>OY757939.1:29056521-29074021 GCA_963585895.1 Sepioteuthis lessoniana
ATCATTTCAAGCAAGTAAACACTTCATACTTAATTGCAGAATCAAGGTTTTAAGAGCTACTGCATTAAAAAAAAGGTTCACAATCATTTCAAACTTAATTGCAATATCAATGTCTTAAAAAATTCACAATCATTTTAAATAGGTAAGTACGCTTAAACAGTTAAACACTTTATACTTATTTGCAATATCAATGTGTAAAGAGCATTCATATCGTTCAAGATCATTTCATATGTTCTCACAAAGGAATTTGTTTGACCCATAAATAAGATGCAATCAGGTACTACAACTTCGTATCAGAGTGACCATGACAGTGATAGCAATGAAGAGGTGACTCCTAACCCCTCAAAAATTGAGAACTTGAGCCTTACAAGTAGAGGGATTTCAGTATCATCACCAAAACAGATTGCTCGGCTTATGGTCTCCAATGGTATACGGTACATAAATTTGTCTTCTCAGTCATTTTAAACAGGTAAATACTTCATACTTAGTTGCAATATCATTGTTTTAAGCTAACCAATTAATAAAGTTCCTAATACTTTTAAAAAAGTAAATTCTAAATTAATTGCAAATTTCAATGCTTTAAGGGTAAATGAAGTTTGGGAGTGTAGTGGTGTAGTGGCTAAAGTACTGGGCTACGACATCTTACTCAGTGAGTTCGAACTCCTGTCACGCTATTACATACACTTTCGCACTAATACACTTGTGAAAGGCATGAACCCCCTGATCCCTTAAGCCTAGGCTTAAACAGTTCCGCTACTGTTCATTTACAAGGATGCCTTTGGCATGAATACTGATATGCCAATAAACAAAGAAACCATGTCATTTTAAACATTATTTCAAACAGATCTAATTTACTTATACATGGGGCTACCGATTACCACCTCTGGTGGGGGGGGTCAGAGTTGACCTAGTAGTAATAGCAAGGAAAAAATGGCTCCACACTCCCTAGATCTTCAGAACTCGAACCTCACCACCACATGCAAATTAATACCATAACCAGGACACTTTTTTTATTTCTTTTCTTCCGTCCTATCGGTTGGGACTTTAGAATACGCCGACTGCACCACTGCAGACGGGTAAGGCTACCTCCACAAAAAGGCTACCTATTGTCCGTGTCAACTCGTAATGCTTGAGGATGAGATCTTGATAGCGGAGCAGTCCGTTACTTGGCAACGTTACTTGGTCATATAACTTCGGGTCACTCACTTTCGGCCCTTACTGAGCTAGAGAGGCGGTTGGTGAGGCTCGATCCAATCAATCGTCTGGTTATGTCAAGCCCAATTACCTATATGATTGTCCTGACCATATTCTTCAAGTTGCTCTTGCGGCAAATAAGTATCCGACCCTATTTTATCTTAAAGTGCTCGAACGCTGTGGCTGAGGGTCAATTGCGCTAAGATACGTAAAACCATTTAACTATGGGCAAACAAATGATTAATATCATATAGAATTTAGAGTAAAATAACAATACTTAAAACCATTTAACAGTGAGCAAACAAATGATAAATATTTGATAGAATTATTAATCTTAGATAGTAATACCTGCAACCTTGTCCTGAGTATGGCACTAAACTGCATCTGATGATGAGGCTCCAGTGTGGGAGGTTTGGGGAATACCCCTTCATTAACATTATTTTAAGATCCACTTTGACCTGGAGTGGTCGTAGCTGTTAGAGTTTCATTAATTGGTCAAATAGAATTGTTCAATTATTTCCTAAAGATTAATTATTATTAGTTATTTGAAACCATACAGCGGCGTACAAGTTGTTTGTATTAGATAAGAATACTTGATAAACGAAATTACAAATCTTAACAATACTTGAAACCATTTACCTGTGTTAAAATTATTAGTATTAACAAGAATTATTAGTGCTGAATAGCAATACAAGAAACCATTTAACTGCGTGCAAATAGTATTGTCAGTGTAGCAATATATGGAAACTTCTTAACCTCAAACAAATGAACTCTGGTTCGCTTAAAAATTATATTACCAACAAACTATTCGCTTACAAATCTTATATATATATATATATATATATATATAATTTTATATTTAAGTATAATTTTATATATATATATATACATATATATATATATATATATATATATATATACGAGGTGCATACGATAGGTTTCCAAACTTTTTTGGTATGGGCACTTTTATAGATAGTATACACATGAAACTCTAGTCCCCTTCGAAGTAAACTCCTCTGTCTGCAGTGCATTTGTTGTACCGTTCCAACAACTTCTGAAAGGCCCCATACAAGTCCTCTTGTGTGAGCGTGTCAATGACCTTCGTCAGCCTCTTTCATCTCCTCAATTGTCTCATAACGACAGCCCCTGAGCTTAGGGAATAACCAAAAGTCACAGGGAGCAAAGTCTGGACTATAGGTGAGACTGAGGAACTGTCTTGATGCCCATCTTGGTTAAATAGTCTGTGACAAGGATGGAGTTGTGGACTGGTGCATTGTCGGGGTGGAAATGCCACTGACGCGATTTGAAGAGTGCTGGCCTCTTCCGACGGAATCTCTTCCTGAACTCCCTTAAAACCTCGACATAGTAACCCTAACTCTAACCCTTTGGCCAATCAACTCTGGTGTATTGATTCCTTACTCCTGCAACACCTCTCATCATCCCTCACAGACTCCCTGTCTTCCTTGAATCTCTTATGCCACTCAAAAACTGATGCTCGATTCATGCAAGATGGTCGAAAAGCAGTCTGAAGCATTCCATAGGTTTCTGTGGCATTTTTTCCAAGTTTAAAACAGAATTTTATTGCATATCGTTCTTCTAAAGTGTTAGATTGCATTTTTGAAATTCACCAGCTGTGACAATATAATAGGGTGTATTCCAATTGCTGCTGAAGCTGTTCATTTGAACCTGAAATAATAAGAATTCGCCAGTCATATTATAATATGTATAGCAATAACATACTGAATTTTCAAGAGTGTACCTCAATTTTAAATGCCTTTACAAAAAAGTATGGAAACATCGTATGCACCTCGTATATATATATATATATATATATATATATATATATATATATATATATATATATATATATATAATTTGGCATTAAATAACCTATAAAGATTTATATACACGAAGAAAGCATACCAATTTATTTTCTTTTTCTGAGGGGTGAAGCGTCTTAACTCTCTACAGTGGATGCTGTGGGCGTATTCAAGGGTCCCTGCCAATAGTGCGAGAAATAAGGTTATCGATATAATTTCTTATCATATTATGGTGTTCGGTCACTGTAGATTCAGGTGTGCGCTCATTCATGCATCTGTATTAATGTATTTACAGAGCTAATCGTCGTGATTATCTTACCAGACAAACAATTTGCTTCAAGACGCTCGATTTGTGAGAGCTAAAAGGAAGGAAAAGACTTCAGAAGAACCCTATTTTATTGCAGAAGACAACAAAGCATGCCAGGAGCTTGTCTTTCATGAATGAGATGATCATAAACTTTTCCACAGAGAACGCCTCAGAATTATTCCAAAACTGCTCAAGGTGCCATATTTATCTTTAGAATAGCGCGGCCATTTTTTTTATTGATTGATTAATTGATTTTAACATGTGAACCTGTCTAGATATATTAAATGATAAAACGCGAGGAAATCGCGTTCAGTGTACGTTCATATCTACATTTTTGTGTAGTTTTTTTCTTAAAGATTTTTTGTGCTGTTTCCAATAAAATATGAATAATATTAAAATTGATCTATTTGACCCATTCATGGAACGCCAACAGGTACTACCATTTCGGTTTTGAATGGACCTGGGAGTAATGGCAATGAAAATATTGCTTCACACCTATTAGAGCTTCAGATCTGAAACCTCACAATCAGATGGAATTTCGTGTCATACACAGATTACCCCTTTTTTGGGGGGTCTTACTCCTCTGAAGAGGATACAGTCAACGTACTCTGTCCCGACATCTAGGTGCGCCAAAATTTGATTCATGCCTAAGGGTCTACATGGAAGCCCTGTTTTATATATATATATATATATATATATATATATATATATATAGAGAGAGAGAGAGAGGGGGGAGAGAGAGAGGAGCAATTGAAAGACAGACAGACGAACTGTGTGTATGTATTGTTATGGACTTCGGTTGTATTGAATATTTAAATCACTTATAGAAGAAAATAAATTTTTCATAATTTTCATGCCTCAAAAGAAGAAGAATTGAAAAAATGTTTTGCCGGACAATTATTTTGATCAAATTTATCGAAATAGAGATAGTTCTATTGAAATTTTTAGAAATGTTAAAATGATTAACAATGAAAAATCAATAGATAGGCAATTTGAGTGTCAAAATTTTTCACATCTACGGAAATTCAGTGAAGTATTGAATTCGAGTAAACTTATTTCATTAAGCAACTGACTTCATTTATTAAAACGTTTCCTTTCGCGAATATTGGGGGGAAAATTCTTGATGTACGAAGGTTTGCCGAAAAATTCTCTGCCCAACCAAGAAGGAAATAACATTTTAATTCTAACTTTTATCACATATCTTTAAAGAGTTAACTTTATTGATTTTAACGGCACATCAATCCGTTTAGGGTTATCTTATGCCTAAAGTTTTGGAAATCAAGTTCGTTGTACGTTCATATTTACATTTTTTGTGTAACTGTTTCTTAATTTTTTTTTTTTTGTTTGTTTTATTTCGTTTTGTTTTTGTTGTTTTTTGTTTTTGTTTTTACACATAGTCCAATCGAATACTAATAATTTTTAAACTGATCTATTTGACCCATTGATGGGAGGTTAACAAGTACTACTACTCCGAGTCAGACTGAGAGTAATGGCAATGAAGAGGTATTCCACATGGTGTAGATCTCCAGAACTAAAGCCTCACCACCAGATGAAGTTTAGTGTCATACTCAGGGCATCTCTTTTTTAGAGAGCATATTCTGGGCCCCACCGAAAGTGGATTAAAGGGTTAAAGAAACTGACGTGCCAAATGTGTCGACCCAATGTTGTTCTATTCTTGGTAGGACCGAAAACTTTTTAGCACCTCCCCTCATGTCAACATCCGTTGAAAACTAAACAAAATTCTACTTTGAATGTAAATGACTTGCACGTGTTTTAAATGATAACTTCATGGAAAATTAAAATTAGTTTTATTTATTTTAAAATATATAAGATAGTCACGTGCGCTTTACTTGTAAGTAAGATGCAACAGAATTTTCTTTCCTCTGGCTGGAGCTGTAAATACATCGACTGCTTCTCTGCAGAGGGGTAAGACTCCTCCAAAGAGTGTGCAGGGTATGACACTGAACAATTTGAAGGTGAGGCTCCAGTAATACTTGAGCTTTAGGGAATGCCAAGTACCTCTTCATTACCATTTCTCCCAGGTCCACTCTGGCCCAGAGTGGTAGCACCTGATGAGTCAAATAGAGCTGTTTGACTTGTGATGAATTATAAGAAATAGAATTGTTTGATCAGTTAAATGTGTGTAAACAAATAACTGATGTTTAATTGAATTGTTAGTGATACATAGCAATACTTGGAACCATTTGACAGTGCAAACGAATGAGTAATTTTGAATAGAATTATTAGTGCTAAATAGCAATACTTGTAACCACTTCACTGTCTGTAAACAAGTGATTTATATTGAATAGAATTATTAGTATTAATAGTAATAATTAAAACTATTTAACTGTGTAGAAACAATAGCAATACTAGTAAGCAAAAAAAATTGCTTTTACTCAATTAGAAATAAAATTACCGACAAACTATTCACTAAAAAATCATATATGTATATCCATTTGAATATGCGCAAACAAACGATAAATAGTCAATAGAATTGTTCGTGTTATATGGAATTGCTTTAAACCATTTAAAGGTGCAAAAAAAAAAAAGAAATGAGCTTAGGCTCCTTTAAAAATGTTATCTATAAAATGTGTTTCCAAATCATATATCTAATACATATATATAAAGAGGATTTTTCGATTAGATAACCGTCAATAATTGGCATGCCATAAAATCCAATTCAACCAATGGTGTCTGTGCTTGAAAAACCTAAGCTTATTATGTATTTGTACTTTTGATTATTCCCTTAAAAAAGGAAGAAAAAATGTAATTTACGATATTTGTTTATTTTTAAATAATCAATTCAAAAGAGAGGGAGTTGCACCCTTTGAACCGTCAGCTAATGAACGCTCAGAACGGAATTTTGATTAAGGCAGACGATACAATTTTCACAGACGAAGAATATTTTAAGAAGGCAGAGATTGACATGGTTTTGAAGCGAATCGACTTTGATAGGAAAAATATCCATACTTTAAGATATCTCGAATCGAAAGTCATTTTGCAGAAAAAAAAAAGGGCTTTTAATTTTTCTTTCCCCGAAACGAGAAGAAATTTTCTCAGTTTGTTTACCAGGTTTTCCTAGGGTGAGTTTAAAAAAACAGAGTCGTCAGTCATAAGAACTGAGGACTGAGTTTTTTCTCCCGAGGGAGGAAACAGTATTCTTTTCTTGGAACATTTACGAACTTTTTTTTCTCTTGTGATGAAATAAATTCTTTGATGAAATGTTCATTTCAACTTATATTTATCATCTCACTTTCGATCGATTTTAAATACTTGATGAAATTGAACGCTTTTATGAACTACATCTTTCCATTTTATTACGTATTTTCCAAGATTTTTTTTTTCAAAACTGCCTTTTATTTCCTCTTCTGCTACGACGATAACATGAAGAGAATTCTTCATTCTTTATCATTTGAAGTTCAGACTGAAGCACTCCGTGACATACATACATATATACATACATACGTACATAAGTGGTGCCTGTGGTGTAATGGTTATCGTCGTAGGAAATGGACACGGTGAGCAGAGTTCAAATCCTGGACGAAGCTGATTCAATCTCAGATTGCCTTTGGGAAAGGTATGAGTTCAACTATTCTCCATCCAACTATCGATAAAAAGTAGGAACAGACTGGGCTCTTTAACTGCAGTATGGTAACCGATAGAACAATCTGGATTCAACTTATTGAACTCCTCTTAAAAATTGACCTTGTGTCACATCCTGTTCGTGTTGAGGTGTTGGTAAATACATACATACATACATACATATATATATATATACATATATACATACATATAGGTTATGTCCACATACAAACCCATATAGATATTCTTGAACCCACATGTATATACATGCGTATACGCTAAGCTTATACGCATACATACTCATATATACAAGATCTCATCAACTCACACATACATTATGCACCTGGAGACAGAAGAACTTATAGCGTCGAATATAGATTATTTTTCTGTTACTCTCTTTCTCTTCTAATAAAACAGATAATGATGATGAGGACTTCCGCATCTTGACAGATAACGATGATGAAGATTGCAACATGTTAAAAGATGATGTTGATGACCGCCATATCTTGACAGATGCCCTTTGACAGATGATGACCGCCAGATCCTGACAGATGATGTTGATGACATCGACATCTTGTCAGATAATGATGATGATAACTGCAACATCTTGACAGATGCTCTTTGACAGACGATAACCGCCAGATCTTGACAGATGTTGATAACTTCCATAACTTCCATATTCCATATAATGATGATGATAACTGCAACATCTTGAACAGGTGATGTTGATGACCGCCAGATCTAAACAGATGCCCTTTGACAGATGATGTTGCTGATCGCCAGATCTTGAACAGATGATGTTGATGACCGCCAGATCTTGACATATGATGTTGATGACTTCCACATCTTGTCAGATGATGTTGATGATCATGAGATCTTGAACAGATGATGTTGATGACCTCCAGATCTCCACAGATGCCCTTTGACAGATGATGATGATAACCAGATGGTGTCGATGGCATCATCTGGCGGCCACATCTTGACAGATGATGATAATGACCGCCAGATGATATCGATGGCATCTGATGTTGATGATTGCCACAAGTTTACAGATTATGTAAATGACTTCCACATCTTGTCAGATTACGATGATGATAACTGCCACATGATGATATTGATGACCGCTAGATCTCAACAGATGATGTTGATGACCGCCACATCTTGACAGATGATGATTATGACAGTCAGAACATAACAGATGATTGCCGTCTTTACGACTCAAACATCACGGTTAATGGGTCATGCACTTCGCAGAATGAAAATCTTATCCCACGTTTTGTTTGCAAGTTCTATGCAAATTGAAATGCACAAGTTTGAGACGGTCCACAAAGGGACGTACAAAGCGAAAACAAAAAGCTGAATAAATTTTCTTTAAAGAGAGAGAAGGCGTGTGTGACACTTCACAGCGTAGGTGATTGGTAAAATTCTCTTAATAAGAACTAAAGCTGACTGCCAGGTTTTCGGATCTCTCTATCTTTTCTGTTCTTCTCCGCCTATCTACACGTCTCTCTTTCTCTGTATACCTTCTGTGTCTGTCCTCCTGCAGTTGCAGACTGAACCTATTGTATACATGCAAGGGTGAACATTCCTATTTCCGTATTTTTGGCCACCCATTGATTGGACATAAGAATATTGCAAGGCTATTGTCTCCAGGAGACCCAAAGAGTTGCGATAATAATATTTTTAAAATCGCACATCCACTTTTATCTGACATCTGCGCTTTTATATAGGTAGGGCCGAAGTATTTGTTCCCACGCAAATTTGTTTCGGTCCTACATGAACACACACAAATATGCACATAAGCATTTACATCCCTATAGTCAACTCACAAACATATACACTTATACACCCGCACGTACATACATACACACATATATGTACTCACATAGAGCTAAGACCGTATACTACTATTAATAGTGTCTCATAATAAAGGATTCAACTTATGAAAAAGTATACCAGATGCGTTAGATGATAAAGTAGTAAAACATCTGTACGTCGCTTGATTATAGTGACGTACGCTAGTACGACACTTGTACCACTTACTGGGCCTACATAGTTACAGCCCAGTGATAAGCATAGCAAACTGCTGATTTTATTTCACAGAACCTTCTCTCAAGCTTTTCCCGTATACCATCAGTAGAAATTTGATGGTGGAGCTTTTTTCTCCTGTTTTGATTTTGGAGTTAACTTCATTTAGAAGGGTTGCCTTCAGTAGAGCTTTGTCATTAAATGCATACATACAAACATATACGCTACCTATGACCAGACACACCCATATTGATACGCTTGCACCTAAATATGAACACCTAGAGAGAGAAGACCTTTATAGTGTCATATGTAAATTATATTTCAGCTTGGTTTCTTTCTCTTCTAATTGTAATAAAATATATACTTGTTATTTAAATTAATATTTTTATGTCATTTGTTTCTTCTTCGTGTTCATTTCTATGATGTACATCTATACATGATGATTGCTCTATCTTTACTGATGATGCCGTCTTTTGATTCTCACAAAGGAGAAAAAAGAAACAACTGTACATCACGGAATAAAGTGGCAAATGCTTGTGCAATACTAAGACCATTTTCGGAATGTTTATGATTATGCTCTCGTGACAAGCCGTGGCAAGATGACCTATAAATACAATCATCGTAGGATATAATGAATTTTTCTTCTCATTATGGTACTAGACCGGGGTTCAATTCCAAGTCGAATCATAACAAAGATTCAAAAAATGGTACTTGATACCACCTTGCTTAACACTCAGCACTATAAGGTATATATCAAAAATAAAGTGGAGCAATCCAGGGAATGGAGTAGCACCCTCTCCTGCACTTCGGTGTAGTAGTTCTTGAAAAGTGTTCCTTTGGGTCACCCTGACTACAGTCGTCAGGTTTACTTACTTTTATATATATATATATATATATATATATATATATATATATATATATATATATATACCATGGTCACCGAATTTATTTTACTATTAATTTACAAATTAGAACGTCTGTGCTCTCTCGTTAACATCACCCTGTTCATTAGCAAGACCACAAAACCCTTTTGCCATACTATCGTTCTGCTGACATGCCTTCAAAGTTAATGCTGCTATAGTGTAGCTGGCTATGTTATCTAAGTCCACTTCCCTCGATCTTTAATGTTTTGAATCCAGTTTTTTTTTCTAGACTTTTTCCTGCCAAGGCCAGAGAACCCAGTCTACCCCGTTATTTAACAACATATCTGAGAAAATACATACATACATACATATACGCTACCTACACTTACCCCCAAACGAACATAAATACATATATTCCACATATAAATACTCACATATGCATCTAAATATGTACACATAGGGATGTAAAAGCTTATAGTGCAACAGTTGATTTTCTTAATATGAATCAAGTTAATTAAGTACGACAACAGTTTTTATATCGACAGATTTTCTTCACAAATACCTCCATCCACAACCCGACAGTGATCGGTGATTGATCCCAGATAAAAATTAAGATTTAGAACACTGATTTTCAAGTTAGGCAGTTTCTATCCACTTGGAATGTTGCACCACAGAATCTTCTCTATGCGCTATTTTCCATTAAGTAAGCATAATTCCTTCATGCGCATATTTGGGAGTATGGCGAACCATATAATTTAAGGTGTAATAATAAAGAAGGTCTGAGGAATGCGTTTTATCAATACGAAAGCGCCGGGCTTTATTCACAAAGTGAATCAAGAGAGAGAGAGAGCAGGGAGAGAAAAAGAGGCTTCCTCTTTGAAAAAGAAGCCTATCCATCTCAAAGAAAACAAGACAAGTATTTTATCACGGTAAAAAAAAATGAATAGCTTATCGACCCTTGTGATAATCATGCCAAAGAAAAACGCAATGTATCAAGAACATTTCGAACGGCAAAACTCCTTTCATGTTGAAATCCTTGGGAAAAGAATAGTGAGGTTCCTAACGACTGCGATTATTTTTTCTTTTAAGTCTTCTTCCTCATTTTCTACTTTCGTCTTTTTCTTCTTCTCCTTATATAAAATACTGAATTCTTCTTCTTCTTCTTCTTCTTCTTCTTCTTCTTCTTCTTCTATTGTGTCTTTTTGTGCCTTTTCCTTTTTCTTCTCTGATCTCCACTCAATCTTCTTTTTCTCCTCCTCCACCCCTAATCCTCTTCTTCTCTTCTCTTCTTTATAGATTGTCTTTTTCTTCCGCTTTTCCTTCTTTCTTCTCTGGTTCTCTTTCATTTCTTCTTCTTCTCATTCTCTTTTTCCTCCTCATCTTCTTCTTCTACACCACAGATAATGTTCTGACCCTCTTCTTCCTTCACCGTTTCCATCGATCATTTTTCTTCTTCCTATTCTTCAGTTCATTACAGTCTCAGAATATGCTCTTTTTTCATTTCTTTCATCTGTTGTTTCAACTCCATAGGAGATCTTTTTTTTTACTTCTTCTTCGTCTTCTTCTTAGATTATGCTTTCTTCTTTTCTTTCCAACTTTTTTTCCTTCTTTTCAGGCTCTGTTGAATATTATTTTTTCCTCCTAGTTTTCTCCGTATTCTTATTCTGCATTACCATCTTCTTCTTCTTCTTCTTCTTCTTCTTCTTCTTCTTCTTCTTCTTCTTCTTCTAAACAATAGATTTTACTCTCTTAGAGTCTTTCACTTTTCTCATTGGCTCCTTCTTCTTCTTCTATACAATACCTTCTAAGTCTTTCACCTTCTTAGTCTTTCAACTTCTTAGTCTTTCACTTTTCCTCCTAGATGGCTTCTTCTTCCTCTTCATCTTCTTTCAGCTCCTACTTCTTCGATACCATAGATTATACTCACTTAGAATCTTTTACTTTTTCTCCTGGTAAGCTTCTTCTTCATCTTCTTCTTCTTCTTCTTCTTCTTCTTCTTCTTCTTCTTCTTTATTGTTCAATCTCTTAAGTTATTTTTTCTTTGCTGTACAAGATCAAATCTAATTCGGTCTGAAACCGAATTAGACTTTATCCACTTCATCCACTTGGACCATTTCAAATAAAATCTCAAGGTAAAAAAAATCCGATTTCTCTCTTGCATATACTTGAAATACTACAAAGCAAAATACAACGTATTGTCACCTTTTACTCGGGAAAATTTCTTACGAAAATTCGTTAAATGGAAAAAGTGGTGTTTAACTGAAGTAACAGTTCTGATCTCAAACAAAAGTTCCAGTGTATGTAACTATGAGAAACAAAACGTCTGGCGAGCTGGTTTTCAATCAATACTTCTTTTTTTTGCCATTAATCACTTGAGGGAACGATAAGAAATTTTGGTTTATGGTGATGTCATAACAAATCTGTCACTTGGTCTTTGGCGCATCCCTGAATGAAACAACCAATGAGTGCTTTTGTAAGTGAATATTTATCGCTGCCTCCCGCCAGATAGGCTTTGATATAAGGTCTTTTTTTATAGTGGGTTTTTTAGGAATGGCGGAGATCGGGCTGGAGCCGAGATTTGTGCCCTACTGGACTATGTTGGTCACAGGCTGACAGGGTGCAATGACCCTCCTGGAGTGACCCTCCTGGAGCTTGAACTCTCGAAGTGCAATGTGAGTCTGACACGTATGCTTGCTCATAGCTTGAACTAGACCCAAAGATCTTGTTTGAAATGGAACTGTTTTTGTCTTTGAAACTGTAATTACACTAAACTGAATTGTTTAATATAGAAGTGTTTTGACATTTAACTGTGTGTAAACAAAATCTATACTGATACAAAAACTGAATTGGCTAAAACAGAACGGTTTGAATAAACTGAATAGCTTGAAATAGAAATGTTTTTGACAATTAAACTGTATACTCATGCTAAGCTTAATTATTTGAAATAGAACAGATTATTTGTATATAAATGGATTTGACGTTAAATAACCTACAAAGGTTACAAATAACCAAACAACGGTTAAATAACCTACAAAGGTTACAAATAACGTTAACGTTAACGTTAGATAACCTACAAAGGTAACAAATAACCAAACAACCAACCAATCAAATCAGTAGCGATCAAGTGACGGCTAATTTGGAATACACTCCCTTAGCAGGTGCTCTCACAAGAGTGAGACAGGTCTGTATATGAAATTAACCAAGTACACTTTGAGCAGACAATATTCTTCAGATTAATGTATATGCAACACCAACATTTTTACATCGCTTTTAATATGACATATCAATTCCTTTAAAAAAAATCCTTTCAAAAAGATATCTTTGATTATTAAAAAAAATTTTTAAATTATAAAGTTTTTAAAAAAGGTACCCTTTTTCCCTCCTTAAAAATGTTTCTCTTGAGGATGACCTTGGATCGAAACTATTTTAGAAACTTCAAAAAATAATCTACATAAGAGTAATATTCCTATTTGTCTCATCACTTTTGTTCATCTTTATATATATATATATATATATATATATATATATATATATATATGGAAAATCAACTAATCTACATTCTAAAAAAGAGCTAATTTTGCGCAAAAAATTGGCTCGAGCTGAAATTGTTAATCTGTATTGTTGCATTTATTGGCCAATTGATCGTTACTCATTTTTTGAAAGAAAGAAGAGAGGAATAGAGGGTTGGATTACTGTTTTTGATTAGATTTTGGATAATAGACAGCGGGAGAGAAGGAAGAAATGTTAATCTCTGTAATCATGCTCGTCTCGATTCACATGTAAATAAAACACATTGGCTCCGACAAAACTATAAGTTGAACTAAGTTCAACCGTCGACACATCAATCTAAAGCAAATAAAAAACATATTGACTCTTCAACTTTGATTTCTAAGTAGTTTTTGGCAGTCAGCAGATTGGCCAAAAAATTAAAGAAAGTCATGAGCAGTCAAGTCAAAGTCAAGTGCAACAGTCAAGTCTCCAAAAAGCTGTTAAGGGATTTGCCACCCAGGTACATTTGTAAAACGTATTTGGCTAGAGCTGGTAAAGAATTTCGATAAACCATAGGAAAACAAGCGAATTATCTTGCCGATCTACCTCATGACATTTGAATGACAAGGAGGGTAAGCTATTCTGGACGGTTTTATAGATGCAGATAAACGGTAAATCGTTTCAAGTGGCTGGCCAATTGTTTTCTTCTGGTTCTTGTCCGAACAGTTTGGCACATAAATAAGTTTTTAAATCTTACTTGGCGTTCGTTCTTTCAACAATTTTTCACGATAGACCTTTGACCGTGTTAAGGGTGTCTGTTAAAGATAAAGGGTTACGATACTAGTTTAGAGGTCAAGCTAAAATTAGGCTAGGAAATCCTGGTGAATGGATATTCTTTTACAAGGCAGTACTTCATCATTTAACGAGGGGGCGGGGCAGGACCGGATTTATCAATAGGTATAGTAGACTATTGGCCTAGAGCCCACGGGTATCTCACAGCTCGCTGAAACTAATCCATCGAGCAGTGTGTCAAATTATAACCTTGTTTCAGTTTGGTTTCATGTCATGTCAACCATTGTAGATTATTTAATGCCAATTTCTCTTTATACATTTATATATATATATATATATATATATATATATATATATTGTCAGATATTATATATATATATATATATTGTCTTCCACAGACAGACCTGTTTCGTTATATATATATATATATATATATATATATATATATATATATATATATATATATGATTTCTACATACATTTTTTGGTAACATTGTTAGACAATTCTGAGAATATTTTTTGCACACAGTTAAATGGTTTCGAGTTTTGCTATCTAATACGAATTATTCTATTTACTATATTAATCATTTGTTTGCACACAGTTCAAACAATTCTTTTTCTAACAATTCAAGTTAGCATAAGTCAACAAAGTTAAATGGTTCCAGTATTGCTATGTATCACTCACAATTCATTTCAACATTAGTCATTTGCTTACACATATTTAAATGATCAAACAGTTCTATTTCTAACAATTCAATTTAGCATAAGCCATTTTTTGCATGTTAAACAGTTCTATTTGACCCATAGATAGGGCCCTATAAGATGCTGCCACTCCGAGACAGGCTGACCATGGGAGCGATGGCAATGAAGGGGTACTCCTCACCATCACATTGTTTAGTGTCATATCTAGGACACTCACTGAAGTATCTTATCCCTCTGCAAAGGTGCAGTCGGCGTATTCTACGGTCCCAGCCAACAGGGCTCCTTGTTTCAAGTGTACACTGGGTATTCCATTATATTATATAATTATTATAGCAAAACTATGCGCACTCCGCCGAGTGCAAATATTTAAGTTTTAATGTAAAATATCATATTAAAAAGACTAACAAAACTAAGAACTCATATAAAAATATTACTCTTTTTTTATTTTATTATAATTGATTTCAATATAAAATTATACAAAGGATAACTTTCTATATAAAATTATACATAGAATAACTTTCTATATAAAATTATACATAGGATTACTTTCTATATGAAATTATACATAGGATTACTTTATGTATGTGTAAATATTCTTTAAAAATATCAATACTGGGCAAAGTAAATCATTAATAGAATAAGAAATAGCATTTAATATTATTCTAAGTTAAAATATTACGTTAGATTGAGATATTACGTTAAACTTATCTGAAACAGAAGGAGTATAACCAAAAAATAAAACAACTTGAACATTTAGCTTTTGCCATCACTCCCAATTGTCATAACTAAATTTTCCTAATTTAACGATTACCTAAATAAGTCAGAAAAGAATAGAAATAGAATTAGAAATTTCTTTTTGCAATGGATTTCTTTTTAGATTTATCAACAAGATCTTTGCTTATATCACTTGAAACAATTGCAAATCAATAATTACAAATCAATTTAAATAAATATTTGTCTCGTAAATGCCTGAACAAAAAAGTCTGGAAACCTCGTATTTATCTAAGACAAATCTTTAGATCAATATGCAAATTAGGCTCCCCGTTCATACGATAAACTGTTATTCATAAATACAATTACATGTTATTAGTATAATAGTATAAAATTAATTTTCTTATTAACTGAGATCTAAAGAAAAGAATATAATCAAGAAGAATTTGACGTAAATAACTAGGAAAATTGTGACATCGGTGGTAACGTAGTTTTGGTTACTGACGGACATAATATTCATTAAAATGAAATATTCAAAATCCTAAAAGCCTCAATGCAAATCATAGATATAGGCTCTATAGCAAAATGAAGAAGATATATATTACCCAGGTCGTGTCTTACCAAAGACTCAAAAAATGGTACTTCCTCTGCATTATAAAATACGTTTTAAGGGTAAATTGGAGCAATCCAGGGAAAGGACTAGCGCCCTCCCCAGTGTAGTAGCTAAAGAACTAGCGTCCTCCCGGTGTAGTAGCTATTGAAAAGGGAGCCTCCTGGTCGCTCTCGGCTAGGATCGTAAACTTTATTTTTACTTTTATATATATATATATTACATGATGATATTAGTGACACCAGGTTTCACCCTTTACGCGTTCATCTGACAGACTCTGTCTTATAAATTCGTATGCATCAAACCTGGGGTCACGGATATTACCATGTAATATATATATATATATATATATATATATATATATATAAAGTTGGTGACCGTAGTCGAGGGCAACCCAAACTCTCTCTTTTCATTAGCTACTATACTGAGGTGTAGAGGAGTGTGCAACTCTTTTCCTTTGATTGTTCCACTTTACCCTTGATACGTATCTTATAATGCTGAGTATTAAGCAAGGAGGTATTAAATAGCATTTTTTGCGTTTTTGTTATGACTCGACCTGGGATTGAGGTGGCCGTGTCCGCTGTAGGGAATACGTACCTATAAAAAAGACACATAAGGTCAAGTGTTAATTCGGCATCGCTCATATGTGGCATGAACCGGTGGCCCATACTGTGGTTGTTGGTTCAATCTCCAGTGGTGGAGATCACGGTGTGCACTGCTGATGAGACCTTATAAGGTCGAAACAGCTGTTCAGTGCTCCGTGTGTCGCATGTAGGTGTTTGCCGGATTTTCTTGTCATGGTAATTTCTAACATATATATAATTATTAAGGTGCATAGTAAGACGTCTTGAAAGAGTCGTAGTGGTAAGACCAAAGTACGTATTATTTTCGTGGGAGACACAGTCTCCCAAGGGACATTTGAACATATATACGACGTTTGTCAAATCAAGAAGTTCAGTGGAGGGGGAAGAGTTATTGGAAATAATAAGGTTGGATCTTTTAAATTTGTAGTAGAGTTAGGGCTATTTTGGTGGGTAGGATCAGCAGGGAGAACTTTTTTAATAAGGTTTTTTAATATATGTTCATCTATCGTATAATCATTATGAAATTGGTCTTTGTAGTAAAGGTTCATTGGTTATTTATGGTTCAGGGATATATATATATATATATATATATATATATAATAAATCCTTATTGATGCGTCGGGATGGATCATCAGTGATGTTTCATTTGGGTTCACGGGATGGTGGGGAACGGGTCTTGCAACGTCAGACCCTCTCGCCCAAATGACCCAGTATGCATTGATCTAATGCCAACTCCCATCCCGGCGGCTAACCTGCGGATCTTTCACACAAGGCAAATGACTGCAGAAATGGCTCTATTTTGGGGTATGTCTTTTGAA
>OY757939.1:29079021-29382030 GCA_963585895.1 Sepioteuthis lessoniana
GAGATCCAACAACTCGTTTAAGAATAAAGTTAGTGATAAACTATGCGCTTACCAAAAGTATTCTTTAGTATTCAAGTGTCTTAATTATATGATCTCTTATTTCGTTTATATATGTTAAGTGTATATACATACCTATTTATTTTAATCAGTTTTCTTCATATTTATCTCTCTTTTATTCTGTTCATTATCTATTTATCTCTTTCTCTCTCACAGACACACACACACGCACACGCACACAATCTCTCTCTCTCTCTCTCTCTATATATATATATATATATATATATTAGTCTGTGTATACTTATCTATTTTGTGTTTATATCTATCGCTCAACCTACCGACCTTATTCTGTTCTCTTCATATCTATCTTTTACTCTCTGCATATCTGTTTTACTGTGTTTATATTTATCTACCTGTATATCTATCTTATTTTGCATTTCTATCTATCTATCTATCTATATATATATATATATATATATATATATATATATATATATCAACCTCATTCTGTTATTTTCATATCTTTCTATCTTTTATTCCATTCATACCTACCTCTTTACCTATCTATCATTATTTTGTGTCTATATCCATTTATCTATCCACACACCGACCGATTTTATCTACTCTCTCTCTCTCTCTCTCTCTCTCTCTCTCTCTCTTTATATTCAACCCTACAATCATCGGTACTTTGAATAAAATTATCCATTTAAGATATTTGATTGATACCTATAAGAATAAGATCCTTTTTCTTCAGTCTTGCCTTGACAGCAATTTAGCTCCAGGATATATACTTCGACGTATTAAGAAAATAAAATGCCGTAATACTATTAATGTATTACGTGCATTTTTGAAAGATGAAATTTCTTTTTTTGACTCAATTGAATCTGTTAAAGCTCGCCTATATTTAAATTGGAAAAAGTGTTTGTTTTTTTGTTTTTTTGTTTGTTTTTTTACCTCCTCCGATTTTCTAAGTATCTAACTCTTCTCGTTTGAAGAGTAAATTACTTTATAGCAATCAACAATTTTTGAAACATCTTATTAAAAGGAAATTTGGTTCAATTGTAACTTCTGACAAGCATTTTTTCAATTATTCTTCTTATGTTTTGTCTGAATGAAAAATTGGTGCTATCGTGGGGGCTTAATTTTTGTGTCCCTCCCCCTCGTGGTATCAATTCGGCTTCTGTGTTTTCCGAATTTGAATTGTTGTATTTACAGGTGATGAAGCATTCACCTGCTCCTTCGGGTAATATTGCTCATCGAAAGGCTCGTTTGGCTGACATTGTTAACACTCCTTCTTGTGGCAGAAAATTCATTTTGAGTCGGCAAAACAACTTAGACGGAACACCGACATTCTCCTCACTAAACCCGATAAAGGTGCCGGTGTCGTTATTTTGAATAGAGCCGATTACTTTGGCAAAATGAATGCTATTTTGGATGATACTAATAAATTCCTGAAACTTGGTGATTTATCTTTTGATGACACCCAGAAACGGGAAAACAAACCACAAAAACGTTTTCTCGAGTTATTCAGGAGAAAATTCATATCGAAGGAGGTTTACGAGTTTATTCGTCCAGTAGGATTGCAGATGTACAGGTTACCAAAAATACATAAACCTGGTATCCCTTTACGTCCTATTCTTTCCATGTGCCATTCTGTCCAACATTCTTTGGCTAAATGGCTTGTCGAGTGCCTTAACCCAGTCTAAGATTTCTATTCTGGGTTTTGCGTAAAAGATTATTTTACATTTTCGTCTATTATCCGTCGTCTTCCTGTATGTAATGATTCCCAATTTTTGATCTCATTATTTAACAACATCCCTTTAGATGAGACAATATCCATATGCGCTGACTTCTTGTATCGTAGTCCGTCAACTTCCGTCCTTCCTTTTCCTGAGGAGGTTTTTATTGAGTTGATAGAAATTGCCACAAAGTCAGTGTCATTCAGTTTCAATGAGATTATATATCGCCAGATTGAAGGTGTTAGTATGGGTTCCCCTCTTGGTCCCATTCTGGCGAATATTTTCGTTGGGTTTCATGAAAGTCTATTGTTTGAAAAGTTTCCTAAGCCCTTTATTTATCTACTTTACGTTGACGATACTTTTGTCTCTTTTAGTTCCCGTAATGATGCTTTGTTATTCTTCGATAAATTGAATGATTTACATTCGTCTTTATCATTCACTATGGAAGAAGAAAATAATAATAAACTGCCATTTTTGGATGTGTTAGTTGAGAGATGTGATTTTTCTTTCCTCACATCTGTTTATAGAAAACCCACATTCACTGGGCTTTATCTGAGTTGGGATTCTTTCGCTCCTCGGTCTAGGAAAGTAAATTTAATCAAATGTCTTTCCTTTAGAGCTGTGAGTATTTGTTGTGACAGCAAGATTGAAGATGAATTGAAGGCAATCAAAGAAATATTCATTAATAACGGGTATCCCAAGGAAGTCATTGACGATAATAACAACTTAACAGTGACTAGGTTCAAAAATAAGAACAAAATTTTTGGACCATAGAAATGTCCTGTTTATTTCAGACTTCCTTCGATTGGTCCTGCTAGCCAAGTCCTTTGCCGAGAAGGTTGCGTCCTCTGTGTACCGTTGTTATCATGCTGTTAATCTTCGATCACTTTTCACCACTAAGACGGCCTTTAACTCCTTACATAAAGACGTGCAGCCTATCTTTAAACAAAGTTTATTGATTTATAAGTTTAATTGCCGATGCGATTCGGCATATATAGGTCGCACTTGTCAGCGTTTGGAGGTGCGAATAAGACAGCATGTACCCAGAGGTATTTTAAATAAAGGCCGATTAACATCCGGGCATTCTCAGGCTATGGACTCGGCTATCGAAGAAGATTTGTTAGCCATAAATAGCTGCAGTACCAATTATTAAGATGACTGTTTTTCTGTTCTGCATAGAGCGAGAGATTAAATACAACTTAATATCTTAGAGGCGATCTATATCGCTATAGATCGCCCCTCTCTATGTAGACTGAGAAGCAGTCACATTTTAAACATATTGGGGGACACATTGAATACTGGGGTGACTTAATTTTTTTTTCTCTCTCACCCAGTCCCTTTATTCCAATCCAATAATATACATACATATTCCCGTTTTTAGTACTTTCCGGCGATCTTACTTGATAAGTGCCGAACAAAAGGACCCTCGCAGTTTTACTTTTTAAAATTGTTTTCCCCCTCCTAACCGATGATTCCGTTATTTTTCTGCTTATATATATATATATATAGTTTCTCTCAATTTATCAATCTTATTATTCTGTGTTTATATCTATTTTTCTTCCTATCTATCTATGCATCTGTCTTTTATTTAGTTCATATCTATCTGTCTGCCTGTCTTTTATTCTGTTCATACATATCTATCTATCTATCTATCAGTCCGTCTGTCTTTTGTTCTGTTCCTACATATCTATCTATCTGTCTGTCTGTCTCTCTCTCTCTCTATCTCTCTCCCTCTCTCTCTCTGTCTTTTATTCTGTTCATACATCTATCTATCTATCTGTCTTTTATTCTGTTCATATCTATCTATCTATCTATCTATCAGTCCGTCTGTCTTTTGTTCTGTTCATACATATCTATCTGTCTGTCTATCTGTCTCTCTCTCTCTCTCTCTCCCTCTCTCTCTCTGTCTTTTATTCTGTTCATACATATCTATCTATCTATCTATCTTATTTTGTGTTTATATCTGTTTATCTATCAACCTATCCACTTACCGATCTTATTCAGTTCTCTTCGATCTGTTTATCAATCTATCTATCTCTTCAACCTTAGGAGAATAAATTGGCAATATATTTATATCCTGTCATCACCCACATTATCAAGACCGATGCCTATAGAAAGAAGAGCAGTCACACCCTACAGCTAATCCATCATACTTATTTTGTATCAGTTTTTCTTGCTCGCTGTAATTATCAACTCCTTCAAATGCCTCTGCAAACAATTCTCGTTTGTTTGGAAATGATGTTATGCCAAATACAGTAAACATTCATATTTTACTTGCAGTGTTTTCACTTGGCCTCGTTTTCATTCTTAACTGTTATCGTTTCTTTCAATACCTCATTGAGTTTCTAAAATATTAAGTATCCATACATATGTACCTCCCTGTTAAATAGAGCCTAAAATGCATCGACTGCATCCCTTGCAGAAGGATAAGACCACTCTCCCCGCAAAAAAAGGGGCGTCCTGGACATGACTAAACTGCATCCGATGGTGAGTCTCCCCATCTGGAGTTCTGAAGAATTTCGATTCATACATTCGTCGACATTACTCCCAGATCCACTCTGTCTCGGAGTACATGTTATGGTCTCAAAAATGGGTTGAATAGAAAATATTTGAAAGTTATCAGTATTAGATAATAATATTTCAAACTATATAACCTGTAGTTCTATTTACTGCTATTTTTTAAAGTTTGTACCACTTTTATGGAGAATACTGCTTCAGATTATTGAAATCCACGCTTGAATCAATGCTCGAGAAGGGCAACTAAGTATTGAATACAAATATATATATCAATTGAATTACCATGACTAGAAAATTTCGGCAAGCATCTACATGGGACATACGGAATACTGAACAGCTGTTTCAACCTTATTGGGTCTCATCAGCAGTGCATACCGTGTTCTCCACCACTGGAGATTGAACCAGCCACCACAGAAGGCAGAGCCGAAACTCTACCACTGGGCCATCGGTCCATATCGCGCAAAAGCGATACCAAATTAACTAGTCATGGTAAATGCACGATCACTTAAGCTGATATATATATATATATATATATATATATATATATATATATATTCTGAATGCCTTCTTCATTGGCCCAAATAAATGAAAATCTGAGGGAATCAGGTTAAGACTGTTAGATGAATGAGAAAATGTTGTCCAGCCATCCATTCATGGGGAAGATCCTGTGGCGTAGGGAATAACGTACTGGAGGGGGGACATCGTAGTAAGCAAGTTCGAACTCTAGTCACGCAATTATTTTCACTTTCAGACTAATATCCTAAGGAAAGATATGAACTTTCTTAATCCCAGCAGCCAGTGCTTGAATAGTACCACTACAGTTCTTCGACATGGATGGCTCTATCAATGAACTCATGCCAAACAGTTGACCATCACTCACTCCGTGTTAAAGAAGAAACCAATACAACACTAACAAACGACACGAGACGACAGGAGCCAAACTTGTAACACAGGAACGTGAGGCTATGATTGATAATGATTCCCTCCCGCTGAATTATAATCAGTACTGTATAATCAGACGCCTTCCAAAACTAGATATTGTTCCCTCCAAACGCTGTTACATAGATAGATAGATAGATAGATAGATAGATAGATAGATAGATAGCCTAAGAGAGATAAATTGATAGTATGCATAGACTAAGATAGATGCGTACACACTACGATGAATAGATAGATAGATAGATTGTAAAAGATGAAAAGGAGATAGATAGATAGATAGATTAATTAATTAATTAATTAATTTCAAAAGACAAGAAAAAGGATAGATAACTTTTCTTAGATCGTGTTAATTTAATTATCATGACCAGAAAATCCGGCAAGCGCTGCACGTGACATACGGAACAACTGGATAGTTGTTTCGACCTTATTAGGGCTCATGAACACTGTATACCGTGATGTTCCCTAGTAGACCGAACCAGAGACCACGGAGCCGAAACTCTATTACTGAGCAACTGGTCCACATTGCTGGATTCTCTGGTCATGGTAATTCAATTTATAATATAATTCCTCTATTTAAAAAATAAAAATGTATATCTTTCTTAGATAGATAGATTGATATATAGATAGATATGAGAATTCACTTATGCATATTTTTATACAATCTCTGCTTTAGTCATCAAATCTTTCTTTTACAAACTAAACTTAGAATTTATTTATTTTCAATTCAAACGGCATACTAAATAAATAAACATATAATAGCTGAGGCTGGGGATATTCAAACACGGTTAACAGACAAAAATAAAACCATTTAATGTTCAACTAGAGAAAGTTAAATGGAAATCATTTTTTATGCATTTTGGTGTCTACGCCAAAATGATGTCCATTCTTTTCTGCATGAAGACGTATGTTTCCGACTGTTTCATTTAGTTATTGATTGTGCTGGGTTTTGCAAGCTGGGGTCTTTTTTGTATGCGGTGGGTATTTTGCAACGTCGTGTGAATAAGGAAGTATGTGCGTGTCAATTTTCATCTACGCTCTATAAACAGAAAGTTTATTTGCCTAGCGGCCATTCTATTTCAATACTCTCCATTATAATTTCCTTTCATATTTAATTCCTTCGAAAATATACCTACCACCATTTTTCACAGAATGAGCTTGCTTTGTGTAATCTCTCTCTCTCTCTCTCTCTCTCTCTCTCTCTCTCTCTCTCTCTCTCTTAGTTCATTCTTTCTGACACCTTTTCTTTCTTTCTTTTTTACTACACCTGGTTCTTCATTCTTCTCCTCATTTTTCGTTTTATGTTCTTTTCATCTTTTTCTTCTTTTTCTTTCTTTTTTCTTCTTCTTTCTTCCTCTTTTACTCTTTTTTCTTCTTCTTTCTTCCTCTTTTACTCTTTCCTCTCTCACCCACTTTTTCCATCACGCTTTCTTTCTTTCACGCTTTCTTTCCTACCCCTTTGTGCTACTCCCATTCCTTCTTTCTTCCCTTCCTCATTTTTTTTTTTTTTGTTGTTCTTTGCATGTCTTTCCTTTCTTACGGCTTCTTTCCTTTTTCTTTTCCGTTCTTTTTTTTTTTTTTTTAAATTCTCCTCTTTTTCGTTCTTTCTTCCTTTGTCTTTCTTTCATTCTTTTTTGCCCTTCTTCTACAAGTTTTTCTTTTCTCTTCCGCATTCGTTTCTTTTTTTTTTTTTTTTTTCTCACTTGCTCCTTCCTCTCTTGCTTGCTCATTTCTACCACTCCAAGTACTTTCTTTCCTTTCTCTCTTACTTTATTCCTTCTCGACTCTTTCTTCACTTCCTTTCTCCTTCTCCTACTTTCTATTCAACTCCTTCATCCATTCATTCATTCATTCGATTTCTATTCTTTTCTTTCTTCCTTCCTTTCCTACTTCTTTCTTTTCTTCCTTACTTCTCGTGGCTTTCCTCTTCTTTTCTATTCTCTCTTTCATTTCATACTTCTTCATTGTTTCATCCTCTTCTTCTTTCCTAAACCACTCTTTCTCTCCTACTTTTTCCTTCTACTCTTCCTCTCATATCCTTCTTTCCTTCTTCTCCCACTCCTTTCTTCTTCCCTACTATCCCCTTCCTCCATTTGTCTCTTATTTCAACATTTTCCCTTCCCCTCATATCTATTTCTCCATTCCTTTCTTCCTCCCTTCCTCTCTTGCATCTTTCTTCTTTCTTTTCTTCTTTCGGCTATGCTTTTCTTCTCCTCCATTCTCTCTTTTCTTACTCCTTCCTTTTTTTCAATCATTCATTCTTCTCCTTCTCTTTCCAACAACGCTTCCTCTGAAACTACTTCTTTCTCCTCTTCCTTCCCTCCTACTCCTTCTCTCCTACTCCTTCCCTCTTACTCCTTCCCTCCTTCCTCTCCTACTCCTTCACTCCTCTTCTACCGTTTCTTTTCTCATTTTCTATTATTTCCTTCTTCCTGACTCTTACTTCTCCATTACTCTCTTCCTCTCATATTCCTTCCGCCATTCTTTTCTTGCTCTCTTCTTTCTTCTCTTATTAATTGTTCCACTTCTATTCTTTCTTTCTTTCATTCCTTCTTTCCTTCCTTCTTTCCTTCATCATCACTTTATATCTATTAAAAGTCGGTTCTTTTTCTCCCGACTTTTTCATCTCAATTATTCCGTTTCGGAATCTCATCAAAGTACAAAAAGTATTTTAAGACTGAAATAACAGCAACAAACCCAATCTTTATTCTGTGAATTGATATTTCCCTTCGTCTTTGCTTGTTTTTTCATCCATCAAGAAAATTTGCGAGTATGATTAAAAAAGAGGCCATTTATGACAGACGCAACTAAAATTAACAAAATTAGCCTCAAACTAGTTCCAATTTGCACAACAAAGGTAAAACGGAGGGAAAAGCCCCAGGAGAAATGTTTTTAATTCATTTTTCTTTTTCTTTTCTTTTTTTTAAATCTTAAGCTTTAGACTTCAATTCTATTCACTGAACTAGAAAAGGATTTCATCTTCTCAGAAAAAAAAAGTTGGTTTTATTCTATTTTCTTTTCTTATAAGTTTAAAAGTTTGTTCATTTGCTAGCCACTCATAACTCCCTGAGATTAAGTTAAATATGAAGATCATTCAATTAATAAGAGTAATTTTTAAAGCAAAATCCTTTTTACTTTTTTTTTTTTTTTCATAAATTTAAACTCGCCATTGTTTCGAAATGGTTTATAGAAAAAATATTTTAATCAGGCAAAAATATTTGTTTCGGTGCGATTTAAAATAGAGACAAGTCAAAATGAGTACTCCAGACTTGAACAGATGCATGTCATCCAATCTTTGGTGGCTGAGAAGTGCAGAATATGTGAAATTTACTGAAGAATGTGTAATGTGTTCGGAGAAACATGTTTTACTCAAAAAATGTTAACAAATGGAATAAAAATGTATTTACCAGTACGAAAACAAGTCAAAAAGACAATCCATAGAGTGAAAACACACTGACTCTCCGGTAAAGAAAAAGTTCCAAGCTCAGTGGTCAATAAAGAAGGCCATGCTGATAATGCTCTAGGTCATGAAAGGACTTATCACTATTGATTTCCTTGAAAACAGTACTTTCTATCGTCAAACCCTTAGACAAAATTCACTCAATTTCTTAAATCTCGTTCGTATTTCAAAACAAAAAAAGAAAAGAATAAAAAAATGTTTAGTCTGTTGTAATTCTTCTTGAACATATCAGAATGTTGCAAATGTATTTGCGTCTTCAATAAACCTTTACTCCAAAGTTTGTTTGTTTGTTTGTTTTTTTCACGTCTAAAAACAATGTCCTAGATATGATATTAATCTGATGGCGAAGCTCCAGTCTTGTAGCTTTGGGAAATGTGGAGTGCTCTTTCATTGCCATTGCTCCCAGGTTCACTCTGACCCGGAGTGGTAACACATGGTAGGGTCCTTTCTCTGGGTCAAATAGAACTGTTACATAGCAATACTTGGAACAATTTAACTGTATACTTACGAATGAGTAATGTTGAATAGAATTATAAGTGTTGTTAACACTACTTGAAGCTCTTCAATTGTGCGTTTAAATTGAATTGTTTGTGTTACATAGCGATTTTTGAAACCATTTAACTGTGTGCTAATAATACTATTTCTGTTTGATAGCTATATTTGAAACTATTTAACTGTGTGCAAATAAAACTATTTATTTTAGATAGAAATATTTGAAACCATTAAAGTGAGTGCAAACAAATGATTAATGCCAAATAGAACTATTCGTGTTAGAATACTCGGAATCATTTAACTGTGTGCAAACAATAGTAATACTTGTGTGCAAACAAATTAGCTCTGACTCATTTAAAAATAAGATTAACTACAAACTATTGACTTAAAAATCATATATATAGCCATTTAACTGTATGCAAACAAATGAGCTGTGGTTCGTTTAAAAATGTTATCTACAAATTATGCGTTTACAAATCACAAAATATCTATAAAGAGGATTTGGCATTAAATAACCTACAGAGGTTGATGTTCCATAAAATCCAACCAAGCCAACCATCTATGATTCCGTTATATTATTATACTTCTTGCGAGTTTTTTTCAGTGGAGTCAAGTGACAGCAAGTGTCATCAGATTTCAGGCACACTTTTCAGTATCCAAGCCGATTGTAATAGCGCTGATAAATCTCTGGTCTTTTTGTTAATTAATATAAGGTCTGGTCTTCTTATCAATTAATATTAGGTCTGGGGGGGTTGTTAATTAATACTCAGTCTGGTCTTCTACTGAATTAATACTAGGTCCGGTCTTCTTGTTGATTAATTCAAGGCCTGGTCTTCTTGTTAATTAAAACTTGGTCTGGTCTTCTTGTAAAATAATACATGGTCTGGTGTTTTTGTTAATTAATACTCAGCCTGGTCTTCTTGTTAAATAATACTTGGTCTAGTCTTCTTGGTAATTAATACTAGGTCTGGTATTCTTGGATATTAATACTAGGTCTGGTCTTCCTTTTAATTAATAGTAAGCCTGGTCTTCTTATTGATTAATACATGGTCTGGTCTTCTTGTTAGATAATACATGGTCAGGTCTTTTTGTTAATTAATACTAGGCCTGGTCTTCTGGTTAATTACCACTAGGTTTGGTCTTCTTGTTAATTAAAACTAAGTCTGGTTTGCATTCCAAAGTCCAAGAGAATTTTATGCTTCTCAGTTTTTGTGCGTATACCATTTGTCAACATGGCAACAGCCAGGGTTGTAGAACACACAGACTGTATCTCTGCAGAGGTGTAAACGCCCCCCCAACGAATGGCCTGGATATGACACTAAGCAATATGATGGTGAGGCTCCAGAATCTCGCCTAATAGCAGCGCAAAACAACGCCATAAGAACCAATCATGAGGGAGCTGTGCATGAAATTTAAATTTGACCATACGAACAAATGGTATATGCACAATCTAGCATCTGTCCTAGAGAATGACACACATAAACTCCTATGAGACTTTGACATTCAAACAGATCACCTAATCTCGGCCAGAAGACCAGACTAATGATAATAAAAAAAGAGAACTTGCAAAATTGTGAATTTTGCTGTCTCGGCTGACCACAGAATAAAATTGAAAGAATGTGAAAAGAAGGATAAGTACCTGGACCTTACTAGGGAATTGAAAAAACTATGGAACATGAAAGTGACAATTATACTAATCGTGATTGATGCTTTTGGTACAGTCACCAAAGGATTAATAAAAGGACTGGAGAACTTGGAAATAAGTGGACGACTGGAGACCATCCAAACTACTACATTATTGAGAACGGCCAGAATACTGAGAAGAGTCCTAGAGACTTGAGGAGACTTGCTGTCACTCAAACCCCACTGAAAGACTATTAGCTAACACTGATGTGAAAAACTCTCAAGGAGTAAATAATAATAATAATAATAATAATAATAATAATAATAATAATAGCAATGATACCAATTGTGATTGGTACACTTGAAACGATCCCCAAAGGATTAATAAAAAGACTGAAAGACTTGGAAATAAGTGGAAAAGTGGAGACTACAGCATTATTAAGATCAACCCGAATACTGAGATTAGTCTTGGAGACTTGAGGGGAATTGCTGTCTCTTAAACTCCAGTGGAAGACCATCAGGTAACGCTGACGTGAAAAACTCTCAAAGATGTAATAATAAAAAATAGTGGACCAGAGATGAAATTAAACAAATAGACCAAAGAACAAGAAAACTAATGACCATGCATAAGGCATTACATCCCAGAAACGACGTTGACAGACTATATGTATCAAGAAAAGAGGGAGGAAGAGGACTTGCCAGCATCGAAGACAGCGTTGACGCATCGAAGACTACATAGGAAAACACAAAGGAGGACTGTTTACAGCCATCAGAAACAATACTGACAACACGATGGACAACAGAATGACAATAACTAGGAAACAAAAATGGAAAGAAAACAACTCTTTGGGCGTTTTAAACGACTAATAAACAACATCTCACACCAGAAAACCTGGTTGTGGCTAAGAAAAGGAAATTTTAAGAGAGAAACAGAATCTCTCCTCATAGCAGCACAGAACAACGCCATAAGAACCAATCATATCAAAACGAGAATAGATAAGACGCAACAAAATAGCAAATGTAGGCTATGCGGTGACATAGATGAAATCACATAATAAGCGAATGTAGCAAATTATCACAGAAGGAGTATAAGACTAGACACGACTGGGTGGGCAAGGTGATCCACAGGGAGCTGAGCAAGAAATTTAAATTTGACCATACAAATAAATGGTATATGCACAACCCAGTACCTGTCCCAGAAAATGTCACACATAAACTCCTATGGGACTTTGATGTACAGACGGATAATCTAAACTCGGCCAGAAGACCAAACAAAAAAAGTGTATTTGTAAAATTGTCGACTTTGCTGTTCCGGCTGACCACAGAATAAAACTGAAAGAATATGAAAAGAAGGATAAATTACTCGACCTTGCTAGAAAATTGAAAAAAGTTTGGAACATGAAGGTGACAATTATACCAATTGTGATTGGTGTTTTGATACAGTAACTAAAAGATTATTAAAGGGACTGGAGGACTTAAAAGTTGGCGGTTGAGTGGAGACCAAACAAATGACAACATTATTGAGAACGGCCAGAATACCTAGAAGAGTCCAGGAGACTTGCGGAGATTTGCTGTCACTCAAACTCCAGTGAAAGACCATCAGCTAAAACTGATGTGAAAAACTCTAATGAGGAGACTTGCTGTCACTCAAACTCCAGTGAAAAACCATCAGCTAACACTGATGTAAAAAACTCTAAAGGAGTAAATAATAATAATAATAATAATAATAATAATAATAATAATAAAAGAAAGAAAGTAATAAATTTGCTAATCAACTCGACCTCATACCGAAAGAAATTGACATAAAAAATAATTCAAACATGCACAATCCGCACAAAGAATTGGAAATACTTATATAGCTACAGTAGAGATGAATCGATAGCTGAAAGTGCTTGACTAAAGGTAGAGACAAAGAGGATGATAATAGTAGCACAAGACCAAAACCTATCAACAAGAGACTATCGGACAAACATAATAAAAAATGGATCAAACCTAATATGAAGATTATGCGAATAAAAAACGGAATCAATTGATCCCTTAGTGTCTAGTTGTTTAATCCTAACACCAATAAAATATAAAGAAAAGATAGAATAAGACATCAGATTCATTGAAAAGTATATAAATTTGTTTGTTTGTTTGTTTGGGTTTTATGGCATATCAACCTTTGTAGGTTATTTAATGCTAAATCCGTTTTTATGCAAATAAGCTGTTCTATTTCAAACAATTCAGTTTAGCATTTGACAGAGCAAATTTTCGACGACTAGTGTCATGTTCAAAATCCCAGTTTACCGAGAATTTTCTGAATTTTAGCGAGTTGAATTCTGGACTATTGACTGAAAAGACTACTTTGCGGATTCCATGTCTTGCGAACATTGCTTTCTTTTTTTATCACTTTTGATGAGGAGTTGTTGAGGAGTTTGCTGATTTCAAAATACTTGGAGTAATAATTCACAAGAATGAGGTAGGTTCTACCCTGTATTTTGAACAGGTCCGTACCGACTTTTGTCCAAGGTTTGTGAGGAATCTCATGGTTCTTGAGTTGTTCACCATCTTGATGGTTTTTGTATTGTTGGCATGCCTCATAATTTAATATCGTATCTGTTATGTCAGCATTCATGTTTGGCCAAAAGAGTGATTGCCTGACCTGTGACTTTGTTTTTTCAATTCCCAGGTGCCCTTGGTGTAGGATTTTGCGCATTTCCAGTCGGAGTATTGAGGACACTATGATTTGTTGGAGCCCATCTTTATACGTGATCATTGAGTTATGGTGATGGTTTGGTCTGAGACAGAGGTCGAGTATGAGGCGATGTTCCAGCCATCCTGCTGAGATTTGATATAGTTTTTGTAGTGTGTCACCTTTAGCTGTTTCAGTTACTAGTTTCTGGTGAGTCTTTTCACTGATTGGGAAAGAAAACATCACGAATTGGACTAAGTTGTTCATTTATTTGTTGGAGATTTCCGGAATGTTGTCTTGTAATGCAGCCCGGCTTAGTACATCCATAACCTTCATTAATAGGCCTTATGTGTATTCTAGGTCGAAATCATATTTTTGGAGCCTTAAAAGGAAACGCTGTATTCTAGGTGGAGCTTTGACTATTTGTTCATTATGGACTTGAATTAGTTTGTGATCATTGTGTATGATGAAATGTTGTCCATATATGGAAATTTTGTCCATATCATGGAAATACTGACAGGCAAAGAGAATTGACAGCATTTCTAATCCCAGGGGACAGTTTGTTTCAGTTGATGCCAGGGATCTACTGGCATAAGCTATCAGATGCCACTCATTTTTATGCAGCTGTTCTAGCAGGGCTCCTAATCCTTGGGCAGATGCATCAGATGAAACTTTGATTGGGAGTTTGGGGTCAAAATACTCTAGTGTTGGGCTCTGAGTGATCATTTTCTTAAGGTCTTGAAATGCTTCCCTTTGGGGCTTGTCAAAGGACCAAATAGTGTCATTCTCCAGAAGACGTAGGGGTGCTGTTTAGCTTAACAGGTTTGGGAGAAATTTTCCCAGGAGTGTATGTAATCATGCCTAAGAAGCGTTGTAGTTCCTTTAGGCTTGTTAGTTCAGACATGTCTGTGATAGCTTTTATTTTTCTGGCATCTGGTGCTATTCCCTTGTTGGATATAGTACGTCCAAGAAATTTCAATTGATGCTGGTTGATTTGACACTTGATTCAGTTTTAATCCTGATCGTCTGACGGCTGGTAGAACTTCAGTTGTTCTTTTTTTCAAGCAGTTCCAGTGTATCTGCCCAGATGATGATGTCATCCTGTGCATTCAGAATCCCTCTATGGATTCTATGATAGTGGTGATGCAGGCTTGACACACCTCCCTGGCACTGTGAATCCCACATGAAATGCGTAGAAATCTGAAACGGCTATAGGGAGAATTGAAGGTGAAGAATTTGGAGCTTTCTTCATCCACCCTAATTTGCCAGAAGGTATTTGAGGCGTCCAGCTTGGTGAAGTATAGTGCTTCTGCTATTTCCTGGAATATGTCAGTTGCTGTTGGTAGGCGGTAGTGCTCCTTTTGGTTAAGATTTAAAGGGTCTAAACAAACTAGCAGGTTGTCATTGGGTTTTTCAACCGCTACTAGAAAGGAAACACAGTCAAGTTGAGTCATTCGTTGCAGCTCCTGTTTTCGTCTCTATTTGAGAGCAAATGGTACTTTGAGTGGTGGGTTTACGATGGGTTTTATATTTGGGTTCATTGTAATGTGATGATATCCTGGCGATGTCCCTAATCCCCCCCCAACAATATTTAGAGAGGAAAATAGGTTCTCCCTTTGAGATAATGAGAACTCTTTTTATTAGGTGCATGTCAGCACTGGTTTTTAGTCCGAGGATTATAATTATTGGGACATCATATGTTTTGTTTTCGTGTGGAATTTTTACTGCACATTTTCCAAGAACTGGAATAGAGATGCCGTTGTAAGCTGTCAACCTTGTCAAGGTTTATTTTTCAGTAGCTGGTAGTCTTTCTTTGGAATGATGTTTACTTGACTACATGAGTCAATTTTGAATCTTGTCTTTGGGCCATTTACTTCTAATGTGACAAACCAATCTTCTGACGAGTTCACCTCGTATGTTTTTCGTTTGTGTTTTGGCTGTGATGCAGCCTACATGAGTTTGTTCGTCCTCGGATGTTGGTGAGTCAGTCATTCTGCATGATTTCCTTAACGTGTTAGTTTGAGGGGCACATTTTCGCAAAGTGTTTGCGTTTTTTTTTTGTTTTTTGTTTTTTTGTTTTTTGTTTTGTTTTTTTGCGGATATTGCAAACTTGGTTGAATGCGAGACAGTTGCCTCGTAAGTGTGAATATGAAAAGAATTTGCATTCTGTTGTTGTTTTTTCTCTGTTGGAAAAAGTTCTACCCTTTGTTAGAGTGGGTTTCCTCAGGCCTTTTTTCGCCGGCTGATAACTGTTTTTTAACTTTTTGTGAAATTTATTTCATTGGGCTCTCTTTGTAGAAGTTCTACTTGTCGTCTTGTAGCCTCAGCGGTTTGACCTGCCTTTATTGCAAATTCCAGCGTTAAATCAATTTCTGATGGGAGTTTTTCCAGAAGGCGGAGGTTGTTTGTTCCGATAATGATCATATCCTTGATGAGGCTGTCTCTAAATTCTTTTAATTGTTATAAATCTGGCAGCCTTGTTTTCCAATGCAGTTAAGTAGAATGTTGGTTTTAACATCATTTGGTTTCTTTAATTTTTCTGTGGCTATTAGGTGAAGCCTCAGTTCTTGTTTGAAAAGTTTCCAGTTTTCAAAAATATTTCCGTTGGTAAAGTGTAAGGGTTCCGGGAGATTAAATTGAGAAGCCATGTTGTCTCGTCCGACGACTAGAACATGAGAGTGAGTGACTAACAGTTTTAGGTTGGAAAAAGGGTTTAAGATTTTGACACCATGTTGTATTTAAAGAAGAAAATGAAATAAAGCTTACCAGAGTAAATCTTAGAACATGAATATGTGAGAGAACGATAGATTCCCGGCGCCTACATAAAGATAACCACAATAACCACATGGTTATGTCAATCATAACTTTTTTCTACAGGGTGTATATTGCTAAAACTCTACATTAGTTTATTGTTTATATACGCATACAATAGAGGGGACCCTATCAGGTGCTACCACTCCAGGCCAGAGTGGACCTGGGAGCGATGGCAATGAAGAGGTAAAAACTTCTATATCAATGCTCAGAAAAGTTGACTGTTTTAGAATATATGGTATTTTTAGTAAAATCAATTGGCATCACAAACGACAATTCCTTCGAGACTGATATTTTAAGTTCAGGGAAAATTATCTTTGCTCTTCATTCATCGTCTGCATAATTTTAGAGACGTCCTTTAAGAGTCTTTGCAATGTACTTAAGGTCAAGTCACATTGAAAATATCGGTTTTCACCAAATGACCGAAGTTTATTCATTTTTACTATAAAAATACGTCACAAATGATTTTTTTACGATTGCAAGTGATTTTTTTACTATAAAAATGCATTGCAAATGATTTTTCTACAAAATTCATTGCAAATGATTTTTACTATAAAAATGCATTAAAAAGGATATTTCACTATAAAAACATATTACAAGCGATTTTTACCATGATATGCATTTCAAGAGATTTTTACCATAGAAATACATAGCAAGTGATTATTACGATAAAAATGCATTGCAAGCGATTTTTGCAAAAAGAATGCATTGTAAATGGTATTTTACAATAAAATGCATTGCAAATGAAGTTTATTATAAAATGCATTGCAAATGAATTATATTGTAAAAACGCATTGCAAGTGATTTTTTTCTATAAATATGCATTGAAAGTGATCTTTTACTATAAAAATGTATTGCGAATAATATCTACAATTAAAGTGCGTTGCGAATAATTTTTACTTTTAAAATGCTTTGCATGTAATGTTTACGATAAAAATGCATTGCAAGTGATTTTTACAATAAAAATATATTGCAAGTGATTTTGATGATAAAATGCATTATCATCATCATCATGTCGCGCTGGTAGCACGGATATCCCTGACCCTCTCTCGCCACTCCTCCCTATCGTTCAACGCCCTAGGCAGGTCTTCCGGACAACATCCCGTATCCTCACATAGCTGCTGAATGTATGTTCGTGCTGGTCGTCCTGCTTTTGCACGGCCATGTGTGGGGGTCCATAAGAGTACATCTCTTATGAGTTCGTCCCTGCTTCTCCAGCAGTGTCCTGCATGTCTGGTTCGTCTAACTTGAATAGTTTTCGTGATAGGAGGCAGGTGGTCGTACAGTTAGTGTCTTGTGGGGTGTTGCCGCCAGGACTTGTCCAAGATTGCACGCAGCATTCTTGTGTAATTGCCGTCTAGCTTCTTCTCCAGCCGTTTTGTTAGCGTCCATGTAGTGCACCCATATAGCAGTATCGATGTGACCGCTACCTCCTCTTTACTCTAAAAATGCATTAAAGTGATTTTTACAAGAAAAATCCATTGCAAGTGATTGTTACTATTAAATAGCATTGCTTAAAATTTAATTTATAAAATAAATTGCAAATACTTTTTACGATGAAAATATAATGCAAATAATGCTTACTATGAAAATGCAAGGAAAATGATTTTTACTAAGAAAATACGTTGCAAATGATTTCATATTAGTAAATAGAATTGGCAACCCCCGAATTCTCATCTTGTACAAGGTTATTTGCGTTTTTCTTTCCACTAGTGCTCTTGATAAAAACATGAATCAATCTATTATTCCCTTCGCCGATTATGGATAAATAGTAGGATAGAATGATTTCCTTACCCTTTGCAATCCCGGTATTTATCTATCTTTTTGATTCCTTTGCGAATTTTTCCCACCAGTTTAAACTGGTAGTTTTCACTAAGTGGCAACATGTCTCCTTAGCTCTCAAGGACACTTCTAAATATTCTTGATGATTTTAACCATGCTTCTGATTGTGACTCAATGGATCTTTGTTATGGTAGTAAATGGTTAGATATATGTGTATATATACATACATATATATATATATATATATACGTATATCACGGTAGACATAGGAGTGGGTGTTGATGCATATACATATATATGTGTATTTGAAGGTTTAGGCATATCCACACGGGCGTCTGTATAAGCATACTTTGGGTATGTGCATTATGGGTGTGGCTGTGCATGTATATATATATCACTGTAGACAAATGAGTGGGTATATAAGTAAGTATATATGTCTATATAGGAACCAATGTGTGTGTGTGTGTTGGGGGGGTCTGACATCGCGGCGTAGGCAGATACGCACAAATCCCTATACAATGAGTCGATAGACGCACGGCCGGTGAGGTGTCTCTGTCACATAATCTTGACGCTCTCGATTCTTCCTCTGATCTACTCTTTTCCAGACATCTCATTACTGTTATAATGGCACCAACTATAATTGGTATCATTCCCACCATAATGTTCAACAGCTTTTTCAGCTCACCGGCAAGATCCAAATATTTGTCAATCTTCTTTTTCTTTTTCTGCTGGTAAGGTGCGAGTTTTAAACCCAGTTAGTAAATGACAAGTCTCCGGAATACTTCAAAGTATCCTTACTGATTTTGTCATCGCTGTGGTCTGGATGGTCTCGATTCTTCCTCAGATCTCCAGTTTATCCAATCTCTTTTCAATATTTTTGATGGTTTGTTTATGTTTGATTTGGGGGCATATCAACCATTGTAGGTTATTTTATTCCAAATCTTCTTTATACATATATATTGAATATATAAAATTTGGTTTAGTTTGGTTTGGTTTGGTTTGGTTTTATGGCATATCAACCATTGTAGGTTATTTAATGCCAAATCCTTTTTATACATATTAAATATATATGATTAGATTGGGTTGGGTTTTATTGCATAACAACCACTGTAGATTATTTAATGCCAAATACTCTTTATACATATATATTTAATATATAGGAATTGCTCTGGTTGGGTTTTATGGCATATCAACCATTGTAGGTTATTTAATGTCAAATCCTTTTTATACATATTTATTGAATATAAATGATTTGGTTTCGTTTCGTTTTATGGTGTATTAACCATTGTAGGTTATTTAATGACAAATCCTCTTTATACATATGTATTAGATATATATGATTTGTAAATATAAGTCAACAAAGTTAAATGGTTCCAAGTATTGCTATCTATCACTAACAATTCAATTGAATATTAGTCATTTTTTACATGCAATTAAATGATCAAACAGTTCTATTTCATAAAATTCAATTTAGCGTAAGTCTTTTGTTTGCTCTCGGTTTAAATGTCAAATATACTATAGATAGAACCCTTTCAGGTGCTATTACTCCGAGTAAGTGTGGACCTTGGAGAGGCAATGAAGAGAAATTCCACATTTCCCGACGCTCCAGCATTACTGGAGACTCACTATCAGAAAATTTAATGTTATATCAGGACAATCGTTGGGGAGTCTTACTGCTCTGCAGAGATACAGTCGGTGTATTCAACGGCGCTATCTGACTGGGCTGAATGTTCCAAGAGCTCCAACTACGATTTGCATCACTTCCTGTTCCGTAATTTCTTGTACTCTTTGATAAGTGCCAGATATTTAACCCGCTTTTTGATCTCTTTTATTTTCATCCTGTGATCTATTGGAACGACAAAATTCACAAATTGGAAAGTTGTTTTTTTTCTTATTAATCAAAATAAGGTCTGATTTTCTGAACAGGATTTGATGATTCTTTTATTATATCATTATTCCTCTCGAGTCTTTCACACCAGATTTAACTGGCGGTTTTTCATTTAAGACTGAGTTACAGCAATTCTTCTCAGATCTCCTGGATTCATCCCAGTTTTTATGCTGATTTTAGCATCTCTGTAGTCTGAATGATCTCGATTCTTCCTCTGATATCCAGTTCCACAAATCTCTCTTCCATGTTCTTGAGGACTGTTCTAAGGGCGCCAAATACAATTGGTATCACTGTCACCTTTGAGTTCCACAATTTTTTCAGCGTTTCACCTTCTTCTACTTTTTCTTCTTGTTAAAATTAGACCTTCTTTTAGAAGGTCTAATTTTCTCACCAGGTTTGGGTGATCTATTTATATCTCAAAATTCCAGAGAATTTTACGTGTTTCATTTTCACGAACAGATTCTATTTTATGCATATATCATAAGTTAGTATGAGGTGAAATTTCAGTTTCTTGTACAGTTCTCAGTGGATCACTTTCCCCATTCAGTTATGCCAGTGCTTATATTCCATTTGTACTAGTTTGCAGCATTCACTAACCAATATTATTATTATTATTATTATTATTATTGTTATTGTAGTAGTGGTAGTAGTTGTATCTTTATTAATATTGATAATAATAATAATAATGATTTTGACTAGCATTTTCTTTAACCTTTTAATTTTCAGTTACCTTCCATCGCAAATAGCAGTACTAAATGATAATGATAAAATATCGTGTAGGAATTGAAAAAAGAGAAAATAGTTGTTTTGGGGAATAATAAATAGTTAGAGCTAAGAGAAAAAAGAAGAAAAAGAACGAACGTTTGTCAGTTGCAATTTTCAAGGGGGCTTAAATGGGTTGTCGGGAAAACGTAGAATACCGAGCTTTTTTCATTCGTTTCTCCCTTGTCATCCACGGCAAAAGTAAATTCCTATTTCATTTGTTAGAAAGCTATTATCTATTTTTTTTTTTCAAATTATTTTTGCACATGTTGACCTGTCATGGACATTCAAAGAAATAAAAATTGAGCTGTTAACGAATCTAGAAATATTGATAGAAGAGGGAAAATATAATGAGGACTTTTTCCCGTTAAACACAATAGAAACACATTTTACCAAGAAGATAGGCTAGTTTATATATATATGTATATAATACTAACCTAATGTCTTATAAAATGTGTTTCTTTTCTCTCTCTCACACACACACACACACACATATATATATATATATATATACGTGGGTCGATTAAAAAGTTCAAAGCCTCTCTCAGAAGTCGGAGAGTAAAAAAGTGTCCTGGAAATATCAATCATTTTAGGCTTTTAGGTGCCCATTTTGCCAACAGCTTGCTCATCTCCAAGATCTCAGTTAAAAATGCTTTGGCTCTTCGTTCAGGATGAAGCTTAGAACTTATTGAACTACCCTCGTATGTGTGTAGACAGATAGATATATAGATAGATAGATTATAGATAGATAAAGCGGCTAAGCAAAGCCTAGTAAATAATAAGAATGTACTGATCTATGAATTTAAGCTATGATATGCCTGTTCAGGGCTTAGATGGGTGACCAATTAGTAACATCAGATACTGTAAGCAACCGCTAGCCTGTGTAAGCAAAAATCAGTTAATAGCAATAACAAGGTAATGATCACTGAAGCTAAGCAATGATGACCTCTGTTTAATGGCATATCAACCTTTGTATGTTATTTCATGCCAAAGCCATTCTCCTAGAAGAACAGTAGTGGTACTATCTAACACGTAGCAGGGAGGATAAGGAGGTTCATACTTTTCCCAAGGGTATTTGCCCGAAAGTGAACGTACTAGCGCAACTAGAGTACGAACTCGCTTACTACGATTCCGCAGCCCATCGCTTTAACCGTTACACCACGAGGACACCCCCAATGATTCCCTGTTCAGTATACACATGGGTGACTTTGTAACAGTATGTACTATGAGTAACCTGAGGCCTGTGTGCCAGACTAAGCAAAGCTTCGTAAATAACTATGAAAATGTACTGATCACTGAAGTTAAGCAATGGTGAGTCTGTTCAGTGCTTAGACGAGTGACCAATTAATTATAGCAGGCACTGTAAGTAACCTAGGCTTATGTGCCAGGCTAAGCAAAGCTTAGTAAATTATACATAGATGTTTATTGCTCCTAGCTTTACCAGGAAACAAGCAGCAAATATGAACAGTTCGGTAGCAATTGAACTCACTTCAAATTCAGAATCTTTCTTCTTTTATGCTGAATGTATGGTAACGAATGTTATAAACCCGATGCCTAAAATACGTCAGCCCTTCTGGTCTGTAAGCGTTTTACAAGTTCAGTAACAACATTATCGTCAAACCAGCTGAGTGAAGAACTTCGTCTATCGGAATGACAAGATAGAGTCCTGTTTTGTCGACTCCTTTGAGAATATTAAATCAATTAGAATAATTCAGTTACCTTCAGAAGCTGCTTTTAACTGAACCAAAACGAGGCTCTGCACAAAGGCAATTCATCTTTATCAAATTACTAGGTGACATTTGGCAGTTGGTGGCCAGACCGTTGCTAGAGGCATGAATCAATTACTGGCCCGGATGTTCGTCCAAGTTTTAGCGTCATGTGTTCTATAGTAGAAAAGTTGTTTTTTTTTCTATTTATTTTGTTTTGTTTTTGCATTTGGGCTTGTTTTGTTTTGTTTGTTTGATTGTTTGTTTTACAAGTAGCATTATGTACAAAATCATATTCATCTATCGACCGGGTTAAACAAGCGAGTAATTTTTAGAAAAGTCGGGAATGTTCAGATTCTACATGTCACATCCAATTTTTCAATGTGTGTGTGTACCAATCATCATCACCATCATTAAGGTATGGCGATAGCACGGATTCTCTCTTGCCCAGTCAGCTGGCTACAGCTCAGTAGAGGAGTAAGAATCACTCACCCACCAACGAGTGTCCTGTTATGACGCTAAACAATCTGATGGTGAGGCTCCAGTAATGCTGGGGCTTTGGAAAATGCGGAGGACCCCTTCATTGCCATTGTTCCCAAGTCCACTCTGGCCCGGATTGGTAGCACCTGATTGGGCCCTATCTATGGTTTAAATAGAACTAACTGCATACTTAAGCTAAACTGAATTGTTTGAATTATAACTGTTTAACTAAATTGAATAGCTTGAAATAGAAATGTTTTTAACAATCAAACTGTGTACTAACATTTAAACTGCGTACTTATACTAAACTGAATTGTTTGAAATGGAACTGTTTTTGACATTGAAACTGTGCTTACGCTAAACTGAATTGTTTAGTACAGGACTGTTTTGACATTTAACTGTGTGTAAACAAAATCTATACTTATACTAAACTGAATTGGCTGAATTAGAACTGTTTGAATAAACTTAATAGCTTGAAATAAAAATGCTTATGACAAACTGTGCTCTCCTGGTAAACTGAATTGTTTGAAATAGAACTGATTATTTGTATAAAAATGGATTTGACGTTAAATAACCTACAATGGTTGATATGCCATGAAAGCCAAACAACCAACCAAACAACCAACGGATTCTCTCTCGCCATCCGTCATTATTGGCCATAGCACTTAATCAGTTTCCACGATGGCATCCAGTGTCAGCACAGAACAGATGAATGTAAGTTTTTGCTGGTCGTTCACATGTGTACGAGTCCATTGGGGAATGTTGCCAATGGGCTCGTCCTTACTTCACCAGCAGTGCCCAGCATCCCTTTCTCGTCTTACTTGGATAGTTTATGAGATGGGAGGTAAGTGACCGTACAGATGCTGTTTTGTGGAGTGCTGCTTCCAGGATTTGCTCAAAATAACACGCAGCAGACTTTTTCTCGTAGTGCTTCAATCATACAGTAGTACTGACTTATCAGTATATGTTCAGCTATTTAAAAAAAACGAGGTGAACATCCACAAAGTACCTCTCTACAAAGCTTAGAATACGCTGACTCAAACCCCTTCACAGGAGTAAGACACCCCCCACCTAAAAATATGGGGTATCTTACGCATGACACCAAACTGCATCAAACGGTGGCGTCCAGTTCTGGAGATCTAGGCAGTGAGGAATACTTCTTCATTGAAATTACTTCCAGGTCCACTTTGATCCGGGGCGGTTGTACCTATTAGGGTCTCATTTATGGGTCAAATAAGTCTTTTTAAAGGTTAGTTGTATTCAATAGGACTGTAAACAAAAATAAAACTCTAAAGAAAAACTACTCAAAAAAATGTAAATATGAATGGACTGAAAGCGATTCAAGACATAAAATAACCCAAAATGAGTTGACATGCCGTTAAAATCAATCATCATCATCATCATAAATTATTTTTAGATACAAACACTCAATATATATATGAAATTAAGCTTATATTTCATGCGTCTATTTATAATTTCAAGCATGTCTTGGTATTCTTATTTGGTGTGTATAGTTCAGTTTCTTTAGTTGTCTAAATTTCTGATACGAAGCTTGATGATTTTTATCATTAAGAGTTTTCAGGCTATTGTCTTCATCTTTACTGCTATTTCCACAACGTTTCCGGCCTTCTTCAGGTGTTTGTCGAACTCGGGAACCTACACGGAACTTCGAACTACGTCCTGTTTTGATTCCGTTAGCCATAACCGGGTACAAGTGTTAAGTATTCCTGTATTGTTACTCGCCTGCAATCAGGATTGAACCTGCAACCTCCAGAAGATGGCCTCCTTAGAAGCTTAGTGAACCAACGCCTACAACCGTTACGCGATATGTCCTGCTGGACACAAAGCGTAACGCTATAATCAACGCCTATAACTGTTAATGATAAAAATCTAGTTTCTTTGTTAAATGGTATATCAGCCTTCGAGGGTTATCTAATACCAAAGCCATGATTGTTGAAAAACATTTGTGATACAATTTAACCAATAGATGGAGCTGAGGGATTTGTAACTTTACCAGGGATAGACGTCCGAAAGTGAACGTAATAGTGCGCCTGAAGTTCGAACCCACTTACTTTAATATCACAGTTTAGCACTACGCCATTGTTGTGGCTCTATATCGTTCATTCATTTTATTTGAACATTTTTCTTTTCTACTAAAATATATGATTTGTTTATTGTATTTATATACATAGGTACTTATGTCTGTGTTCGAATAGATATATACAGAAATACGGGGGTAGTTCCCATGGCTAACGCGCTGGACTGCAAAATCGTAGTAAGCGAGTTCGAATTCCAGTCGCGCTATTACGTTCACTTTCGGGGAAAATATGAATTTCCTTATCCCTACAGCTATGGGTTAAATAGTACCAATACTGTTCTTCTACAAAGATGGCTTTGGCATTAAATAAACCACAAATGTTGATATGCCATTAAACACAGAGGAAGAAACTGAAATATGCATGACGTGAAGAACTTTTGTCAGAATGATTTCGTTCGAATCCGAAAATTTCCCAGAGACTCGAGTGATTCAATGCATTTTTTCTTTATGAAGCCAAATTTGATTAATTTAAATATCTGCAGAGTTTATTGAGACAAAACTAATTCGAACAATGCAATATGAAAAAGGGTTTGAGGCAGCAAAGCAAATCCAATTGTAATTGAATACCTATTTCACAGACATTCTTTTGCAATTCTTAGGGGCACCGCATTTTTTAGCATAGTCATCGACGACTGCTACATCGGTGATAATGGTGATGTTAGCCAGATGCTGGGGCCGTAAAAATACAGGAAAACGTAGGACGGATACAGATTGCGGTGTAGATTCACAGATCTTACTTTGTTTAAAATGCTGCATCCTTTAAATACAGTAACACACACACACACACACACATATATATATATATATATATATATATATATATATATATATTTCAGAATAAAAATAGATAAGGAGGAATTAGACATTATATTAGCATGTAGAAAATCTATACTAATTAATAATGACACTACTTGGGTAAAAACAAGGATGGATAATTTCGATATCACCATGGGATCATTTGACCCTGCCCAAATTGCGGACCTAGGCGGTATGTACATTTTAGACACACTTAGCTAAATAATTAATTTAAGTAACATAGGCATATATCGAGATGATGTTAACGGACCCCTAACATCAAAATTACAAAAGAAAGTTATTTGAGCGTTTAAATATATGGGGTTAAAAATAGAAATCAGATCGAACTTAAAATAGTCAACTTATTAGACGTCACATTCAACTTAAATGATAATTCCTATAAACCATATAATAAAACTAATACAATACCAGTATACATAAATGTTAGTTCCAACCACCCTACACCCATGATTAAACAAATTCCTAATGCGATAAATATTATATTATCATCTTCAAAAATCAATATTGGATCTTCAAAAATGATATTTAACTATCATAAAAGAAATTTATAATGAAGCCCTACATAACAGCTGATATAAAAATGAACTTAAATACCTAGAAACCAAAAAGCAGAAATAATAAAGATAATCGTATATCATAGAAGTAAGAATATAAATATAAATAGCAATAAGAATAATAAAAATAGAAGTAGAAAAATTATCCGGTCCAACCCACCTTTTCGCAAACTCTCAAATATCAATATAGGAAGATATTTTTTAAATTCAATAAACAAGCATTTCAAAAAAGACAATCAACTTAGCAAAATAATCAACGGGAACAATTTAAAAATTAGTTACTCTCGTACAAACAACATCTCTAAAATAATTTACAATCGCAACAAAAAGTTAATAGATAAACGAAATAAAAATAACAATAACCCAAAACAATATTGTAATTGTAAAATAAGAAATGAATGCTTCCTAAAGAATAAATGTAACCTAACTAATATATAACAGGCCAATATCTCAACCAAAGAAGATAATGCAAATAATAAAGTGTATATAGGTATTACCTGTTTAAACTGGAAACTCAGATATTACAACCACCTCCAATCGTTCAAAAATCGAACATTAAAAAATCAAACAGCCCTATCTAAATACTATTGGCATTTGAAAGAACCCGGACTTACGCCTATTATAAAATGTAAAATAATAAAAAAAAAAGATCCATCTCTGCATACAGTTTAAACGGCAGATGTAATTTATGCCTACAAGAGAAAATATGTACATCGAAATATAGAGATAAGAACTTAGTAAATACGAGAAAAGAATTAATAAAAAAAATGTAGACACAGAAATAGCTCTTGATTTATATTTTATATCCTAATTATATTAAACATAGTTAACTTTAACATATAATTAAACTACCCACAAATTAACACCAACTTTGAAACGCTGATGGAAAGCTAAAAATTAAAATAAATAAATTTGAACTAAAAAGCCTGTCGTAACGAATAGATAATTGTTGCAAAAAATAAAATAGGACCACATCTATATATAAATATTACGCTCTCTTTTTAAAAAATAGGATAATAATTTTCAAAAATGCAAATCGGAAAAAAGATCCAAGCTTAAAACTAGACCTAAAAATAAGGAGGAATTAACATATGTACTATACCGTCTGAAGAAAAGTAAACAAACATGGATCAAGTAATAAATTTATCGGTGGTCTTATATTCATGTCAAAAATAAATGTTCAAATTTAACAAAAATGCTAATATACATATAAAAATGAACTGAAATTTCTTCTTATTTCAAATTTAAATGCCTCTTAAACTTATCTTTCATATATCTGATTTTCATAATTTAAAAATTGTAAACAATATCTTTTCCTTTTTTTTTTTTTTTTTTTTGAGGGTGTTCTTATACTTTTGTCCAGGAGTGTATGTATAAAGAGGATTTGGTATTAAATAACGTACATTGGTTGGTATGTCATAAAACCAAGCCAAACCAAATCATATATATTTAATATAGATGTATAAGGAGGATTTGGCATTAAATAACCTATAATGGTTGATATTCCATAAAACCAAATCAAACCAAACCAAATCAAAATAATTTGCAAACTGATCTATTTAGTACATAGACGGGATCCTAACAGGTACAATTATTCCGGGTCAAAGTGGACCTGGGAGTAATGTCAATAAAGGAGTACTCCACACTTCCCAGAGCTCCAGAACTGAAGCTTCACCACCAGATACAGTTTAGCATTTTAGCCAAAACGAACTTTTTTGGGTGGTGAAAGTCTTATTATCTAGCATCAGATTAATGAAACCTCCGCAATTTCTTTTATTCCAACCATCAAGCCAAATCTGTGTGTATAGCACGTCCTGTATTTATTCAGACACCTCCAAAATGTCTTCCCTCTTCCTGGGTTTCTGGTCGGACTTTTCATTAGAAACGACCAGACTGTCATTTATTGCTACTCAGTAGTAAGCCTTCGATTTCTACTCGATAAAATATCCATAGCACTAAGAGGCATTGGTGTGTGGACTTACCCCTTACCGTGCAAAACTCTCACCTAATGAAGCGGTTTGTACGCTCGATGCTGGAGAGCTGGTCGGGTGGGAGATATCTGTTAAGATATTAAGACTAAATCGATGTTAGCTCTTTGTGCTAATAAAATAAAAAAATAAGAAAAAAAAAAAAACGTAGTTAACACTTTCCGGACGCCGCTCGAGCAGTAGGGGGTTAGAATACACCAACTGCATCCATCTACAAAGAAGGTAAGAACTCAAGAAAAAAAAAGATATCCTGGGTTTGACGCTAAATAGCATCCGGTAGTGAGACTACAGTTCTAGATCTTTGGGAAGAGTTAAGTCACACTTTTTGCCATAAATCCCAGTCCTTCTATGAGATACACCAAGATCTCTCTCTATATATAGTAGTCGAGGGCAACCAAATACTCCCTTTTCAATAGCTACTACACCGAAGTGTACGGGGATGGCCCTTCTCCTCTCCCTGGATTGCTCCACTTTACCCTTGATACGTACATTATAATGCTGAGTCATAAGCAAGGAGGTATCAAGTACCACTTTTTGAGTCTTTGGTATGACTTGACCTGGGATTGAACCCCGGTCTCCATTGGCTAACACTAAGCCAATATATATACGAGTGTCATTCAGTGAGTAAAAGGAATATTGCCTGAGAAGATGGCGACAAGAAGCATTGTTTACACTTGCAACTTTTTTCAAGGAAATCAATAGTGATGAGTCGCTTTTATGTTGCAGAAGACGGTTGCCATCATCTTCTTTACTGACCGCTGCGCCAGTAACCTTTACTCTACCGGTGAGTCAGTATATTTCCACTCTATGGACTGACTTTTCGACTTGGGCTCGTAGTGCCAAACCCACGTTTAGCCCATTTATAAACTTTTTTTTCATTAAAACACATTAAGATGCTTTCATGTATATTATTTAGAGAAATTTTTATCCTTTGATATTCATCCGAAGGCCAAAAGGTTTTATTTATTTTTTCTTTTTTTTCAAAATGTAGCTCGTATTCATGTTTGAAGATGCAATCATAAGTTGGGTTGGATGGATAATATTTGAGTTTTGTGTAGTATTGGAGTGCCAGTTTTTCACATCTGAGTTGTAGAGGTGATTCATGGGCCTCGGCCTATAGGCTGTCAACTGAAGTTCTGAAAGCTCATAAAACCTCTCATGGTGTATAGGGTCGAGCTGTTTGAGGTAGGACCACATGGCTGAAAATAACATAATCTAGTTTTGAACGAATCAGTGATCTGTACAGTTTAAAGGGCGTCGTCGGTCAGCTCCTTATTCTGGGTGGGCTCGGGTGGATTTGTTTTTTAAATATTTTATTTGTGGGATGAATGTTAATTTTCTGTCGAATATAACTCCAAAGAATTTATATTCGTCAACGACAGGTATTTCCGTATCTTCAAATTTGATGAGAAGGTCATTATGCATTTTTCTCAGTTGATAAAAATGTATGCATCGCATCTTGCTTTTGGAGATTCCGAAACCGTTTGTGCTTGCCCAATGAGTAATTTTCCGGATGAATTGTTGCAGTTGACGTTCTGCAGTTTGTATATATTTCGATCTGGAAGTGATGCAGAAGTTATCAACATAGAGGTAATCCTCAATTCCAGGAGTGAGACACTTTGTGATGCTGTTTGTTTTTATATTGAACAGTGACACTGACAGAATACCTCCTTGAGGGACACCGTCTTCCTGCTTGTGTAGATTAGAAAAGGTTTATCCGACTCAGACTCAAAATTTCCTGTTCGAGAGAAAACTCTTTATGAAGCTGAGCAATCTGCCTCGCAGCCAAGGGTATGCAAGTCTTTCATTATTCTGAACTTCCAGGTGGTCTCATAAGCCTTCTCCAGATCAAAGAAGACTGCTATAAGGTGTTGTTTTTAAATGTTGGCCTCTCTTATGGAGGTTTCCAATTTGACCACATGATCGATTGTAGATCTCCGCTTTCTGAATCCACATTGACAATTGTATTAGAATCCAAGACCAATCTTTTGTTAATCATACACTCCATAGTTTTGCAAAGGCAGCAAGTTAGTTCTATTTGGGTGCTAGTTAGCTGAATTTGAGCCATCTCTCCTCGGCTTAGGTATATGGATGATTGTTGCTATTTTCCATGATTCTGGGAATCTACCATTTATCCAGATATCATTATATATTGTCAGAAGGTGTTCCAGTGAATTTTTTGGTAGGTGTTTTAGAAAGTCATAATGAATTTCATCTGAGCCGACTGCTGTGTTGTGTGATGTTTGGATAGCTTCTTGTAGTTCTGCTGGTGTAAAAGGTTGGTTGTATTTTTCAGGATTTTTGGACTTAAAGTTGAGTTTTTGTTACTCTGCGTTGCTTTTAAAAGTAAGAAAATGTGGTTTGAAGTTGTTGAGGGAAGAATTTGCTGAAAATGTCACGGCTAGTGTGTCTGCTATGTCTTTCTTAGTAGTAGAGGTGTTTGGGAGCAGTTGCTTGTTTTGTTTTTTCTTTTGTTGTTTTTTTGTTGTTTTTTTTTTTTTTTTTTTCAGCTATTTTCCTCATCATCCTCCAGATAATGTTTGTTCTGGTAGAGGAACCAAGTTGGTTGACATGGTTTTGCCAACTTTTCTTCTTGGCTTCCGATATGATTTTTCGTGTTTTTGCCCTGAGAAGTTTAAAAGCGTTTAGATTAATGGTAGTGGGTTCTTTACTGAATTTTCGTAAGACAGCCTTACGTAGACGGATAGCTGTTCTGCAATCATCGCCAAACCATGTTTGTTTGAGGCTGAGGTTTTTGCTATTGTTTCGTTTGCTATTGAGATAAGGATTTTGGTGAAGTGTTTTGTTTGGTCTGTGATATTAGGGTCTTTTAACAGTTTCTGTTAACGCTTGGTTTCAAAGACTTGCCAGTTTGCTTTGTTTATTTTCCAGTGAGGAAGTCTGTCTTCATGGAGGGGTTGTAAAACTTCAAGTATTATAGGGAAGTGATCACTGCCGTAGAGATCGTTACGGATTTTCTATCCATAGTCCATATAACTTACGGGATCACATAAGGTTAGATCATTGGCTGAGTAGGAGCCCGTGAATGGGTTGAGGTAGGTATTTGATTTGTTATTTAGAATGCAGAGGTTATTAGTTTTGATCATTTTCCCGAGATCTTTGCCTGTTTGTTGGTTTTCTGACACTCCCATACAGTGCTATGGCTGTTTAGGTCCCTTAGCAATAATCGGGGTTTAGGTATTTGTTCTATTAGTTTATTTATTTTGGTATCATTTATAGGGTTAGAATGGGGTGAAATGTAGATTGTGCAGATGTTTATTAGCTTATGTAGAGTTGCCTTGACACCGATTGATTGAAGTTCGGTGTCTATGTGGATTTGGTGTTGAAGTATGTCTTCCCTAACTAGGCTCGAGACACCTTCAGAAGCTCTGCTTCTGTCTTTCTTAACATGGTTGTATAGTTGGTAGTGTTTGAAGTTATTAGTATTCGATTCTTTCTTGGAGGAAAACATTTTTGGGTTTGTGGCTGGTCAAAAGTTGTTGTAGTTCTTCCAAATTGGCTCGGATTCCTCTGCAGTTCCACTGTTATGTAAGTTGGGCTACGTGTTTTGTTTGAGTTGTTGTTGGAATTCATTTTAATAGATTGGGGTTATTTTCCTTTTTGTTTCTGGTACTCTTTGGTTCTTTTGTTTCCATTCTTTTTAGAAGGTTGAATCTGTTTTTAGTCTTTGTGGTTAGATTTGAGAGGGTCAACACCATCAGTCGTTCTCGTTCAAATGATGATGGAGCATGATTCATTTTGGAATGTGGAGAGCGTTCATGTTTCTCACAATTCAGCTCGAGGTTTGAGTGGTCTAATTTAGATGTAGGTGGCCGGATTGGCGATCAGTGAGAGTTAAGTTTTGCAGATGATTTTCTGTTTTTTTATGGAGTAATTTGTGAGCAGTAGAACTTGTTTGTGATTTTACTTTAGTTGAATCATTGGCTTTTTCTTTATTTGCACCAACTGGTCTTGGTTGTGTTTGAAGTTCAGCCGAGTGCAGGTTTTTAAGTTGTTTCCGGAATTTAGGCCAGTATTTCGGTTCCAATTGGACCAGCTTCTCCCTCTGGACTCTGTATTTGCCGTCTTGGTCGCTCAATCTGATTGGATCCGTCTTTCGTACGATAAAGGTGTAAGTAGGACCCCACTATTTTCCTAGCTTCTGCAACGCTGATGTTTTTCTTGTGTTTCACCTCAAGTATTTCTTTCTCGACTTTATAAATGTCACAACATCGTGAGAAAGCTGCATGGTCTTGACGGCAGTTTGCATATTTTATTTCATTTGAGTATTCTTCGTCCGTGTGGTCCGGGTTCTTTTAACAGCACTAGGCACGTGTCTGTGATCCTCGGCAGTCTTCTTTGTGATGTCCATATTTCTGACATTTGAAGGGGAGCTGGGACATACTGTTCGACCCTCTCAAGACAATAACTAATCTTCACTTCCTTATGAATATGGGGTTGGTTGAATGTCCGGATGTGGGTGTTGGTTTCGATTTTTTCTCCTCCTTTTCTGATGCTAATTCTTATGTTTGTAACCCTCTGTTTCCCCAGGGCTGCCAATATCTCCTCTTCGGTTGCCAACGCCAACTCCCAATTCCTGATAACTCCTTTGAAATTGTTGAGTTTTTCATACGGATAGGTACATTTTGTTGTATGGAAGATTTTCATTTCCAATATGTTTTCTGCCTGTCTCCAGCTCTCCACCACGACAAGCAAGTTTCCGTTCTTAGTTTTCTTAATGTTTTTCGGAGTAGCTCTACTTTTTATAACTTTTTCTATGAGGAAAGGGCAGAGTTTGGCTAGGCAGACCTCCTCCAAAGATTCAATGACAATGAATCTGAGGAAGTCTGCTGCCTCATTCTCAGAGTCTGATTCTGATTCTGACAGGTCTTGTTTAGTTTTTCATTTAAAGTCACTATGGGAGCTGTATATTTTTCGTTGGCCCTATACTCTACCACCCACCCCGGAATCCCACTTGTGTTAGGAATGTACCAAGAGGGAAACCCATTTGCCTAGGTTGTGACAGGTATACACAACCTGTATACTCGAACTGAAAGGTTTTCGAGCCGTTGCCAATTTCAGATTCTCAGTACTGGTCAAATCCCTATTCTCTCAACATAATTGACCCTCAGCCTCCGCCTTCTAGCACCTAAAAGATAAGGGTTGAGAACTTGCTGCAAATGCAGATTTTTCAATTCGCTCGAAATAAAACATATCGGTGCTAGGGTTTGACATGACCAGCCGATTGATCGGATTGAGCCTATACGACTAAGTAAGAGCCAAAGTGGTATGTTGCAAGTCATAGACCACTCTGTCACCGGATCAATGACTACTCGACCACCAGGATCCCGTCCTAGCAGCTTATGGGTCACCGCCCACGTCCAACAGGTGGCCCAATTGGAGGGGGCTTACCCCTCTGTAGAAGTGTAATCGGCGCATTCTACAGCCCTAGCAGACTGAGCGGCGTCGTATTTGGATGGTCATATATATATATATACTTCCAGGTCTATCAATTTCTATGATTTAATAAATCTGTTTGAGATCTTTTTTTCTGTTAATAAAGTGAGATGAAAGCTTTATGCAATATAAAAGTATAAATGAATTTATAATTGTTGTTTTAGAATAAAAATAGTTTATCTGTTTCAAATTGGCTATAAATTTTACTAATGAATTGATTCTTCAGATATTTATATTGTTAATAAATATCAGGTGTCTATCTATTTAAAATGATTATACTTGCCATAATTGATGACTGCAATTTTTAAACTGACTTCGGCATAAAATAACCTAAAAGGGTTGACATACCATAAAACAACCCAACCAAATTTACTGATTAGATTCATTTATAAACAAGAAACATTTTTTATTGGTTGTATTTTGTTGGCTGTGCTCGATTGGCTGGACTTTAAAATCACAGAATTTGTCTCGTGATGAATTGTCAAAATTCAACTTTAACCCTTTGAGTCCTGAGTTCCGAATCCAAAATTTACCCTCTTACCTTTGAGTATGATTTTCGCATCTGTAAATCGGTAGGAAAATACAGGTACCACCGGTGTAGTGGTATAACAAGCTCAAAGATTAATACATATTTACGAATTTATGCGTTTAAGTTCCATTTAATATTGACATTAAAACTTGGTAAATCTGGGTTACTCTCTCTCTCTCCCTCTCTCTCTCTCTCTCTCTCTCTCTCTATCTATCTATCTATCTCGACTTCTCCATTCGTTTCCTCTCCTCCTTCTGTCTTTTATATCATTTCTTTCCGTTTTGTATTTACCTCCAACTCCCCACTAAAGGGAACTCGAGTTGCCCATTCTATTTCGGTTCCATAACCGTCACAATAAGGACGCGTCTTGAATATTTTTGTTCTCTGAGATTGTTGAGTAAATAGAATTTGCTTCTTAAGATTCAGACAGAAATTGCTGAGCACGTACTTGTGCATTTTGATTCATTTCCAGGGCAAAATAAACGAAATCATTTCGAAATAAGTTTCATTTCAAGTCAATAAGAACTTTGAACGTGACTGTACAACTCATGTCAAGATAAGCATTTATTTATAAAAAAAAATTTCCATTTACTCAAATGATTATATGGCAAATTAAATACCGTCGGCATGTATAAAAGTGCCTTCGAAATGATTTTACAATAGAAACTTATCGTAAATTATTTATGAGCTGTTTGCGTAATCCGAATGTCTCAAGTAAGATTTATTGAAGAAACACGTCAAAATTTTCATTTGCTTTAATGATGCATATAAAGTGATACGGCAAATATTAAAAGAATAAATAAACGTTTGTTTTAATGATCGTAATGGTACTATTTAACCCATAGCTGGGGGGGATGAGGGAGTCAACACATTTCCCGAGGGCATTTGTCCGAAAGGGAATGTAATAGCTCGACTGCAGTTCGAGCTCACTTACTATGATGTTGCAATTAAATACGTTAGCCACTACCGCACACGGACTCCCTACACACCTAAAGAAATATGCTGTAAACAGTTTTACTATAGGAATGTACGACAAATGATTTTCCGAGAGAAAAACATTGAAAACTATTCTATTATACAAATGTATTGCGAATGATTTTGCAATAGAAAATTCATTGAAAATGGTTTTCTTCACAAGTGAATTATTAATGATTTTACTCTACAAATGTATTGCAAATAATGTCACTAGACGTATGCACTGAAAATGAGTTTACAATACAAATTCATAGCAAATGTCTTTAACATACAAATGCATAGTAAATTATTTTACTATATAAATGCATTGTAATTCATTTTACAAAACAAGTGCAGTGTAAATCATTTTACCATACAAATGCATTGTCAGTCATTTTACTATACAAATGCATTGTAAATAAGTTTTCTATACAAATGCATTGTAAATCATTTCACTATACAAATTCATTGTAGATGTTTTACTTGATGATTGTATTGTTACGCTGAAATGATGCTGTTCCGGATAGAATTTTCAACTCATAACATTATCAATTTTCTGTCTGGAAGAATTTCATTCTGTTGTAATATGAAATGAATAAGAAAAGTTCTCTTTGTAGCAATTACAGATTCACGAGTCTTAAAAAACGTTTCAGCAGCAAATATATGGTGTGCATCGATTCTTGCTCTGATTAAAACTGATTGTACATAAAAAAAATAAATAAATGAAAAAACTAGATGAAGCTACCATTGCTAATTGCCTAACCTTACTTGTATCACTTGGTGACAGTTTAAAATGTGGGAGGTATTCCTGCTGCATCTTATACTATAAAAATGTCTCGAAAATAATTCTACCAAACGAGGTTAACGAAGGCATGGACAGCTATCAATAGGCTATCGATTATATGGAAATCAGACCTGACCGATAAAATGAAACGTAGTTTCTTCCAGGCAGCGGTCGCATCGATACTGCTATATGGATGCACTACATGGACTCTAACAAAACGGCTGGAGAAGAAGCTAGACGGGCAATTACACAAGAATGCTGCGAGCAATCTTGAACAAGTCCTGGCGGCAACACCCCACAAGACACCAACTGTACGGCCACCTGCATCCTATCGCAAAAACTATTCAAGTTAGACGAACCAGACACGCAGGACACTGCTGGAGAAGCAGGGACGAACTCATAAGTGATGTACTCTTATGGACCCCCACACATGGCCGTGCAAAAGCAGAACGACCAGCACGAACATACATTCAGCAACTATGTGAAGATACGGGATGTTGTCCAGAAGACCTGCTTGAGGCGATGAACGATAGGGAAAAGTGGCGAGAGAGGGTCAGGGATATCCGTGCTACCAGCATGACATGATGATTATGATGATGATGAAGGAAATACATTAAAAACGACTTTCTTATACGAATGGTTTGGTTTGTTGGGTTTTATGGCGTATCAACCTTTGTGGGTTATTTAGCGCCAAATCCATTTTTATGTATATAATCTGCTCTATTTAAAACAATTCAGTTTAGCATAAGTACACATTTTAATTGTCAAAAACATTTCTATTTCAAACTATTCAAGCAGTTATATGTAACAATTCAGTTAAGTATAAATACAGTTTCAATGTCGAAAAGCAGTTCTATTTCAAATAATTCAGTTAAGCATAAGTACGGTTTAATTGCCAAAAACATTTCTATTTCAAGCTATTCAGTTTACTCAAACAATTCAGTTTAGCATAATTATGCTGTTAATTCTATTTAACCCATAGATGGGGCCCGATCAGGTGCTACCACGCCGGGCCAGAGTGGACCAGGGAGCGACGGCAATGAAGGGTTACTCCGCATTCCCCAAAGTTCCAACACCATCAGATTGTTTAGTGTCATATACAGGACACTCGTTAGGCGGGAGGCTCTTACCCCTCTGCAGAGAAGCAGTCGGTGTATTCTACAACCCCAGCCGACTAGGCAATTATACGAATGGAATGTAAATTGATTTATTATACAAATGTATTGCAAATGTGAGCCATTGGTCTAAGCATGTTCATACTTACATATGCAAAGCACAAACCTCAGAGAAACTTCTCTCTAACATTGGATATTGGCTGAGAGATTTGAGCAACTAGATTCAGTATCTGTGTTAGTTTGTTTATTCGTTTGTTTGTTGATCCAATTCATGTGACTAAACTACAATAGGCAAAAATCTACAGATGGGTAGAATTGTACCTTTGTATCTCCTTAGTCTACTGTATAAAATTTACAGTGTACTGACCAGCGGTTTCAATACATGGGCCAGATTAGCGAACACAAAAAAGGAATTTAGCTGGTTCCTACTTTAGCATTTTGATTCGTAAAACTGGCCGCAAATGGCCTTGTTTTGGTAAATCTAAGGATTTGGATAGATTGAATCTTTATTCATTCGAATTGGAACAAAAAATAAAAGCAAATAGTAATTTCCCCTGCAAACGTTTCGTGTTTCAATAATATTTTCTTCTCGTCGTACCAAAAAATACAACTTACGACAAATGCTAATTTCCGGCACAAGCAGGTCGTTTCATTTTCACCAATTTACAGTAAATAAGGGGAGATAATAACATACACAGTAATTTTGTGCATTACGGTAAATATGTATTTCACTCGATCATCAAAGGAAGTTTTAATTGAGTAAAACAAAACAAAAATTCTAGTTCTTCGGTTTTTGAATCTGTATGGACGCTTTACTATACAAATACAGTGCAAATCATTTGCATATACAAATACATTGTAATTGAATTCACCATACAAATGACTTGGAAATGATTTTACTATATAAATGCATTGCAAATGATTTTATTTAAAAGATTTATTGCAAATGATTTTTCAAAATGAATACATTGGAAATGATTTTTAATAAACAAATATATTATAAAGGATTTCACATTCAAATAAATTTTAAAGGATTTTACAATATAAACGCATTGCAATTAACTTTACACATATTTTTTAAACTAGGGCAGTTTATGCAAGAACTCAACTCAGAACTAAGAAAAAATGAAAATAGAAAAAAGCAGGGCTTGATGAAATATCCCTAGAAGTATGGAAGACGAGGGAATTCGCCGTCATACTGCTCCGATACTGTCATGCCATATATAACCAGAACACAATAGACAAATGGGCAAAGGGATGCAACCTAGGAATAGCCAAGAACTACCAAGGTATAACCCTTACATCTGTTATATAATTAAGGAATGATTTTTTTATTTTAATCATTTTTCATTAATTATATTTTATCATTCAGTTTGGTTGGGGTTTAAACTATTTAGGTTAAGAGTTCAGGTGTGTAGTCAATTGGTGCAGTTTATGCTCGCGCGCAAAAGATATGACAATCACTATTGTCATAATAAACCCCAGACAGGAAATGCAGGCTGGAGTGTGGATGACGTCATGCCCAGAAGAGATGGGCTGAGAATTTGGAAGATTTTAAAAAAGATTCAGTTGAGTTCCGTTGCGGCTGCGGTTAAGTTTTTTGGGTCCCGACCAGCGAAAATGAAATGAGATCTAAAACACCACGAGATGTGCCGTAAGTTGGGGGTGGTGTTAGCATAGTATGATACGAAAGACTTTTAAAAATTGTCTCTCTCCTCGTGTCGAAGAACCGACGTCTGAACAACGGAGAGTCCTGCTTGTGTATTTGTATTGTGTGATTTTACATATGTATACATGTAGTATACAACCCATCCATTGCGCTCAAGATCTACAATGCTCTTCTACGCAACCGTATAAAACCTAAAATTGAGAAAATACTTAGGATCAAGCAAAATGGATTTCGGAAAAATCGATCCACATTAAAAATTTTGACTATCCGTCGAATTCTAGGTGTTCGTGCAAAAAAAACTTGAAGCAACAATATTATTCGTTGACTTCTCCATAGCATTTGACTCCATACAAAGAGGGAAGATGAAGAAATTACTTTTCGCCAACGACCTCCCCCGAGAAACCGTCGCAGCCATAATGGTGCTATATGAAGACACGAAAGTAAAAGTTCGCTCACTAGATAAAGACACAGACTGCTTCGGCATTGTAGCAGGTGTGCTGCAAGGAGACATATTAGCCCCATACCTGTTTATTATCTACCTAGACGACGTGCTTAGAACGTCTATAGATTTAATGAAAGAAAATGATTTCAAGCTGGCAAAGGAAAGAAGCAGAAGATACCCCACACAAACAATTACGGACGCAGACTCCGCCGAAGATATAGGGCTTATAGCAAATACACCCGCCCAAGCCGAAACCCTGCTACATAGTCTGGAACGAGCAGCAGATGGCATAGGCTTCCATGTCAACACAGACAAGACATGTGCATTAATCAAAGAGACGACATCTTCACACTAAATGATTGTTCTCTGAAATTTGTGGGCAAGTTTACCTACCTCGGAAGCAGCGTCTCATCAACCGAGAAAAAGACATCAACACGCGACTAGCAAAGGCATGGACAGTTATCGATAGACTATCGGTTATATGGACCTGACCGATAAAATAAAACGCAGTTTTTTCCAGCAGTAGTCGTGTCGATACTGCTATATGGAAGCACAACATGGATGCTAACTAAACATATGGAGAAAAGGTTTGACGACAATTACACAAGAATGCTGCGAGCTGTATTGAACAAGTCCAGGAGGTAACACCCCACAAAACAGCAGCTGTACGGCCACCTACCACCCATCACGAAAACTATCCAAGTTAGACGAACATGACATGTGGGACACTGCTAGAGAATTAACAACAAGCTCATAAGCAATATACTCCTGTGGACCCCTTCACATGGTCAACCAACGTAAGGACGACCAGCTAGAACCTATATATAACAGCTCTGTGCCGATACAGGATGTAGACTTGAAGACTTACTGGAAGCGATGGACGATAGAGACGGGTGGCGAGAGAGGGTCAAGGAGATCCGTGCTAGCAGCGCGACATGATGATGATAATGATGATGCACATATATTGTAAATGATGTTACTGTCTGTCTGTCTGTCCGTCTGTCTGTCTCTCTCTCTCTCTCTCTCTCTCTCTCACACACACACACCTATGGTTAAATTATTTTTGTAAAAATTCGTTCTGATGTGCTCTCTCTCTCTCTCTCTCTCTTTCTCTCTCTCTATCTATCTATCTATTTCTCAATCTCTATCTCTCTCTGTATTTCCTTGTCTCTTGTGTAACGTGTTTTCTCATTCTCTATCACACACAACTCACTCACAAAACATCAACCTTCAATTTGGGACAGCCTGTCAAAATCACGGAGTATTCAGTTAAACTTGCATCTTGAACTCTGCCTCTGTAATCAGGAAATTGGTCAATGTTTGGCTCACTCTCAAGAACCTACACACGTCGTACTGTGGAATCAAAAGATTATATGCGACTTATTGGTGTGTAGACACGTGTATATATATTTTCGCTCACATTTCTTTCTAGACAAGATGTCTAGCTTACAAGAAATTGTCAAAGGGTAATAACATGGTTTGAAGCTGCCAAAGATCTGATTGCAGCAAAACTTTGCCAAATACCATATGCAAAACTGTTGTTGGACTTCTGTGGGAGTACCACATTGCTGGACAGCTATTAGGCGATTGCTACAAACAGTACAACAAAAAGAACTCTGCACGTAAAATATAGAACTGCATGCGTTACACCAGCTGCTATGAGTAAGCTAAGGCCCAGTCGGCTGGTACTGTAGAATACACCGACTGCATCTCTGCAGTGGGGTGAGATTCCCCCAACGAGGATCTTGGATATGACACTAAACAATCTGATGGTGAGGCTCCCGTAATGCTGCAGTTTAGGGGGATACGGAGTACTCCATCATTGCCTTCGCTACCAGGTTCACTCGGGCCCGGAGGGGTAGCATCTATCAATGGTTTAAATAGAACTGCTTGATATTTAAGATGCGTGCAAATAAATGACTTATGCTGAATATAATTGTTTAAAAAAGAACTGTTTGATCATCAAACTGTGAGTAAACAAATGACTGATGTTTAATTGAATCGTTACTTATACATAGCAATGCTTGGAACCATTTAAGTTTGTTGACTAACGCTAAACTGAGTTGTTAGAAATAGAACTGTTTGATCATTTAGCTGTGTGTATCGGCAAAATGTGTTTACAAATCATATATCTAATATATAAGAAAAACGGGATTTGGCGTTAAATAACCAACAGTGGTTGGTATACCATAAAGCCAAACCAAACCAAAAAAGAGTAAGTTGGTTTGATCAGCTCATTTACAGCAATTTGTTTACAGTTGGACACAATAAATTGCTCTTTGTCATTTTCAAATAAACGTTGTTCGTCGTTAGTCGCAATTGTTTCTATGGCTTGTTTTTGTGGGGGGGGGTAATTATTTGTTTGTTGTGCTTCCTTGGGCATCTCCTTTTTATACTATCTTCTCACATCAACCTTTTAAAAAAAGGGAATTGTTGCATAGAATATATATAATGTTAATGCAATATCTTTCAACAGATCAAATTTCGTAATTCATCCAATAGTTTCCAAAAATTCCCTCTTAATTTATTTTTCTTCCCATTAAATCTGAAATCATCTAATTCAATCTCAAAATGTTTTATACAATTGCTGTTTTTGCTGTGATTAGCCAATTTGTTTGAAAAATATATTATCACTCTATTGCCGACTGCACCTCTGTAGAGGAGTATGACCCCCACACACAAACGATCATCCTGAATATGACATTAAACCATCTGGAACTTTTATAGAAAAACACGAAAAATTGTTTACAAAATATTAAAAAATATGTACTGCAAAATGGTTAAGTTGAAAACAGAAGAAAGCTAGAATCGGGAAAAACATGAACACATTGGAATTTTAAGTATTATATTGTTGTTGCGAACAAATTCTTTTGTTTGCGGCTATATAATATTATACAAAATAAACATATAATATTCACGGCTGGAATTTTAGCAGAGACAATTTTAACGTCAATTCGTCAGTGAGCTTGGTTATAGAAAGAGGCTTAGACATGTCTTTAATTTCTGGCGCCAATGTCTTGGAAGCCAGCGATTGGTCATTTTGAAAAGATGTGTCATACTCGTCCTTTAGAGAGTGAGGTCGACCACGGGAGACAACTCACTTACCTTAGTTATATATATATATTTTATATAATCCCTTCATCACCATTACTTCCTCGTCTTCATATTTAGGTACTATTTACCAACCCCTCCGCTCGGAGTTTAACAGGTTTGAATTCAGAGTTTTCCTTCTCCTAGACTAGTTGCCTCACCAAGGCTGAAGAACCTAGTCCGTCCTACTATTTACCCATAGCTGGAGGGAGAATAAGGGGGTTCATACCTTTCCCAAGGGTATTTGCCCGAAAGTGAACGTAATAGCGCGACTGGAGTACGAACTCGCGTACTACGATTCCGCAGTGCATCGCTTTAACCATTACACCACGAGGACACCCCTCGTCTTCATATTTAGGTGGACATTAATGTATATGCGTGTCGGTATGAGCATGTCTATATGAGTATTAATGTATTTTGGCACAGATTGTCAATAACTTTCAAATCTTTCTCGAGTTATTTCCACCAAAAACCCACAGTACTCGTGTGACACTATAAGATCTTCTGTCCCCGGGTGCACATATTTATTTGCACTAATACATCTGCGGATAGTTACCAGCATACCTATAGAAGTATGCATGCTAATAAGCCTAGCGTGAGTGCGAGTGTATCTGTATAGGTGTGTGTGTTCATAGATATGTATGAATATAGATATGTTTGTATATACTATGCTTCAGTTTTGTCAGACAATATCCAGCTTATGACAAGAAATCGAGACAAAAAATAAAAATGTTTAAATCGATAACTCTCTTAAATGTCAGTTACTTAGAATTTTCAAAATACATATTTCTAAAGTCCTTATAGATTAAAAAAGGTTTTATAATAATAATAATAATGTGGAACATGAAAGTGACGATTGCACCAATTGTGATTGGTGCTTTTGGCACAATATCTAAAGGATTATTAAAAGGCCTGGGGGACTTGGAAGTTGGTGGACGGGTAGAGACTATCCAAATGACAACATTACTGAGAACAGCCAGAATACTGAGAAGAGTCCTGGGGACTTGAGGAGACTTGCTGTCACTCAAACTCCAGTGAAAAACCATCAGCTAATACTGATGTGAATAACTCATAAGGATCATAATAATAATATCCCATAATTAAATTTAAGATAAAGTTTAACTTTTGGAGCCAAAAGGAAGACTCATTCTCTTTTCAATGCTTGCTAACCAACGGGACAAACGTATGTTTGCAAACCTCTGGAAAAGGAGAAGCTCTTAGACTGCTGTATTCGTCTGGTTGTTAGATTCACGCTTCGTATGATTTGGTTTGGTATAATTTCTTTGTTTAATGACATATCAACTTTCGTGGGTTATATAATGCCATTGACATGCTTGAAGAAGAATAGTAGTAGTACTATTTAGCTAATTGCTAGGATAGGTATAAGGGACCTCATGCCTTTCCCTAAGAATATTCATCCGAAAATGAGCGAAATGGTTCGAACTCACTTACTCCGATGATGCAGTCCAACACGTTAGCCACTACGCCACAGGCACCCCCCACAAACAAACATACACACACGCACACTAAAAAAACTTGTAAATAATAACAACTTCTCAACTCGGAAATGAAACAGATCGTATATATAAAAAAAGGCAGTGGAATTTTCCACGGAACAAAATTGTTAAATGACGATGAATGAGTGAATTCACACACTCTAGGGCTCCAAAACTTCAGAGTACCGTAATTATTCATGCATAACACACACACTCTCGAGTATAACTCGTATCTAAAACTTTGGACAACAAATTCTGAAGAGGAAAATTCTCGTGTATAATACGCACCGACTTTGTAGAATTCATAGCAGCCAAATTGATTTTAAATTTAGCATTTGTTCAACATTTTATCTGTTCGTACTGTTACCCAGTCGGCCGGGGCTGTAGAATACATCAACTTCATCTCTGCAGTAAAACTCCCCCAACGAGTGTCCTGGATATGACACAAAACAATCTGATGGTGAAGCTTCAGTAATGCTGGAGCTTTGGTGAATGCGGAGTACCCCTTAATTGTCATTGCTCCTGGGTCCACTCTGTCCCGGAGTGGTAGCATCTGAGAGGGTCCTATCTCTGGGTCAAATAGAACTAAAGTGTGTACTTATGCTAAACTAAATTGCTCGAAATGGAACTGCTTTTGACATTTAATTGTGTAAACAAAAAACTATATTCATACTCAACTGAATTGTTTGAAACTTTTGATCAAAATGACTTAATTCGCCATTAAATAACCCGAAAAGAGTTGATACGCAGTAAAACCAACCAACTGTTGCAATGCCTAAAAATTAAAATTTATATAGTTTGCCTTAAAATACGAAACTTTAAAATATTTTAAGAAAAACCCACGCATTTGTTTAAGCAAAAATGCTACAATCTTGAAGTGAAAATAAGCTCTTATTCGATAAAAGAATACTATTAACATTCCAGTGGATATTTTTCTGTAACGGCATAAAACACTTTAGTTTGGACTAAAGATATAACTTACTTTCCCGAATATGGTAAGGCCGGAAAAAAGTTAATTATATTTTATATTCGGTAGGGTTAAAATGTAGGAAACCAAGGACTACTATGAGGACCGGAAGTAAGGCAGGTGATTGGCGGGTTTTCGAGCCCTAGAAACAGTGAAGGACCAATTGGAAAAATAGTTGATCATCACATATTATAACATTAACAAACATTTACGTTAAATCAAACACAAATGCTACACTGCGACTAACAACGACATAACATAAAAACAAACATTCCTTTTTCACATTTACCATTGAAAATGCTATGTAATATATATTCGGTTAAAAATAAACATCTTTCACCAAATATCATTTCAATTTGTCATTAATACTTGTTACGGCCATCGGTCACGGTAGGGTTAAAATATAGGAAACCAAGGACTACTATGGGGACCAGAAGTAAGGCAGTCGATTGGCGGGTTTTCGAGCCCTAGCAACAGTGAAGGACCAACCGAGAAGGGGCAAAGGTCTTGACCCAGATAGGGAAAAGACATGCGATTGGTCTAGGTAGGGAGGACGTTTTACCGCCAAAAAGAACGAAAGCCAAAAAATTAGTTCCAAGCTTCGCCAAGGAAGAGAAAGGTCGCCTTTTTACGTGGTCCGGTGGAAGGTGAAATTCTAGTAACAGAATGGCCTAATAGAAACCGTCAACTCCGTTGGGTAAGAAACTGAGGCTCAACGTAAAAGAAAAAAAACTGGTGCCTTGCGACTAGTTAATAAGAAATTAACGAATATAAGAAAAAAAATAACAAAAGAAAGGAGAGAAAAAAGGTTAGTCAAAAATTTTATAACAAATAATATACGTAACCCAAATAAACGACCGTATCAAGAATATCCAAAGAAACATTTTTTTTTTAGGTTGTTCATTAGCAGCTAGTTTCGGCGGAAAATATATTTGTTTAAAATTGTATATTTACTTTAAAGACGAAGAGGAGAGACTTTTGTTCTTCGCTAAAAGAAGGGAAAGAAAAAAAATAATGAGTAAACAAATATGGAGAAGAACGGGGAGGTTCCCTCCCTTTAATTGTAAAGGGGACAAGACGATACGGGTGTGAGTTTAAGACAAGTTGAAAAAAAAGAAAAAAGAAAAAAAAGGGAAGAAAAGGAGAACTTTGTCTTATTGGAAGGACATAGTCAAACACTATTGGAAGCGACTTGCCCTCCACATTTCTGTATTTTTTTTTTTTTGTATTTGTTTTGCTTTTTGTTTTTCTGTTGTTATAATTGTGCTTTCTTTAAAATAAAATATGTAGAGAGATACATATATAAAGAAAAGAAAAAAAACAACCACGCGTCATATTGTTTGTCTGGTTCGGAATTCTTCACGTGTTCATTTATATCACGTCGACCTCTCGACCCTTGACACATCCTCATTCGTCCGTATCTCGAAAAATTAAACCTATACGCAAGCTTTATACTTAGCTAGTTATATGGGCTTTCAAAGCTATCAATAAAATATAACTAGTTACGGAGAATATTTATAGCTTGGGTGGTATGGTACTGTCGACTGAGATTCTCCCCGTCTTCCCAGGATAATGTAACCTCGGAACAAAAATACTGTAACCGTCACATACTACACAACGTACTGTCGGGAATATATATTTCCATATCACACACACACACACTCACACACACACACACACACACACATATATATATATATATATATATATATATATTTGTGTGTGTGTGTGTGAGTGTTAGAATTATGAAACCTATTAAAAACCATTGATAAGCACGAATAATTACCGTATCTGCGTTCTGTCCAGGATTAAAGTATGTCTGTTAAGCATCGAACCTCCTTTACCGTTGTAGATATTAAAAAGAAATGAAAATAAATAAATAAATTCAAAAAGTAACAGTTTCCCAGAAGGCCTCTGACAAGAAGCGAAATCGGCGCATGCAGAAAATGAGGGGTTTCCTGGCGTCGATGAGAAATTCTTCCTCAGTAAGCTGTTATCACTTCTACCGGACAGGTCTGTTCTCTCTGTTGCTAGTGGGAAGAACGCATGTGCTGACTGGGTCCCTGGGCCTTACAGGAGACACGATGAACTTCAAACTTATAACTAGAACATGACTCATTTCAACGCCTTGTCTGTGAGACTGGACAATTTAAAGGTATCTTTGTCTCTTTCCTTTCGTCCTTAATTCTCTTGCAGCTTCCTCGGATGAAAAGAAGACAACAAGTGAATGCGGTAAGAAGAAAAAGGAGTCAGATACGAAACTCTAAATTTCCCGACAGTACCTAAAAAAATTAACCAATTATCACTAACTCGAATAATAAAATACTTCTTATTCCTCATACCATTTTTTTTTTTTTTGGTGGGTGCACTGAAATTAGGGCAAAAGTGGCCGGGAAATTGGTTTGGTTTTGTTTGGTTGGGTTATTTTGTATGATGGCATATCAACCCTTGTGAGTTATTTAATGCCAAATCTTGTTTGCCTTTTTTGGATGGGGTATATGGTTTGTTAGCTAATAGTTTGTCGGTAAATATTTGTTTTTTTCAAGGTAGGAGTCTCCGTGGCGTTGTGACTACCATTCTGGCCAGCAAAATAGGAGGAAGCGAGTTCGAACTCCAATCGAGCTATTACGTTCACTTTCGGATTATTATCCAACAAAAAGATATCAATTCCTCTATCCCTCCAGCCATGGGTTAAATAGTACGACTATTGCTCTTCCATTGAGATGGCTTTGGTAATAAATAACCCAGGAAGGTTGACATACCTTTAAACAAGGAAAGCAAACCAGTTTTTAAACGAACTATTAAAGCGCGAGAGAAAAATTAGTCGACAATTCTGCTTCACTTATGTTTGCATTTTAGATATTCTTGTTTCGTATGTTTGTTTGTTTGTTTGGGTTTTATGGCATATCAACCTTTGTAGGTTATTTATAGCCAAATCCAGTTTTATACAAAAAGAGTTCTATTTCAGACAATTCAGTGTAGCGTAAGTACACAGTTTAATTGTCAAAAACATTTCTATTTCAAGCTATTCAGTTTTGTCAAACAGTTTTAATTCAATCAATTTAGTTTGATATAAGAATAGTTTTTGTTTACACACAGTTGAATGTCAAAACAGTTCTATTTCAAACAATTCAGTTTAACACTAGTACAGTTTCAATGCCAAAAACAGTTCTATTTCAAATAATTCAGTTTAGCATAAGTACACAGTCTTGTTCTATTTGACCCTATCAGATACTACCACTCTGGGCCAGAGTGGACCTGGGAGTGATGGCAATGAAGGGGTACTCCGCATTCCCCAAAGCTCTAGCATCACTGGAACCTCACTATCAGATTCTTAAATGTCATATCTAGGAGACTCGTTGGGTGGGGAGGTCTTAACCCTCTGCAGAAAAGTAGTTGGTGTATTCTACAGCCTTAGCTGGGCAATCTTGTTTCGTACATATATCTTGTATGTCAAACACACACACACACACACACACACACATTACGAAGGCAAGTTTTTAGTTGAACATGAGAGAACACTTTTTATTTATAGCTTTTGATTGTAGTTTCTCAAGTCGTATTTTTTCTGTAGTTAGTGTAAAAATTATCCCATTTTTTCCCTAGCGCTTTCAACCATACTTTGGTCGTCTTAGTTGTCGTTCGTAGTGGCAGTTTAGTATTTCTTTTTTGAATTGAGTTGTAATGTTCTTTTTAAAAAAAATTTTAGAAAATGCAATCAAAAACAACAAATAAAAAGCCTTCTAACATGTTCAAAAAAACATGTTTTTTGCTACCAGTTTGCCAGTGGTCCGGGAGACCGGGGTACAATCCCAGGTCGAGTCATAGGAAAGACTCAAAAAATGGTACTTGATGCAGCCTTGCTAAACACTTAGCATTATACGGCACAGATCAAGGGTAGGGTGGTGCAATTCAGAGAATGTAGTAACAATTGAAAAGGGAGCCTTCGACTAAGGTCGCCAACTTTACTTACTTCTATATATATACATATATATATATATTCTGTTTTCAATATTTTTAAGTAGTTTTTTTTTTTTTTTTCAGATGGTTCCTTTGGTGGGTGTCTTACTCCTCTGCAGACGATGTTGTCGGTCCCCAACCGACAGAGCAACGGGAAATTAAAATCATGTATCAAAAACCAAATTTTTGGTTTGTTTTGTTTTATCTCACGGCATATTAACTTTTTTGCTCCGAAATTCTAAATTTCCCCACAAAATATAAAAAATTATTTTCGAACTCTTACTCTCAAAAGTGTTCCATATTTTTCTTTTCCTTTTTCTCTTTTTTTTTTTTTTTTTTTTTTTACGTATTGTACAAGAGGGAAACTAATTTCCTATCTTATTACAATAGTTTTATTGTTCGCTGAAAACGTACATTCTTATTCATTTATTCATTTTATTTTGCTTATGTTTTCACGGACATTTTACAGTATCTGTGTATGCGAATATTTATCCGCATGTATCAATTTTCTAGCGGAAGTCTGTTTTTACTCAGAGAAGCGGTGACTGGCCAATCAGGTTTCAGGAAACGCAGTAGACCATTCTAAAATGTTCGAATTTCTAACTTTGTCTTCTAATTGGGTGAATATAAAGCACATCTAACCAAAGAAGGTTGGTTTATTGCCGCTAGTCTGATCTGTTTCAATAGCACAAAAAAATTACAAAAAAAAAAATATATGCGTAGGGTCGTCTGACTTCAGAAGTGGCCGGTGCATTTAAGAAAAACTGCGTTATTTTTTCGAAGGGAAAAAAATATTGCAGGAAACGACACAATATTGTTAGTGTGAGATTTTCTTTTTAAAAAAATGCACAAATTTACATAGATAGATAGATAGATAGATAGATAGATAGATAGATAGATAGATATGAACATTTTTCAACTGACTGATATATACACACACTCACATACGCCAATAGATAAATAAATTAAATTCCATTCGATGACAAGTTTTCAGCATGATCATTTTTTTCAGTTGGATTTTAGCTGGTTGGTTGGTAGGTTGGTTGGTTAGGTTGGTTGGTTTGGTTTGGTTTGGTTTGATTTTTTAGTATATCAGCCATTGTGGGTTATTTAATCCCAAATCCATTTTTATACATATTAACAATTCTATTCAAACAATTCAGTTTAGCATAAGTATACAGTTTGAATGTCAAAAACAATTCTATTTCAAAAAATTCAGTTTAGCTCAGCACAGTTTTTGTTTACACAGTTAAATGTAAAAACAGTTCTATTTCATACAATTCAGTTTAACATAAGTACACAGTTTAGTTCTATTTGACCCATAAATCGGATCATATCAGGTAATACCACTCCGGGTCAGAGTGAACTAGGGAACAATGGCAATAAAGGGGTACTCCACATTCCTCAAATCTCCAGCATTACTGGAGCATGACCATCAGATTGTTTAGTGACATATCAAGGACACGCGTTGGGGAGGTGGTCTTACCTCTCTGCAGGGATACAGTCGGTGTATTTTACAGCCCAATCCGACGAGGCCAAATTAGTTTCTTTGTTTAATGGCATATCAACCGTTAGTGGATTATTTAATGATAAAGCCAGTCTTGTAGAAAAACAGTAGTGTTACTATTAAACCCATAACTAGGGAAATAAAGGAATTCGTCCCTTCTACAAGGATATCAGACCGAAAATGAAGACAATAGCACGACTGGAGTTCGAACTCGCTTACTTAAATGAACAAAAGTGATAAGAAAAACGGGAATGTTTCTTTTTTAATTACTTACTGATTAAAACTTAATCTAATCAATCATCATAATAATACACTAGATCATATCACATACCTCGGTAGCAATATCGCATCTACTGAAAGCGATGTCAACAAACACTTTGGAAATGCGTTGATTGCTATCAACAGGTCGTCGACCATATGGAAATCTAATCTTTCTGATAAAATAAAATGGGAATACTTCAAGCTGTAGTCGTGTCAATACTATTACATGGGTGCACTATCTGAACAAAGCGTTTGGAGAAGCTTCTTAGGAACTACACAAATATGCTGCGTTTTGAACAAATCCTGAATGCAGCACCCCACAAAGAAGCAGCTGTATGGCCACTTACCCTCCATATCATAAACCATCCAAGAAGGGCGAACAAAACATGCTATGCACTGCTGTAGAAGCAATATTCTATGAATCCCCCTCCACACGGACACACCAGTGTTAGCTGACCTGCAAAGACTTATATTCATCAGCTCTGTGCGGACACTGGATGCACGCTAGAAGACCTGTCTGAAGCGATGGACGATAAGAACGGATGGCGAGAGAGAGAGAGTTAAGGAAATCCGTGCTCGGAGCATAAGTTAATTATGATATTAGTAACCATGTAGATTCTTCTTTCAGACGCGTACATGAAATAATTTTTGGCTTAAAGGTCTTTAAAAAAAAGTACATAAATTACATTTGATACAAAAATTAAAACGGTAAAAAGCTGTGAGAGAAACTTCACGAAGTTAACGTTTTTGTTAACGTTTCTCTCCTGCAAAACAAAAGGAATAATTTCTCGTAACAATATATACCTCTCTCTCTCTCTCTCTCTATCTATCTATCTATCTATCGATCTGTCCTTTGCTTTCTCTCTCTCTCTCTCTCTCTCTCTCTCTCTCTCTCTCTCTCTCATTTCCACTCACTCCCTTCTACTGTCCATTGCCTCTTTGTCTATCTCTACTTCCCTTCCACTCTCCTCTGTCTCTGTGTCTCTGTGTCTCTCTCCTTTCTATACACTCTCTTCCACTGTCCTTTGATTCTCTATCACTCTTCTCCCCTTCCACTGACCTCAGCGCCTCTCTCTCTCTCTCTCTCTCTCTCTCTCTCTTCCACACGCCCTTCCATTGTCTTTTGCATTTCTATCTCTCTTTCCTCTCCTTCCATTGTCTTCTCTCTCTCTCTCTATCTATCTATCTATCTATCACTTTTCCACACACTCCCTTCCACCCTCCTTTGCCTCTCTATCTATTTCTCCTCTCCTTCTACTGTCCTCCTCTTCTCTCTCTCTCTCTCTCTCTCTCTCTCTCTCTCTTCTGTTTTTCTCTCTCTCTCTACATCGTTTATTCCAAGAAAGTATAACGCACCAATCGCAATTAGGAAATCTCTAAAAGAATCGAAAATCCCTAAACTTGGAAAATGTCAAACTGGAAGTTTTACGAGCAAAAGGCGATTAGCTAAAAAGACCCAATAAAAATTGGCCAGTCACTTCGGGACGCTCATGTTTATGTGACATTATGAAATCACCTTTGAGAACATAAATAAATTACATTTGCTAAACTAAAACCATATACACACACACACACACACACACATTGTACACACATGTATGTGTCCACTCGTTCAACCTTCGTTCAACCAAATTAGAATGACTTCCAAATGTCCGTGCGTCTGCTGTGTTAATTTTATCGCCGTTTAATTTTAAATAGCTGTTAATGCAAAGAAAGAAAGAAAGAAAGAAAGAAAGAAAGAAGCTTTGCTTAAATGTGGCACAAGGCCAGAAATATGAGGCACCCTGTACAATCTTATTATCAATGGTCTGTGAATCAAGCTTGCTAACCCGACGTGAAGAAAGAAAGAAAGAAAGTAAAAAATAAAGATGTATCATAGGTTCATAAATGTTGGCTTTTTTAGAATTATAAATCCGAAATTATATTTTTGTATTGTCAGATATTTTGCTCAGTATGTCTGTGTGTGTGTGTGTGTGTGTGTGTGTGTGTGTGTGTGTGTGTGTGTGTGTGTGTGTGTGTGTTTTGTTTTGCTTTTTCTTCTTTTGTTTGTCCCTTTTTATTTTTTTCTTTGTAATTCAGTACAGATTGGATTGGTTGGTTGATTGGTTGGTTTTTATAGCATATTAACCTTTTTAGGTTATTTAATGACAAATTTGTCTAATTGTTTGCTAATTAAACAAACAATTAGACATTAAACTAGGACCGTTCACACAAGAAGAACTCGACTCGGTTCTCAGAAAAATTAAAAATAGGAAAGCTGCAGGGCTGGACGAAATTCCCCCGGAAGTATGGAAGACCAGACAATTCGACGACATACTGCTCCGACACTGCAACGCAGTATACAATCAAAATCCGATAGATAGATGGATGAAGAGATGCATACTCCCCTTCCCTAAAAAGGGGGACCTCGGATTAGCCAAAAACTACCGAGGCATAACACTTACATCCATAGCAGCCAAAATCTACAATGCCCTACTACGACACCGCATAGAACCCAAAATCGACAACATACTTACGAAAAACCAAAATGGCTTCCGAAGAAATAGATCCACGACCTCACAAATATTAACCATCCGTAGTTGTACGGGCAAAAAACCTACAAGCGACATTAATATTTGTCGACTTTACCAAGGCTTTCGATTCCATTCACAGAGGAAAGATGGAACAAATCCTACTAGCGTACGGCATACCTAAAGAAACCGTAGCGGCAATAACGATTCTCTATAGAAACACCAAAGTAAAAGTACGATCACCAGATGGAGACATAGAATACTTCGACACTGTAGCAGGAGTACTACAAGGGGACACGCTGGCCCCGTACCTCTTTATCATTTGTCTAGACTACGTACTTAGAACATCGATTGACAAAATCAGAGAGAATGGCTTCGAACTGACGAAGAAAAGAAGCAGAAGGTACCCCGCAACAACAATTACCGACGCCAACTACGCCGATGACATAGCGATACTGGCAAATACACCCGACCAAGCCGAAACACTACAGCATAGTTTGGAACGAGCAGCAGCAAACATAGGCCTCTATGTTAATGCACACAAAACGGAATATATGTGCTATAATCAAACGGGGGACATCTCCACTCTAGAAGGAACCCTTCTTAAACTAGTAGACAAGTTCACTTACCTAGGAAGCAGCGTCGAATCAACCGAAAAGGACATCGAAACCAGGTTAACGAAAGCATGGACAGCTAGCAATAGGCTATCGATTATATGGAAATCAGACCTAACCGATAAAATGAAATGTAGTTTCTTCCAGGCAGCGGTCACATCGATACTGCTATATGGATGCACTACATGGACGCTAACAAAACGGCTGGAGAAAAAGCTAGACGGTAATTACACAAGAATGCTACGTGCAATCTTGAACAAGTCCTGGCGGCAACACCCCACAAGACACCAACTGTACGGCCACCTGCCCCCTATCACGAAAACTATTCAAGTTAGAAGAACCAGACATGCAGGACACTGCTGGAGAAGCAGGGACGAACTCATAAGTGATGTACTCTTATGGACCCCCACACATGACCGTGCAAAAGCAGGATGACCAGCACGAACAGACATTCAGCAGCTATGTGAGGATACGGGATGTTGTCCTGAAGACCTACCTAGGGCGATGAACGATAGGGAGGAGTGGCGAGAGAGGGTCAGGGATATCCGTGCTACCAGCGTGATATGATGATGATGATAAATGACAAATCCATTTTTATACAAATTATAAGTTCTATTTCAAACAATTCGGTTTATTATAATTTTCATTGTCAAAAACATTTCTATTTCAAGCTATCCAGTTTATTCAAACAGTTCTGATTCACACAATTCAGTTTAGTATAAGTATAGTTTTTGTTCACACACACTTAAATGTCAAAACAGTTCTCTTTCGAATAATACAATCTACTGTAGAACAGTTTTGATATCAAAAACAGTTCTATTTCAGACAATTCAGTTTAGCATAAGAACGCAGTTTACATGTCAAAACAGTTCGAGTTCAAGCAATTCAGTTTAGCATAAGTACACAGATGAGTTCTATTTAACCTATAGATAGGGCCCTATCAGGTGCTACCAGTCAGGCCCAGTGTGGACCTGGGAGCGATGTCAATGAAGGGGTGCTCCGCATTCCCCCAAGGCTCCAGCATCACTGGAACCTCACCATCAGATTGTTTTGTGTCATATCCAGGATACTCGTTGGGGGGGGTCTTACCCCCTCTCTAGCGGTGCAGTCGGTGTATTCTACAGCCCCAGGCGACTGAGCAGGCAGATTGGAAAGGAGGAAGTATACAGGAAAAGGTAGGGAGAGAGAATAAAAAGGGAGGTGGGAGAAGAGGTTAGGAGAAGGGTATTGGTTTCGGTTTCTTTGTTTAATGGCATATCAACCTTTGTGGTTTATTTAATGCTAAAGCTAACCTTATAGAAAAACAGCTGAGTTGGTATTTAACCTTTAGCCGGGGGAAGGAGTTAAGAGGGGTCATACTTTTCTTTAGGGTATTATTTCGAAAGTTAACGTAATAGCGTGAGTGGAGTTTGAACTCGCTTGTGGTAGGGAGGAGAGATGGGGAGAGGAAAGAGGAGTGAATAGAGGAAAAGAAGAAAAGGAAGTAAAAATGAAGATGGGGGAGGAGAAAGAGGAAGAGAAATGAAGAGAGGGTGGTGAGAAGAGAGAAGTAGATTAAGGAAAAGGAGGAGAGGAAGGAAAAAGAGGGAGTAGAGAAGGAGGAAGAAGATGTAGGCAGAGAAAAAGAAGGAAAGGAAGTAAAAGGGGTGAAGGAGAAACGAAAGAAGAGGGAAAGAGAGAGGAAGAGAGGAGAGAGACAGGGAGGAGAGAGGAAGAAGTGGATAGAGGAAAAGAATGAAGGAAGGGAAAGAGAAGGCGAGGGATAAAAGAGAAGGAATAGAGAAAAAGGGATGAGTGGATAGGGAAGAAAAAGGTGGGGTAAAAAGGACGGAACATGGAATCGGTGAGCCGAGTAAAAATCCTGGTATGTGTTCATTTTGCCCAATATCCTGGTCTTCTCACTCGTCTCTATCAATGGATAAAATAGCCATGTTTGCCATAAAACACAACTAACCAACCATCGACTAGTATATTTCGTTTAAACTGAATTCCAATTGCTTTATTTACACTTGTTGTATTAATAGTAATTGGTTAAACAATCCAAAAAGACATGCTGGCACTGCCATTGAAATAAAGACAAACTTATAATTGACATTCTCTTGTGGACTCCCACACATAGACACACCAGTGTTGGACGACCAGCAAAATCCTACTTTCATCAGCTATGTGTGGATACTTGATGCCATCAAGAGAACTTACTTAGAATGATGGACGATAGGGACGAATGGTGAGAGAGTCAAAGGAATCCGTGAAGTTGGTACACCTTGATAATTTGTAGTAGTAGTAGTAGTAGTAGTAATAGTATCTATAATTTTTTTCATTTGATGAAACATTGACAACGTTAATAATTGTTGGATTAGTATTATTTTCCTCTTTATTTCACTTGCTTTATCTACACTAATAACATCTTGGATTTTTATTGTCATCATCAATTCTGTGCGGACACTGGATGCAGTCAAGAGGACCTGCCAAGAGTGATACATGATAGGGACGGATGGCGAGAGAGAGTTTAGGAACTCCGTGCTATCAATACGACTTGATGATGATGATGATGATGATGATGATGATGAAATAAGGCAAGAGAAATTAAAATGAAAGAAATACCAGTCCAAAAATTATTAATACTTACCAATCCTTTATTTCATGAAAATTCAAGAAATCTTTTTGACGCTTTTTTTTTATTACTAATGATTCTACTGAATTTTTTTCTTTTTTTTTTTTTCTTTTTTTTTTCTGCTTTCTTTTTAATTTCCTGTTCTGTTTCAGCTTGATTTGGTTTCTTTAATTTCATTGTTTAACGGCATATCAGCATCCGTGAGTTATTTAGTGCCAAAGTCATAGAAGAACAGCAGGTATACTATTTAACCGGGGAGGATAAGAGGGTTCATGCCTTTCCCAAAAGTATTAGTCCGAAAGTGAATGTAACAGTACGATTGGTATTCGAACTTACTTCGAGACTGTAGTCCAGCACTTGGGCCATTACTCCCCGGGACCTCCCTAGTTTTCTGCTTTAGACATGAAAATCAGCAAGAGTTGCTAAATAACTTACTGTTCGGATTTCTCAATTTGTGCTGATTTAAATAAATAAAGGAAGAAAATATCTCGAAAATTTGTGATTTTTAAAAAGAAATCTCAGACTACCAGATTTGTAGAGAACCATCACATAATAAGCTTGCTCAGCTTAGTTTGACACAAGGCCAAAATTATGGTGCACTTAGTGAGAATCGAACTCACAAACAATGGTCTACCACGCGAAGAGATAGGGGTGGATAGAGGTAAAGAAGAAGGGGAGAAAATGAACGTGAGAGAGGAAAGGGGTGAGTATAGAGGAAGGAGGGGGAGTAAGGAAGAAGGAGAGGAGAAGAGAAAAGAAAAGTAGAAGGGAGAGAGATAAAAAAAGTTGAGGGAGGAGAGAAAAGGATGACAGAATAGAGAAAAATAAGGACGGGAGAAGGGGTAAAAAAGAAGGAGGAGCGGAAGGAGGAGTGGATAGAGGAAAAGGAGAGGAAGTCAAAAAAGTTGAGAAAGAGAGAGGGAGAGAGAGAGTTGGAAACAGGGCAGGAAAGGACAGGGAGAGAGGAGAAGGAAATGGAGAGAGGATAAGGAAAAGTAAAGTAGGGGACATTTAACTTTGTGAATATGGATGGGAATATAAGACTCAAATGATAGAATCTGGTTCCTGGTCGAGTGTGGAGCTTCCCACGTGTGTGTGTAGCAAGACAAAAGCAGTCCATTTTTGTCGGCATTTCCTTTTCGGGACGCCTCGGGCATCAGAGATGATATTGACCCTGCCTTTTCAAGTGCAATAGAGACTTTCACCGTAGCGGAGACTATCCTTGAAAATTGATTTAGCTCGGAAGCTTAAGGCTACGTAAGCTCAGTAAGTGATGTAGCGATTGTACAAAACCAACTATGAAAATTCCTTTGTTTAAAGATACTTAAACTATATACAATAAAGGATAATTCAGAAATAACTTCTGTACATTTCAGTTTATATTGTATGGAAAGACAACAATACAAATTGTGTTCCAAAAGTATCGCGACTGAAGCTTTATTTACCAAGAGAGAAATGAACAATGAAAGAAACGTTCATTTTCTTCGAAGTACGATGTGTATAGAAAAAGTATCGAAACTGAAGCTAAATTTACCAAGAGAAAAATGAACGAGATGCTTTCTAAATATATCGTGACTGATGCAATATCGAAACAGCATCAGCTGGAGATCTGGGGTGTATGGAGTACCTCTTTACTGCCATTATTTCCAGATCCACTCTGACCCGGAGTAATTATGATTGTCTGGGTCCAGTCAATGGGTCAAACAGATCTGATAGAAAATTATTTGTCTTACATAGGAATACTTGATATCCTATAACTGTGTGTAAATTATTTGTATTAGAAATTATTTGAAGCTAAAATTGTTTACTTAGGATTATTATTAGTTACTTGAAACCATATTATTTGTAATATTAGATAGGAATGCTTGAATCCATATAACTGTGAAAGCCAATTATTGGTGTTAAATAGGAATCATTGGAATACGACGACTGAAAGAAAAAAATAATTATTATAAATAGTAATGGTTACTTTGAATTTACTTTACGTAAAGTAAATTTAAAGTAACCATTCCTTCATTGGCATAATGGTTAGAATGTTCGCCAATGGTCCGGGAGACCGAGATTCAATCCCAGGCAGAGTCATACCAAAGACTCAAAAGCACTCAGTACTATAAAGTAAGGGTAAAGTGGAGCAATCCAGGGAATGGAGTAGCGCCCTCCCCTGCACCTCGGTGTCGTAGCTATTGAAAAGAGAGCCTTCAGGTCGCCCTCGACTACGGTTGCCAACTACAACTTTAAATTAAGGCCTTTCAAACATTTTGCTTGATAAACTTTTTTTAACTAAATTTAATTTCTATTCCTCTCCAAATGAAATAATTGAATATTGCAGACATTTTTTTAGTCTCATTAGATGCCATGAGGAGAGAGGTTGAGTTTTTCAATGTTTTCGATTAAAATGCTAAATTTTTTACTAAATAAAGTAAAGTTGTTAAAATGGAAAATTGAATCATATGTAGGTCAGTTTATTAAGCAGAATTTAAAAGGTTTAAACTCAGAGTTCATATGAACATTAATGGGTATGTCCCATTCCTTATAAATACGTTGGACACTAATGTGAGGTGGGGGAGAGAATATGCTGATTAAGTAGTCACCACGAACAGTTGTTTACCTTCTTCACGCCACTGCCGAGTATTGTATTTTGTTAATGTTATAAAGATTTCCATTTCATTTCCAACCTCCGTTTTGCTTATTTCTCATTCAGTAACCTTTTGTTAGGTTACAACACTTACCAAGATTAAAGAGCCAGTCAATCCTACAATTCACCCATATCTAGAGGAAGAATGGTTTAGATGCATACTTTTCCCAAGGGTATTCGTGCTGTGTGAACTCGTACAGGGTTTGAACTCGAATCGCCGTGTCCATTTCCTACGATGATAACAATTAGCAACGAGCACTTCCCTTATATCGAATTATATAACAAGACCTACGCCAACGAATACCTTGCAATACTGAAACTGATATAACAAATGAAAATCTGGATCTCTCCGGGCAGTGCTAGATTTTTCGTAAATTATCATTTGATGTTAATTTTATTCAGTAAAATCTGTTCCCATAAATAAGATTTAAAATTTCCGGCATTGAATTTCAATTTTTTAATTATTGGAAGAATATTTTATCATACGAATTAAAATACAGATTTTAATAAGATATATTATTAAAATCTGTATTTTTATTCATATTATCAAATATTCTTTTTTCTTTCTTTATTTTTTCCGAAGAACATCAAATAACCAATAATAAAAAGGAATATCTTAGAAGTAAATATTTTCGTAAAATAATTTCTTTAACATATAGTTATTTTTAAATGTTTTCTTCCATGAAAATATAATTGTATGCGTCGTTAACGACGCTGAAAAGATACGGATCTTTTTCGGTCAGAACAAGACTGTTCGTTCATGTAAATGAGCAGTATAATTTGAAAAGGTCAAATCACAAGTGACTATCACACCCAGTCAGGCATTCTGGTTGGTGATCGACGTCTGGCAACCAGTCCACATGATCCAGCAATTTTAGTTATCCTATAATGGTGTAATGGTTAAAGTGCTGGACTGCGGTCTCGGAGTAAGCAAGTTCGAACTCCAGTCACGCTATTACATTCACTTCGGACTAATACCCTTAAGGAAGCTATTGACCCTCATCCCACCAGCAATTATCACAACTGTTCGTCTACAAGAATGACTTTGGTGTTAACCCATGAAGGTTGATATGCCACTAAAAACCCCAAAATCAAATCAAACCTGTTATAAAGGTATTTATAAATGCAAACTTGTAAATTCTCTTTCTGTTGTCGCCTATTTTCTATTCATCCAGCCAAATATTTATTCACACTCAAGAGTTTTTATGAACTACTTTGAGAAGCCCTGCTTTAAATTATTCATTTGGTTTGATTTTATGGTATATCAACCATTGTAGGTTATTTAATGCCAAATCCACTTTACATACACACACACACACACACACACACATATATATATAGGATTTGTAAATTGCACATAGTTAAATTGTTCTAAGGATTGCTATGTATCACCAACAATTCAGTCATTTGTTTACATACTGTTAAATGATCAAACAGTTCTATTTCTATTGAAAAATATATTGGAAATATATATTGGCGCCATTTGACTTCTTTCAATTTACATCACTTGTAAGCTGGAAGCGAAGTTATGCAAACGTCAATTCAACTACTTCGGGCCCAAAATGAACCTCAGCAAGCCGCTAAGCCATTAAGTTTGCAATCCACCTTTTGTTTGTTTTAAATATAAGTAAAGTTGGTGATCGTAGTCGAAGGTGACCCGAAGGCTCCTTTTTCAATAGCTACTACACAAAAGTGTAGGAGGATGGCGCTACTCCATTCCCTGGATTGCTCCACTTTATCCTTGATATGCACCTTATAATGCTGAGTGTTAAGAAAGGAGGTATCAAGTACCATTTTTAAAGTCTTTAGTATGACCCGACCTGGGATTGAACGCAGGTCTACCGGGCAATTGACGAACACTGTACCCACTAGATCAATGAGTTTGGTTTTAAATATATGTTTGTATAATTATAGTTTTATGTTTTTCTATATCCAAATTTAATGCCTACTGGGAAAATATATGGAGCCCATAAAAAAAACATACAAGTCAATTAAATCGACTTGGCTGCGTACACCTGAGTGCAAATTATTTTTATTAGAGAGAAATACTTGATATCATACATTATTAAAACCAAAGGAGAGGGCAATTTTTTTTAAAATAATTAATTGGGTGGTATTATGGTTAGCAAGCTATACTAGCAAACCTTCACAAGTGAGTGCGGGATTCATTGAGTGCCCCATTCATACAGCCTTGTGCCATATTAAAGCAAAAAGCTTGGTAAATTACAACCAACAAAATATTCACCTAAAATCATACATATAAACAGGATTTGGCATTAAATAACCAATGGATGTTGTTATGCCATTAAATTACCAAAATAGTAATTGTTTCATGATTCCTATAGTACTATAAATAAAAACCTTGTTGCAACCGACTTGCAACTGTCTACCTCAAATAATATTAGTACTGAATATGCATTGAAGAGGTAAAAAAAAGATAATCACAGCTTTTATTATGGCGTCAGTTGTCTCAAAAATAATGTGTTTACAGGGGACATGACAATTTAAAATGTGCCAGATCGATTTTATATCAGAATAACAGTTAAATTAATCTTTTCTGTTTCTTTTTTTTTTTTTTTTTTTTTTTCTAACAATTTATTTATTCTACTTTCAAGTAATCAAAATTAGATTACTCCAAAATTTATTATAAAGAGAAAACAGCACGAAATGAGGTTGTCACATAAGGACAATTAACAACGATATATGGCAACATTAAAATGCACTTACATGTTGTTCACGGAAAATATGTTCGCTTCAGCCTTTCTTCCATTACTTTTTTAGGGAGCAGCACAGTTGCCTCCCTTGAACACTATTTTAAAAAACACAGGGTGGGAGAGTAAATTCTTTAATAAAGTAATTAAATATAGTATGAAATAAATACTTCAAGCAGATCATTTGGTCATTATTTGAAAAATAAACAATACTCGTCTAGAATGTCTTTTGAAAGAAAAATAAGATTTGCTTCTCTTTGATATTTATTATAAAAACAGCATAGGGCATATCTTTATTTGTGTAAAATTGCTAAAACTCGCGATGAAATTCATGATTATTTTCTCATTCGAAATAGATTTGATTAGTTATTTATTTGACTCCACATGAGATCAGAATGTGACACAAGGTCGGTTTATGGTGAGGTGTCACGTAGGAAACAAACTTCCCGTTCGGTGGTTTTAAAAACTGTTTAGATTACGACGTTATACCACTTCAGAGGTAGATGATGATGTAGATGCTGCCTTAGGGGAAAATACCCAGAAACTAAGCTGATAATCTTAACTCACCAACCTGGTGCGAGCGCCACTTTGGTACCTGTGGTAATATATAATAAATAAATAAATGTAATATAAATAAAATTTTAAGATATTAGTTGGGAGGCGCTCATGTCGTCATAGAAAGTGAACTCTACTACCCAGGTTCAAACCCTGAATGAGACTGTTTGCATTTGACAAAGAGCTTTACAGAGGTATGAATCTCACTATTCTCCCTACAGCTTTGGATAAATAGTAGGGCAGACTGACTCTTTAGCTTTGTTATGGCAACCGGTCTAAGAGAAGGAAAATTCTGAATTCAAACCTGCCCAAGAAATACTGCATTAGTAGTGTCCTCACGACCAAACCAGATTACGGCGAAGTCTATATTAGATAGGTGGAGTTAACTCCCCTTATTTATATATTTCGTTTCCTCACGCTTTAACAGGGGAACAAATACAATTGCATAAATATAAATTGAAGTGGTGTATTTATGCTTGGATTCTCAGATATGCATGGTAAGGGATACTAAGTTTTAATGCTGTCGATGATACCAAATAATATACTGTAGGCGGAGTTTACATTATACTGACTGTATACCCCGCAGAGAGGTAAGACCCCACCCTCCATAGTATGGCACTAAACTGCATCGAGTGATGAGTTTCCCCTTTTAGAGTTCTGGGGGTTATCGAGTCTCTTTCATTACCATTACTCCTGGTCCATTCTGAACAGAGGTGATTGTACCTGTCAGGGTACCGTCAATCGGTCAAATAAGCCTGGCTGAAAATTATTAGTATTGGATTGGAATGCTTTAAACCATGTGTGGAAACAGATGATTATTTTTAAAAAGGAATAGTTACATGAAACCATATAATTGTGTATGAATTGTTAGTTCTAGATAAGAATACTTGAAGACATATAACTGTATATTTGTATTAGGCAGGAATACTTGAAACCATATAAAAGTAAGTAAAGTTGGCGACCTAAGTCGAGGGTAACCTGAGAGTGTTACACCATTCCCTAGATTGCTCCACTTTACCCTTGATCCTTACATAATTCTGAGTACTAAGCATGGCAGCATCAAGTACCATTTTTGAGTCTTTGGTATGGCTCGACGTGGAATTGAACCCCGGTATCCCGAACCATTAGCGAACACTCTGCTCATTAAGCCAATGGCCCGGTTACCATATAACTGCATGCAAATTAATTGTATTTGATAGGAATACTTGAAACCATATATTTCTCTCATATAATATCATAACAAAGATTATATATATATATATATATATATATATATATATATATAATCAAGTCGCGCAGACAACACGGATTAATAGTAATCTTTCGTTGGCTGTTTTTATTTTTATCTTATTTTTCTTCTTTTTTTTCTTTCTTTTTCTTCTTGCCCCCATTAATAGACGCCAGTAGCTTCCTAACTAAACTGAACTGGCCCTGGTCGTTGACCTATGAGGATCTTCCGCCCAGCATCTTGTAAAACGAGCCGTTGACAGTCTTTGGATTTATCCACCTCACTTTACATCCATCTTGCTGCTTTTTATGGCTCCTGTTGAAACACGCTTATATATATATATATATATATATATATATATATATATATATATATATATATATGTTGTGGAGAGAATAATGTGTGTATACGTGTGTGCGCGGAACAGGTTTGAATTCGGAGCTTTACCATCTTCTAGACCGGTTGCCATAGCAAAGCTGAAGAGCACAGTCTGCCCAACTATTTTATTCATAGTTGAGGGAGAATAGTTGGATTCATACCTTCCCATGGGTATTAACACTATGAGAAATCCAAACAACTTCTGGAACTTGAACTTGAGTCGCTGCGTCCATTTCAAAGGACGATAATCCAATACACCACAACGTTTTCAGATTTTATTTTTTGTCAACGTCAAACGTTTCCGTTTGAAATGTAACGTCATGGCATGTAAATCTATAAAATTAAAATTTATTTTCAGTCTTCCTAGATATATGTATATACATGACAATCTACTACACTTTATATATAGTGCGGTAGACTAGCATGATAATATGTCAAGTTCATCAAAGTATTTCTTGGAGTAATGAAGAACTTATTAGGCGATGCCCATTTCCTTAACAATTAATTGGTATAACCGAGCCATTGGCCTAATGAGTAGAGTTTTCGCGAATGGTCCGGGAGACCAAGGTTCAATCCCACGTCAAGTCTTATCAAAGACTCAAAAAATAGTACTTGATGTCATCTTGCTTAACACTCAGTATTATTAGGTAAGTATCAAGGGTAAAGTATAGCATTCCAGGGAAATGAGTAGCGTCCTCCCCTACCCCTCGGTGTAGTAGCGATTGAAAAGGGAGCCTCGGGGTTACCCTCGACTAAGATGGCCAACTTTACTTTACTTACTAAGTTCACACCTCTCGCAATTCCTTAGGGTATTGGTACGAAGAAAACACAGACTGCCTCAACTAGTTCACTGTTTTCATTTTCTATGCTGGTAACCCATAACTGAACCTTCAATATATATATATATATATATATATATATAGGAAGATCGGAAACAACACGAGAGATCAATTTTTATTTCGAGGACCCACCTTCTTATGAACGAGTCGTGTCAAAAACTGCTTAATTCCGTTGACATTCACCATTTTAGAGCGTCTAAAGCCTAAAAGATTAATCTTGGTCCTTCTTTCTTTTAATACAATGAGAGGGGAGCTGCTGGATGGAGAGGAAGCTCCTTAAATCACTGAGGCATTCAATTCAATAGTGAAATAATTGACTGTAATTAGTGGAAAAAATTAGAGTTACCTCCCTTGAACAACTTTTTCTTTTTTTCATTTTCTTATAATATATTTATAAGTGGAAAGCCCCCAAAATAAAGCTTTGTATCTATTTCTACGGAAATTACAATATATATAAGAGGTACACAATAACACCGTTGGATAGAACAAGTGTTCAGCAAGAAAATACAATTTCATTTTTCACATTATCACAACAATTGGCTTTGCTTTTTTGTACATGGATCTCAGAAGAGGTACGATCCGAAAATAATACCGCCTCGTTTTTTGGTTTGGTTTGGTTTGGTTTGGGTTTATGGCATATCGACCACCACAGGCTATTTAATACCAAATCCTCTTTGTACATATATATTAAATATATATATATATTTGATTTTTAAACACATTTTGTAGATAACATTCTTAAACGAGCTTCAACCCTTTTTTTGCACACAGTTAAATCATTTCAAGCAATGCTATATAACTGCTACAATTTAACATCAGTCATTTGTCTGCCCACAATTTGTTTTATTTGACCCCTAGATGAGGACCCTATCAGCTGTTACCACTCCAGGTCAGAGTGAATGACAATGAAAAGGTACTCCAAATTTCCCAAATCTCCAAGGCTGGAGTCTCACTATCAGATTGTTTAATGTCATATCCAGGACACTCATTGGGGGGTTACTCCTCTGCAGAGATGCAGTCGGTGTATTCTACAGCCAAATGAGCAGCTAGTTTTGGGGAGGTTTTTTTATGTTATCCTTCAATATCAATGATAAGTGCTGGTAGTATGGCTGTAGAAGTTGAACCTTCTCATGATTACTTTTTTTTTCAAAACAATTACAACAGGGATAACACATGGGTGAACTGAAAAGACCAATGGGGTCCAAACACTGCAATACTGATGAAAGAAAGGTGTGAACCACAAGCATGACTATCTTGAAAAATAAACCTCACTTTGTCACATTCCATAAGAGTATCTTGGTCACCCAATGAATTTTTTAACTAACCCTCATATTTCAACTTGTTGAAAAATGTTAGTTGACATTGTTCTTGTGATTACCACAACCACTACAACTTACATCAATATGTACACAAGGGTCACATGCCATTAACCAATGAATGTACAAGTATACAAGGGTCTTTCAAAAAGTTCTAAGCCTCAGCCAGAAAGAAGAGCATGGCTGAACATTTTTCTTGTTGCAACACATAATTACTACTTCTAATAAAACTAGAAAAACCAATTCTGATCTTTATAGTTTTATAAGTAATAGTGTGTGATCAAAATAAAAATGTCCAGTGGCCCAGTTGGCTAGGGCTGCAGAATACACCGACTGCATTTCTGTAGAGGGGTAAGACTCCCCCAACAAGGGCCCAATGGGCAGGAACTGCAAAATACACTGATTGCATCTCTGTAGAGGGGTAAGACTCCCCCAACAAGGGCTCAGTTGGCTGAGGCAGCAGAATACACTGACTGCATCTCTGTATAGGGATAAAACTGCCCCACTGAGTGCTCTAGATATAACACTAAACAATTTGATGTTGAGGCTTCAGTAATGCAGTAATTCAGTGAGGAATGCAGAGTACTCCTTCATAGCCATCGCTCCCAGGTTCACTTAGGCCTGGAGTGATATCTCCTGATAGGGTCCTATCTATGGTTGAATAGAACGGTTTGACATTTAAACTGTGTATAAACAAATGACTAATGTTTAATTGAATTGTTAGTATTAAATAGCAATAGTTGAAAACATTTAACTGTGTGTAAACAAATGATTAATAGAAAATAGAATTATTTGTATTGGATAGAAATAAGTAAAACCATTTAATTGTGTGCTAAAAAAATGAGTACAGACTCATTTAAAAATGTTATTGACAAAAGGTGTTTAGAAATCATATACTTAATATATATGTATAAAAAGGATTTGAAATTAAATAACCCACAATGGTTGATATGCCATCAAACCAAACCAAAAAATTCAACAATGACTCTTATTTCTTGGTGAGGCTTTGAACTTTTTGAAAAACCCTGGTACTTATCAGAAGGGCCAGTTTTAAGTCAACTAGAAAGATTTGTTCAAATTAAGCCCCATGAGACACACAAAATAAGTTTTTTTTAAACTAAAATTTGTTAAAACATATCTGTCAACAATTTCACAAGAGAAAATAAAAAAATCTAGTAATACAATGTATAGAAAATTATATTGCAAAAACCTTTAACTCTCAAATGATATCATAGAGTAAAGGGCCCCACAAACAATCTTTTATTAGATCCCTGCACTTAATTATTTGTAGGGTAGAGGGACACACAATTTTCTATCCAGGTCTCAACATATTTTTGTAATATAAAGAGAACCATTTACAATTTCATAATTGGGCCACTACTTTTTCTTGTTTGTAGGGTGGAAGGTCACTCTCACATTTTTCTAATTGGGCCTCAAACTTCCTTTTTTGTAAGATGGAGGGCCTCACCAACAATTTTCTAATTGAGCCTCAAACTTCCTTTTTTGTAAGATGAAGGGCTCCACCAACAATTTTCTAATTGGGCCACAAACTTCCTTTTTTGTAAGATGGAGGGCCTCACCAACAATTTTCTAATTAGACCTCAAACTTGTTGGCATGTATTGTATTTGTTTGATGTTATGAAGATTTCCATTTCATCTCCAACCTCCGTTTTGGCTATTTCTCATTCAGTAACCTTTTGTTAGGTTAGAACAGGGTCACATTAAAAATTCTATAATTGAGCCTTAAACTTACTTTTTTGGAGGATAGACGGTCACATTACAAATTTTATAATTCGGCCTCTACTTTATTTTTTGTAAGAGGAAGTGTCCCACCAACAATTTTATAATTAGACCTTAAACTACCTTTTTTGTGAGATAGAGGGCCCCCACTAACAATTTTATAATCTCGCTCTAAACTTCCTTTTTAGCAGGGTAGTGGACACCTCTAACAATTTTATAATTAGGCTCCACATTTCCTTTTTTTGTAGGTTAGATGGATCACTAACAATTTAATAATTGGACCTTAAATTTCGTTTTTGTGCAGGGTTGAGAGTCACACTAACAATCTTCCTTTTTTTGTAGGGTAAAGAGCCCCACAAACTATTTTCTAACCAGGCCTCACATCCTCTTTATTCTTGGATAAAGACTCACACTGACATTTTTTTAATTGAGCCTTGTACTTTCCCTTTTTTAGGATAGAAAACTTCACTAACAATGTTCTAATTGTTTTTTATTTAATCCATTCAATCACTGAGGCCATGGAAGTAGAAAAAAATGGACAATGGATGCCAAGAGTGCATTGAGTTCTTTCATTGTTGTAAGGACAGTCCTCTTGCCACATCTTTGCTGCATTCCTCGTCTTGTGTTCATATCACAGCCACCAAAAGAGAAACAAAGAGCAAATCATGAAATCCAATGATATATATACTGGGGTTCACAGAACACCCTTATCCCCACTTCCTGCCTCGAATTTGGAACATCTTCTATCCCGAATCACCACTTAATGGCCTGGTCCCAGAATACTAGATCAAGCATATCATGTTACCACTAGCATAGAGGAAGAGAGACTGATCTCTGTCAACTCATCTTCCCTTCAACTGCTGAATTTCTTTTTCAATAAGCTAGTACCTGTTCCTTATAATGCTATACTATGATAATAAAACCAACAGATTATCCTTTTCCTTCTGCATGTAATAATCTCTTCTAACCATAACACTGTACTTTCAGGCAAATACCCTTGGGAAAGGTATAAACCCCCTTATCCTCCCAGCTATGGGTTAAATGGTATCACTACTGTTCTTCAAGGAGAATGGCTTTGGCATTAAATAACCTACAAAGTTTAATATGCCATTAAACAAATAAACCAAACCAAACCATAAAACTGTCATCCGAACTCCAAACAACAAGTTTGGTTTAGTTGCTTTAATAGCATATCAACCATCATGGGGTTTTTAATGCCAAAGCCATCTTTGTAGAAGAAAAGTAGTGGTACTATTCAACCCATAGCTGGGAAGATAAGGGGATTGATACCTTTCCCAAAGATATTAGTCTGAAAGGGAACATAATACCATGACTGGAGTTCAAACGCACTACAGTGGTTTGGTTTATTTTGATTTTATGGAATATCAACAAGTGAAGGTTATTTAATGCCAAATCCTTTTTATACATATACGTGGTGCATTCAATAGGTTTCCAGACTTTTTTTGTACAGGCATTTAAAATTGTCTTAGTCTCTTGAAAATTCAGTATGTTATTGCTATACATCATATGAGATGACTGTACAAATTTTATGATTTCAGCTTCAAATGAACAGCTACAGTAGCAATTCGAATACACCCTACTAAAGCCTGATTGTCACAGCAGGTGAATTTCAAAAATCCAATCTGGACGTGAGAACACTTTAGAAGAACAATATGCAATAAAATTCTGTTTTAAACTTGGAAAAAATGCCACAGAAACGAATGGAATGCTTCAGACTGCTTTTCGGCCATCTTGCATGAATTGGGTATCACTTTTTGAGTGGCATAAGAGATTCAAGGGAGTCTGTGAGGGATGATGAGAGGTGTGGGAGGAGTAAGAAAGTCAATACACCAGAGTTGATTGGCCAAAGGGTTAGGATTAGGGTTAGAGTTACTATGTTGAGGTTTTAAGGGAGTTCAGGAAGATTCTATCGGAAGAGGCCAGCACTCTTCAAATCAGGTTAGTGGCATTTCCAAGAGAACAATACACCAGTCCACAACTTCATCGTTGTCACAGACTATTTGACCAAGATGGGCATCAGGACAGATCCTTACCCTCCCTATAGTCCAGACCTTGCTCCCTGTGACTTTTGGTTATTCCCTAAGCTCAAGGAAAAACTTAGAAGCTGTTGTTATGAGACAATTGAGGAGATGAAAGCTGTGATGAAGGTCATTGACACGCTCACACAAGAGGACTTCCATGGGGCCTTCCAGAAGTTGTTGAAATGGTACAAGTGCATTGCAGCCGGAAGAGATTACTTCGAAGGGGACTAGAGTTTCATGTGTTTACTATCAATAAAAGTGACCATACAAAAAAAGTCTGGAAACTTATTTAATGATCCTTGTATATTGAATTTGGTTTGGTTTGGTTTAGTTTTATGGCATATCTACTATTGTAAGTTATTAAATGCCAAATCTTTTTTATTAAATATATGATTTGGTTTGGCTTCATGGCATATCAACCACTGAAGGTTATTTAATGCCAAATCCTTTTTATACATATATATTAAATTTATAATTTCCAAACATATTTTGTAGATAACATTTTTAAACAAGCCTGAAGTCATTTTTTTCACACAGTTAATGTCATTTGTTTATAATTAAATGTAAAAACAGTTCAATTTCAAACAACTCAGTTTAGCATAAGTCAGCAAAGATAAATGTTTCCAAGTATTGCTCTGTATCATTAATGATTCAATTAAACATTGGTCATTTGTTTACACACAGTTATTTGTTTACATACAGTCAAATGTAAAAACAGTTCTATATCAAACACAAATAGTAAATGATAATCTGTATTTGTACATCCCTATACACAGAAGTAAAATAAGAAAAGCATTAAGTTTCATAAATTATAAGAATGAACAGTTTTTACCCATATTATATACAGATTTTATGATGGTCACATATGTTCATAAAGTACAGCAAGTTAAAATATTCATTTATGTCTAAAACACAAGTCACTTTCAAAATCTGATATGCCAAATTAAGAAATGATTCAGTTTGATTTTTGGCATTCCTAACTAATACTAATAATTTATACATAAATATTCGATTTCAAGTAACTAATCCTGTTTATTATTAATAATAATAATAATAATAATAATAATAATTTAATTGTACACAGTTATATTATTTCAACATGTTTGTTTGGTTGGTTTTATGGTATATCAACCATTGTAGGTTATTTAATGCCAAATCAGTTTTATACATATATATATATTAAATATATAGGATTTCTAAACACATTTTGTTAATAAGATTTTTAAACAAGTCTGAGCTCATTTTTTTTGGCACATAGTTAAATGTTTTCCAGCATTGCTATTTAACACCAACAATTCAATTAAACCTCAGTCATTTGTTTAGATACAGTTAAATGATCAAATAGTTCAATTTCAAACAACTCAGTTTAGTATGTCAACAAAGTTAAATGGTTCTCAGTACTGCTATTTATTACTAACATCAGTTATTTGTTTACATACAGTCAAATGAAATAACAGTTTTATATCAAACAATTCAGTTTAGCATAGGTAAACAAATTTTTGCTTAGACACAGTTAAATGTTAAAACAGTTCTATTTCAAACAATTCAGTTTAGCATAACTACACAGTTTGAATGTCAAAAAAATTCTATTTAACCTATAGATAGGACCCAATCAAGTTCTACTACTCCAGGCCAGAGTGGAGCAAAAGGCAATGGCAATGTAGAGGTACTCCGCATTCCCCAAAGCTCCAGCATTACTGGAACCTCACCACCAAAATGTTTAATGACATAATCAGGAAATTCATTGGGGGGAGTCTTACCCCTGTGCAGAGATGCAGTTAGCATATTCTACAGCCCCAGCTGACTTGGCCACTCACTGCAGTATCACAGTCCAGCACATTAGCTGTAACACAATGGGGACTCACCCTACAAACAACAGACAAATGCTCTCAGTCACTTCAAAACTGAACAGCCAAAACATTAGTCACAGCTTAATAACATAGCTGCTCTCTCAAATAATGTCAGCTAAGCCACAACACAGGATGGTGTCTGCAAGACACTCTAGTAAATACATGGGTATATCTGTCCAAGAATGTTCCAGTACTTTATTAGCCAACCCCTGTCATGGGCAGAATGTTACACAAGGTTAATTTTCAAGTAAAGTACAGCTGGTTTTGATTTAGAGTTTTCCTTCTACTAGATCAGTTACCATACCAAGTTTAAAAACACAGTCTACCCTACAATTTACCCATAGCTGGCATAAAAAGAAAATGACTCATCTCTTTCCCAAGGGCATTAGCACAAAGTGAAATACAATCAGCCTTGGCTTGTTGAGACTATTTCACGCGCATTCAGAGAAGCTCCAGTTCTAGTGCTCTGGGGATGAAGTACCCCTTCATTACCACCCAGGTCTACTTTAATCTGGTGTGTTTAGGATCCCATCCATTGGTCAAATAGATAAGTTTGAAAATTATTTGTATTAGATAGGAATACTTCCTGCCATATAACTTTGTTTAAACAAGAAATTATCATTGACATATTAAAAAAAAAAGTGCAATTTAGGATGATTTTCAGTGGAACATTGAAAATATTAATGATTACAATTATAATCATTTACAAATGAATCAAAGTTTAGGCATTAAATAACCCACAAAGAGTTAAGATACCATTAGACAAACCAAAAGTTACAACAGTTAAGTTTGTCCAAGTACCAGGCCATTGGCCTGATGAGTAGAATGTTCGCCAATGGTCCGGGAGACTGGGGTTCAATCCCAGGTCAAGTCATACCATAGATTCAAAAAATGGTACTTGATGCCACCTTGCTTAACACTCAGTATTATAAGGTGAGAATCAAAGAAAAAGTGGAGCAATCCTGGGAATAGAGTAGCACCCTACCCTACACCTCAGTGTAGTAGCTGTTGAAAAGGGAGCCTTCGAGTCACTCTCAACAGAGATCACCAAATTTACATTTTACTTAGTTTGTCCATGGTATGAAACTGCATCCAGTAGTAAAGCTGGAGCTCTGGAGAGGGTGGGTAATATATTTACTGTCTACTGACCCAGAGTGATAGTAACTAATAGGATCATATAGATCTGTTTGGAAATTATTAGGATGAGATAAGAATACTTGAAACTGTTGTGCACAAACCAATTATTATTAAATTGGCATAATTACAAGAATCCATATAAACTGACATAAAATAACCTAAGGGTTGACATGCTGTAAAACCAACTGAAAAAATACTTAAAAATCTACTTTTAACAGTCTCCTTCAAAGTAGTACCTGACCTGCAGTTGTCACACTGACAATTAAACAATCAGGAGATTCTATTCATTTTTTACCACATCAAAATTGCTTATAAATGACTTACCTCCCTTGACCTTTAAAAGTATCAATTCCTTCAAGGCAGTATCACACTGTAAGCATTGGTTCCCTTTAGAACATTCAAGTCGAGCAGCAATAAGCTTTCTCAGGAGTTAGATGAATGACCACTTGAGTTGCTGATATTATCTTCTGTTACTAAGGTATATATGCCAGATTAAGCAAAGGTTAGTATATGACCACTATGTGTTTGCTTCCCCACACTTGCCAATGATCTGGGAGACCGGGATTCAATCCCAGGTCAAATCATACGAAAGACTCAAAAAAAAAAAAAATGGTACTTGATACCTACTTGCTTAACACTTAGCATTATAAGCAATCCAGGGATATAGAGTAGTGCCCTTCTTAACACTTCGGTGTGGTAGCTATTGAAAAGAGAGCCTTCAGGTCGCCAACTTTACTTACTATTGCAGGGTCCACTAGAATGAGCTCCCACATTTGAAATTGCCACTATACAGACACTACTAGTGGTTAGCAGGTAGATGTGTTTTTGAGCAGGTGCAACAATATTTCAGTTACCAACATAGCATGGAATTGTGTTATCCTGTGGTCAGTTAGCTCATCAGATCTATTTCCTTGTCATTAATTCCTGAAGAGATAGCTGAAAGCTCAAGTCTTTAAATGTAGGCTAGACAACTGAAAGCAATGATTCGATGAGCACTTCTAAACTTCAGTGTAAGGCTTCAAGATTGTACAGCTCATGAGGGTGAGTATTTGGGATGATATAATCTTGATCACTAATCAAGTTGATCACAAAACAAAATGGCAAATATTGTTCTTTCTTATCTTAATGTTGAATGTTCAATAGGATCAATGTTGCAATTTTTTTTTTTTTTTAATCTATGCACCAAACTCAAGAGATCATTCTGCTAGACCCTGTATATACAAGATGTCAACAAAAATAATTAAGTTGTTTTTGTTGTTATTATTATTATTAAAGGGTGGGGGGATTGAAAATATTTTTTTTGTTTAAATTGAATCATAAAAGAAAATTATCAAAAAAAAATAAAAAATAATTAGAAAAAAAAATTTAATGTATTGTAAAGACATACTGACTGCTACAATTGCAAAGTTACTTTTGTGCCAATTTAATAAGAAAATCAAAAGAAAAATACAAATAATGATCTACAAAGGCTAAGTATATCTATATCTGTCATGGGCAAACTGTAGCTCACAGGTCACATGCAGCCTACAATCCTTTCTGAATGACCTGCCTAAGACTTCAATCAAAGAAAAAGAAAAAAAAAAAAAAAAAAAAATCAAATCAACTTTTCTATATTTTTAATTATTGATACACTCGAGTTAAAATTTTCTTGGATTTTTTCAAGTAGTGTTGCCTTTTTGATAACAAGTCATGTTCAATGTAACCCTCTCCTTAAAAAAAAAAGTATCACCCATGCCTGATTTAAACTAATATACTGACATTCATGATAGCTTTGTAAAGAAACACCAAGTTTATCATTACAATTTACAAAAGAATTACTGCTGAAAGTTACTTAATAAAACCATCTTCATTTTGTATCTGCATCTGTAAACAGAAATCATGTCATTTTCTTCTCGTTACTTAAACATTGCAATAACTGCAGTTTGTAAGGAATCATTTTCAACTGTTTCCAAACAACTTGCACAATCTTAATAGATTTCTGTGAGCTGCATAAATATGGATAATGATGGTCTCCCAAGACTTATAGAAATACCAACTTCTAAATAATTACTTTTTTCACACATCTTATTTTAGCAAAAATAATTTTATTGTAATTGCAAACAAATAAGAATAAAAATAAATGTTTTCAAAATACAGGGTAAAAAAAAAAAAAAAAAACAGGAAATTTTTTGTTTGGTATAAAAAATTTGATTTTTTTTTCTTCATTTAAGGAGTTGACCCATGGCTTATACAATTTCAACTAAACCTGACATCACCTTTTGGCAAATTTCTCATACCAATCAAATAATTCTTATTTTTCTTTTGTTTTAATTTCAATTATTTTCTTTCTTTTTTCCAATTACAATAAGATTAATTTTGCAAAAATAAGATGTGAAAAACTGATAAATTTAAAAGTAAAAAATTCAAAATTCCACATACTGAGTAATAAACCTAAAAAGTGTGAAAATGTGTCAATACTGAGAAAATAGTTTTAAAATAAGATATTGATACTGAGGTTAAAAAAAAAATTCGGATACATTCTTTAATTTGGGAATGCCTAATAGATTTCTACTGGACAGCTAGTTTTGAGAGTTCTGCAGATGAATGCAACCAGTGGGCTGAAAAGACATAGATAGAAACTGAGGTCCCCTTTTTTGTGACATGCAAGTTCACATTAGAATATCATAAAAAAATTTTGGAATTAGAATGAAAAAAAAAAATTATATATATATATATATATATATATATATATATATATATATATATATATATATATATATATTAGTTGATAATAGTAGATTCATATATAGATCAAAGAATCACTTGTTGTCTACAGAAATCACTATTAGTCATATGTTAAGTATGGGCCTTTCTTGGAATATATTTTTTTATAATCATTATTTAACACATGAAATATTATAAAAGTTATTTAGTATGGACTAGAGTGCCTATTGTTTCAAGTAATTCTATCGAACAACCAATAATTCATACACAATTATATGGTTTCAAGTAATCCTATCCAACAACCAATAATTCATACACAATTATATGGTTTCAAGTAATCCTATCCAACAACCAATAATTCATACACAATTATATGGTTTCAACCAATTATTTACATTCAATAATAATCATCATGTTTCCAAATACCTATATGGTTTCAAGTCATTAAAGCAATTCTTAGTAAACAATTATAGCTGAAGTAACTATCTAAATGAAAATGATTTACACTGTGTAAGGAAAAAAGGGGTCGGAACTCCTTCATGCCAACTATGCTGCTCACACCAACTTTCAGAGTAACACGACTTCGCAATTCACGCCAACTCCTCTTAACTCAATGTCTGCTCTCCGCTTTCAGAATAACACCCCCTGCCTCACCAATTTGGTCTTTTTATAGCCTCTTCTCCTCATATGCAAATTACTGCTACTCACATATGAGGAGTCCACAAACTCACATTCCTCTTTTTTCTTTTCACAACGGTCAAACGCAGACGCGATGTGAGTAATCTATTCCATTACTTTTTATACCACACGCCCCCATGATCATTTCACAGTACATAGTCCCATGCCCAAATTGGCGCAGCACGTTCTCTCTGTGGTCTTTGCATTGCCACTGGTTCATCTTCATTGCCCTCTGGCCTAGCACTTACATCATTGTCTATGTGGACCATACACCTCAAATCTAAAATATGCCGTGGCATTCCATCAACACTCAAGTTGTTAGGGGATTGTACATCAGTAATCACTCCTCTTCCCCATTGCGTTGTACATCATGCGTTCGATGGATTCTGGCTGGTCCCTGCTCATCGATTTCTTGGGATGTATCTCTTGGGTGCCTCCATTCATAGTTAAAAACTAATCTATGCGGCACTGTGTCATCTCTCTGTCCGACCTTGGGAGCCATGTCCCAGAATGTGGCCTCTTCAGGTGATATCCCTCCCCTCTCAGCTATTGCTTTCACCGTCCGATGATGTCGCTCCACCATTCCATTTCCTCCAGGCATATAGGCCATCCTGTAATAGCTTCTTATCTTTCATTTTTTTAGCATCGTCTGGAAGATTTCTGAGCGAAAAACAGTGCCATTGTCCATTATCACCTCCATTACAGGACCACATTCAAGCATCACCTTTTCCAATTCCTCTGCAACTGCTGATGCCGATTCTGCATGCAACTCCCTCCATATCGCAAGTCTACCAGGTCCACAGTCAATCATTGACAAGTATGCTCCCCCACGATTGTGTGTAATGTCGATAGCTAATCTTGTCCAATACTTCGAAGTCCCAATTTCCCCAGAATCATGTATATTTGACATCGGACGCAATTCTTAACCACCTTCTGAACTTCTCGTTTTATATGTGGATCAACTTTCCGCATCAAATATAATGTTCTTTCCACTCCCATGTGGTGCATACCATGCAACTCTTCTAGTTCTCCAATTCTTAGACAGCATACCGGGACCTCTTCTTTCTCAACTAACCATTTTTTTTTATCCGTGTCAGCATATCTGCCTTGTTTCTCTCTGATGGCACAAACACTGTCTTTATTTGCAGTTTAAATTCGGATATAAACTCTCCAAGTATCCCTAATCTCCACTTTACAATCACTTTTCCAGCACCCTTTGTTCGTATTCTTCCACCCTCCTCCACTGTAGAGGTCACCCAACTTAGTACTGTGGCTGAATCAGTTCTTATTTCGATTTCTCTCAATCTCCATTTTATGGCTAAATTGATGCCTTTCAGAACAGCATCCAACTCGGCCACATTAATATGATTATAATCATTTTTTTTCTCAACCATGTCACATCCTCCGCCACCAAACTGCGAATCTCCACAACCACACCTGTTGCAATACTGCTTGCATCACACCACACCACACCACTCCTCTTTTTGTTTCAAGTATGTACCAAGCTCCAGTAACAGGGTCTTTCTTTTCTACATCAACTAGAATTTCCTGTATTACCTTGAGTTTTACAATCAACTCTGTCCTCCCAGTCTACTCCACTAGCTCTATTTTTTACATAACTACATGCCAGTCGTAGCCATCCAGCAACTGGATAGTGCCCCAACAATTTGCTACAAATAGAAAATAACTCCCATCTACTTATTTCTCCTATCACTGGGATCTCGTTGCCTCTTCTGAACATCAGCTTTCCCGTCTTGTTCATAAGCTTAAAGCCCAGTGCCGCTCCTCCGTCCAGGGACTCTGGTGATTTTGCTTTCAGATGTTCCACAACCTCTTGTCGATATCTTCATTACATCCACCATTATATTGTCAATGTACGAATCGGTGGCCTCTTTTGTTTTGCTTCCTTTCTTCAACACCGTTTTTAACACGGCTGCCATAATCTTTGGCGCAACATTAAATCCAAATCCTAACCGTGTCAGGCAATAAGTTTTTCCTATAGTGCTGACCAGCTGGTACTGCCATAGTTCCTTTGCTACATGTAGCTGTAAGTAGGCAGACTTAAGGTCCACAATAGCAGTTCCTCCTTCCAACCGTCTCCACTTTCTCATCTTTTCATCGCACACGTCTATTATATCGCTCCCGGTATGATACGCCACAAAACGGTTCCATTCACGGTAGTCTAACACTGGCTTAACTTTCTTCTTTGTGGCCTGGAACACTGCCATCAATGGTAACACACCTTTTCCTTCTCCCTTCCATGGTACAAGGATACCGTCTGCAATCCATCTTTCTACCTCCTCTTCAAACTGAGTTTTTCTCACTTTCCAATGAGTTCTTATAAAATTTTACTCTATTCTGTAACACTGGTGGCTCTCCCTTCCATTTCACCATCCATTTCTCTCCATCAAAATTTGCTTCAAAGTCTTTATCCTCAATTTTGCAAACATTCAGCCGATGGGCAGCCACAGCACAGTGTACATCTCCAAATTTCACCTCTGCTTTCTTTATAGTCACACCTCCCATCTCATTGATTACATCCATTCCAATTATGATGTCGATCCCATCAATGATGCGATTCATTAATATCACTTCCACTTTTACTCGTACTCCACGTGCTTTAATCTCCACTTGCCAGGCTCCTTTACATTTTATGTCCCTCCCATCTATTGCTTTCACAGTGCCGCATCTACCGCATCCACTCATAAGTCTGGAATTGATTAAAGCGGTGCTGCACCCAGTATCAACAAGTGCGGTCATCACCGTTTTATTCACCACTACTTCTATTATTGGAAGAGGCCAATACTGCGCCTTCAGTCTGTTGCCAGGGTAGCTACTGACGCAGAAGCTCCCCCTTGCTCATTTCCCTGAATCTGAGTACAATACCTTGCCATATGTCCAAACTTTCCACAATTGTAGCATATTACTTTAGCTCTAGGTATCTCCGTACAATCTTTAATATAGTGTGGTCCTCAACATCTAAAGCACTGAAGGCTTGATAACCCCTTTTGAGCTTTATTTCTCAATGCATTGCTTTGTGCACTCGCTCCGACCAACTCAGTTTTTTGCATCCTTTTGCTTACTAATAGCTGTGCAGTTGGTAACAGCTTGCTTACGTCCATTCTTTCTATGTGAGGTAACAGCTGTAGTGCCACAGATACGTCATCTGGGAATCCCGTGAAGAATGCAAGTTTAGCTGTATAGTCCAGCCCTATCCCTACGTATCCTGCTAGTCCAGCTAATCTTGATTGTATTGGCATAGACATCAACTGATTCTCCTGTCCACTTGAATCTTTCAGCTTTTCATATGCCTCAAAAGGCCCTTCAGTGAATGCCGTCACTAGTCTCATCTCTATCTGTTCTGCCCGTACTTGGTCTTCATTGCTCATCTCAAGATAGAGAGAGGGTGCATCTCTATGCAGAAAGAGTGGAATGAAACTCGCAAGGTCTTGCACTTTTTGGTAGCTTAGCTACCAGTTCCACCTTTTTTATCCACCCGACTACATCACCTTCTCCACTAAAAGGTGGTATAACATCCTTGCCCAACCTCAGTAGCCCTGATTCCATGATCTCTTCGTACGGAAATAGCTTGTAAGGAAAAAAAAGAGATCAGAACTCCTTCACGCCAACTATGCTGCTCGCACCAACTTTCAGAGTATCACGACTTCGCAACTCACGCCAACTCCTCTTAACTCAATGTCTGCTCTCTGCTTTCAGAATAACACCCCTGCCTTGCCAATTTGGTCTTTTCATAGCCTCTTCTCCTCATATGCAAATTACCGCTACTCGCATATAAGGAGTCCACAAACTCACATTCATCTTTTTTCTTTTCCTGACAATCAAATGCAGACACGATGTGAGTAATCTATTCCATTACTTTTTATACCACACACAGTTATATGGTATAAAGTATTCCTATACAATTCAAATAATTTTGAATATATTTTTTTAATAAAAAACTAATAAGATTTAATGAGTAAAAATGAAGTAAATGATTTAAACTCACTCTTATCAGACCGGTATTATGAAACTATTACATTCCTATATAATTTTTCCTGTACATTAGTTAAAATAAGGTGTTAATATCATTGATTATAAAAATTTTGATACATTTCTAAATTAGAAAATGCATTACAACTTTCTCTGGAATCTTTTTCTTTAACTCATGGAATAATATTATAAAAGTTATTTAATATAAACTGCTCATGAGGTCAGCAAATGTACTTATGTCTAGTGGGCTGGCAGGGCACAAAAAAAAAAAAAAAAAAAAACACTATCTTATCAGTGAGATTCTTAAATTTGTTCTAAAATGCAATTGCACAATAATAACAGAATTTGTTAAGATAGTGTTTTTTTTTTCAAGAACACAAAATGCATTCTTGACAACAATAGATTTTGGCAGAGAGAGAGAATGTAAAGCAGGCAAAGTTTTAAATCAACACAAGTTTTAGTTGGTGTATTATCATTTTTAATATAAAGATGGTGTATTATCTTTAGTTTACAGAATCTAAATACAGATGATGTTCTAGCAATTGAATAAAACTTCAAACGCTTTCATAATTGACTTGTCTCATCAGATGGTCTTTAACAAAAATAGAGACCTGTACATATTTTGATTTGAAAAAGAAAGCTCATAAAAATATCTCTGTTTATCTATTGGGAGCAAGGTGTTCAGCATAGAGGTTATTTCAAAAAGTCAACAACCCTTTGAGTTTGTACTTCATATCAGACACACCATAAATAACATGTAGTTATAACAGATCTAAATTCTTTCGAATTCATTTCTGGTAAGAGAAAAGTCCCATGTATAGTATTATTACTTCTTGAGAGACCGACAGGAGTTATCGTATATCTGTCGGGTACTAAACAAGGAAACAGATACACCAAATACTGTCAAAGTTACAGCAGCAGGAAGAATAAATTGATCAAAGTTGCGGCTCTGAGTGGAAACATCTCCCTGAAAAAAAGAAAACAAATAAATAAATAAAATAAATTTTTAAAAATGTGTAAAGTTTAAATTTCATTAATAGATAATTTCTGGCCAAACTGTCTTTACAATTGCTATCATAAACTCCAATGCTGTAAACATCAACTTTCAAAGAATGTTTGGACACTTAGATACAGAGAAAATGGAAGTTTTTTTTTGTTTGTTTTTTTTTTCCCCACACAGGAAGATAAACAATGTCAACATCTATAGGATTATGTAAAATATATAAAGAGGAACCTTTGGTTTGGTTTGGTTTCTTTGTTTGATGGCATGTCAACCTTTGAAGGTTATTTAATGCTAAAGCCATTCTCCTTGAAGAACAGTTATGGTACTATTTAATCCTTAGCTAGGAGGATAAGGGGGTTCATACCTTTCCCAAGGGTATTTGCCCAAAAGTGAACATAATAGCGTGACTGGAGTATGAACTCGCTTACTACGATTCCACAGTCCATTGCTTTAACCATTACACCATGAGGACACCCCCCTAGAGGAACCTTTGGGTATTTGTGTAGCAGTTAGTGAGTAAAGTGTTTGCTAATGGTCTGGGAGATCAGGGTTCAATCCCAGGTTGGGTCAGACCAAAGACTTTAAAAATGGAACTTGATACCTACTTGCTTAACACTCAGCATTATAAGGTATGTATCAAGGGTAAAGTGGAGCAATCCAGGGATAAGAGTAACACCCTCCCCTATACCTCGGTGTAGTAGCTATTGAAAAGGGAACCTTCAGGTCGCCCTCAACTACGGTCGCCGACTTTACTTACTTTTTACTTTATTGTCTACACAGCCTTGCTGGAAAACAAATGTTTCTCCCCACCATATTGTGTTTGTTTTTAAAAGGATTTGAGTGATTTTAATAGCATGATAACCTGTCTAGGGTTATTTCATACCAAGAGGTTAATGAATCACATTCCTACTTACGTTTTTTGAGTAGTTTTTTTTTTTGCACATTGTTCTATGGAATATGTATAATTTTTAAACAGATCTATTTGATCCATAGATGAGACCCTAACAGATACTACTACTGAGTCAAAGTAACCCTGGGAGAAATAACAATGAAAGGATACTCCATACTTCCAAGAACTCCAGAATTGGAGCCTGACCATCAGATGCAGTTTAGTGTCATACCCAGGACACCCCACTTTTTGTGGGGAGAGTGCCTCTCTGCAGGAAATAGTCAGCGTATACCAAGCCTTGCGGACAGGATGGGTTTTTAAAAGGAGATCTATCAAATGCCAGATTTTGTTGAAACTGTAAAAGCTTCAACCCGCCTACACACACACCAATTCCAGAATACCACAATATTGCAATTTTTATTGATGAGAATATCTCTTGATCCAACTATGGGGCAGAACATATAACATTAGTTCTTCACCCCTAGTGAGTAACCCTAAATCTGATCTCTCACTCTTCTGAACAATGGGTGAACCCAACCATCTCAGTCCTGTGGTGCTAACCGTCTATGTTTTTCTATAGTGGAGAGAGACCCCAGCCCGAATTGGCACCACAGCCACCAGTCCTGGGCTGCAACTCACCAGTCTAACTCCTGATTGCTTCCTTGAATATATGTGTCCTGGCTTCCAGAAAAGAAAACAGTTTTTTCTTCCTCACATGGAATGGACCCCCATCTCCCAAAACGAAAATACTTTTAAAATTATAACCTTGTCTACTAAACTGACTGTACTAGTGCCAAAGACTCAAGTTTATCATGGATGTTAAAAAAATTAAAAAAATAAAAATAAAAACTTTCATCCTCAAAAAATTATTTTCTTCTATTTTATCCTTTATTAAAATCTGCTGACTTCCCAAGATGGCTTAGATATCTTTTTGATACTACTATTTGCACATGTATATACATACATATTACCTATGCACACACACACACACTATACTTACATGCAAGGCCAGTTTTAAGTCAATTATCAGAGGATGAATTTTAAAATAACTTCAAAAGCTTAAGGCAGAAATTAGGAAATACACTGAACCTTGAAGCAGCTTAAACAGCACAGATAGAGAAGTTACTGAAATAGCAGAGTAGAGGACCCCACTAACAAGTTTCTAATTGGGCTCTGCACTTTCTAACACTAGCCCTGCCTATATGCATACATATTCATATAGACATGCTCACACCTACAAAACATCATCCACCCTCAAAATGGGGATATCAGTTTCTTTTAAGTTCCAAATTAGTCCCATTTACTCTTTCATATCTTGAACACAATTTTCTTGAATTGAAGTAAATCTCAAATCTGATGAGGCTGCCCATAGCCAATCACAAGAGCCTATTTGATTTGATTCTTATAGAACCATGACCTTTCCCAGACAATCATACCTATACAAATTTTTGCAACATCTGCTATACCAGGCATCATTGTTTGGTTTGGTTTGGTTTGATGGCATATCAAACATTGTTGGTTATTTAATGCCAAATCTTTATACAGATATATTAAAGATATCTGATTTGTAAACGCATTTTCTTGATAACATTTTTAAACAAGCCTGAGCTCATTTTTTTTCAACACAGTTTAATGGTTTCAAGTATTGTTATGTAACAGTAATAATTTAACATCGATCATTTGTTTGCACACAATTAAATAGATATACATATGTACATGTTAGGGATTAGTTAGTTGATAATTTCATTTCTAAATGAGTTAAAATTAATTTGTTCACACTCTAGTATAGCTCTTGTTACTACACAGTTAAATGGTTTCAATTATTGCTATTTTACATTGAGAATTCAATTCAATATTCATCATTTGTTTGCATACAATGAAGGAGTTGAGAAGCATTTCTATTGAACACTAATCATTCATTTGCACATAGTTAATGGTTCCAAGTGTTGCTATATATCACCAACAATTCAATTAAACATTAGTCATTTGTTTACACACAGTTAAATGATAAACATTCCATTTCTAACAATTCAATTTAGTATAAGTCATTTGTTTGCACACAGTTTAAATAGTCAAACAGTTCTATTTGACCCATAGATAGGGCCTTATCAGGTGCTACCACTTCGGGTCAGAGAGGACCTAAGAGTAATGGCAATGAAGGAGTACTCCACATTCTTCAAGACTGGAGCCTCACTATCAGATGGTTTAATGTCATATCCAGGACACTCATTGGGGGGTACCTCTCTGCAGAGATGCAGTCAGTGTATTCTACAGCCCCAGGCAACTCAGTTGCAACCTTCAAGGGTTATTTAATGCCAAAGCCATTCTTGTACAAGAACAGTAGTGGGCTATTTAACCCATAGCTGGGGAGATAATAGGATTCATACCTTTCTCAAAGGTATTAGTCCAATAGTGAATGTAATATCGTGAATGGAGTTTAATGTCACAGACCACCATGTTAACCACTAAACCAAAGAGATCTCCAAAAACATTTTTTTAACAATACAAATATTAATTTTGACTGCTATTCATGGATCCACAATAGGTGATAATTACCTGAGACACTCTCAGCAAAGGCAGAGCTGTCCGGGAGAAAAAACGACGAATAATAGAGCTTTTGGGGGCCAGAGCCACTTGTCTCATAGCAGAAGCCATTAAGATAAATCAACCTACAAAAGAAAGAAAGAAAAAAAAATTAGTTCAAATTTTTTTTTAATAATTAAAAGGATATTGGTGGATATCTGTTGTATAAAAGTAAATTTCAGATGTTTTCCTTAGAAATGAATTGTTCTTTTTGACCAATTTTAATGGCATGTCAACAAGTTTAGGGTTATTTTGAGCCAGGAAGTTAGAAAATCTCATTCATTATATATACATTAATATTTACACTTTTGTGTAGTCATTTCTTAGAATCTTTGTTTTTTTTGTTTTTTTGCACAGCTATATATCAAGTATTCTAATACTAATATTTTATATACAATTATATGGTTTCAATTGACTATTTCCTATTTGATAATAATAATAATCATTTTCAGTTACATGGTATTAAATAATCCTATCTAATACAAATAATTAACACACAGTTATATGGTTTCAAGTAATCCTATCCAACAACCAATAATTCATACACAATTATATGGTTTCAACCAATTATTTCCATTCAATAATAATAATCATTTATTAGTAAATAGCTATATGATTTCAAGTAACTGTAAACAATTATAGCTGAAGTAACTATCTAAATAAAAATCATTTACACAGTTATATGGTATAAAGTATTCCTATACAATTCAAATAATTTTCAAACAGACCTATTTGACGTCTAGATGAGACCCTAACAGGTACTAGCTCTCAGTCAGAATGGATCTGGGAGTAATGGCAATGAAGGGACACACTACAGAGCTCCAAAACTGTAGTCTCACCATCAGATGCAGTTTAGTGTTATACAGTAGACACCCATCTTGAGGAAGTCTTACCCCTCTGCAGGGGTCATAGTAAACATATTTTAACCACAACTTCCAGGATGGATTTTTCTTTTAGAATCAGAGATGTATGATACCTAACAGGAGTAAAAACTAAAGGCAAAATTTACTAACAAGGTCAATTTTTTAAGCAGAGTTTAACAGGTTTGAATTCAGAGGTTTTCTTCTAGACAAGTTGCCACACCAAGGTTAAAGAGCTTAGTCAGCCCTACTATTTACCTATAGCTAGAGGGAGAATAGTTAGATTCATACCTTTCCCAAGGGTTTTAATGCAATGTGAATTGCAAATATCCTCAACCCAAGATTTGAATGCAGATTGCCATGAGCATTTCCTATGATGATAAACATGACACTACAAGCACCTCTATAAATTATGTAACTATTCTTCCTCTAGCTTTCGGTTAATAGAAGAGAAGATTGGGCTCTTTAACCTTGGCATGGCAACCAGTGTTCGAAAAAGAAAAGTCTGAATTGAAACCTGTTCAACTCTGCTTTAAAAATTGACCTTGTGTTGGAGGAGTTGTGTGTGCGTGTGTGTGTAACTGGTTTTAGTCAAATTAAAAAAAATGCGATTACATTTAGTTTAGTGGAAGTTGGTTTAAATATGCATACTATAGTTTAACAGACTAGAAATATTGATTTGGAAACAAAGCTTGATTCTATTTGTATAAGGGATATAATTTTGGGAAACTAAATTAGAATTGAATCACTGGGGTTAAACTAGTTACACTGTCAAATAGTATTATATGGTACAGTGTTATATCCAAGTTCTTATCAAGGATGCCAAATCTATATTTCAATAAATATTTCTGTGGAAGGAAAAAATATGAAAGGTTGGATCAATTATATACACCCCTGATTTTCTTTCGTAGTTGCCAACATACATAGTAAATTTGAATGTCAGAGCTTATCCTGTATTATCTATAATCTGAGCTGTAGTAGTTCGATAATCTGAGAAATTTTTGATTTTATTCAATTTTTTTAAAAAATTAATAGAATTTTGCAATCCCAGACAATTTTTTTTTAAATAAAATGAGTTGATAATAAAAATTGAAAAAATTTAATTTTAAATAGAAATTTTTTTAAAAAATGTGTTGCAATTCCAGTCAATAAAATTAAATTAAAGTTGCAATCATTGACAAATTTTCTTCTAATTAAGAAAAAGAAAAAAAAAAAAAAAAAAAGAAATGGAATCAGTAAATTTATTGCAATAAAGTAAGAATTGTAATCCTAGACAAGATATTTTTTTCTTAAATTAAAAATAAGAGATTTTTGAAATTAAAAAATTCGAAAAATCAAAAGAAAAGAAAAAAAAAAAAAAAAAAAAAAAAAACATCAAGGAAATTTAACATTCCAAAACACAAAAGTTTATTTAATTCAGGGTTTATGCTGATTATAATAAAATTGTTGTTCTTGCATAATGTTCCTGTTTTTAATGAAAATTGATTGGTTTTCATTAGGCCTTTTTTTTTTTTTTTTTTTACAGGCTGTGTTTAAATACATTTGAGCAATTTTTTACAAACATTTTTTGTAATGGCGATATACGAATCTTGATAAGCATATGGTCCCCCACTATAAAATCATTGCATGTCAAATCAAACTTAGTGGGAAATCAGATAAATACTCATGAGCAGTACCAAATAAATTTTACAAGAGGCTTCTTTAAGCCCCATCCACCTATGAGAGAGGTTTTTATTTTATATCCCTCTGCTAGAAACACTATTTGCATTTCTAGTTTACATCTTAAACATGATGGTTCATAGCTTTTTAAGTAGCACTGAAAACGATGCTAAAATAACAACTTTACAGGCTGTTTTTCATACTTTTAAGGAAGTTGAAAATTTTGTCAAAGCGGCAAAAAGATGTTTTATTTAAATATATAATATATGACAAAAGATTTTAACAAACATTTTTCTTTATTTATCAGAAAATGGAATACATTTACTCAACTATACAATGGACACCAGTCACATAAAGTAGGACATACTGCAATGCTACAACCTCAACATGCTTAGTTAAGCACCAGAAAAAAAAAATAAAGATCCATATTACAAGCATGATAAGTAGAATAGAAATAACATAGTTACTCCATTTGTACTGGATTAGTCAAACAGCAGAACATATAATAAAATAATGAAATGATAATAATAATCATCTAATAAAAAAGGAATAATAATTTAATAAAGACATCCTGCTGATTTTTTTCCTCCAGTTTTTTTTTTAAATTTAGGACAGGTATTGCCAATTGTCTAAAGGTATGTTACATTACTCACATACACACTATATATATATATATATATATATATATATATATATATATATATATATAAATAAATATATATATATATAAATGTAAATGTTTGTTACTAACCAATAATCTCCAGTTTTATAGCACTAATTGGTTTAAAATTTTCAGAGTTTTTTATTCGAATTCAGGAGCGTTTTTATATACTTATTATCCAAAAATATTACAATAATTAAAAAAAATATTTTTAATAAGTCGTTTTTCTCCAAGAAAAGCTGAACGTGAATAATGATGGAAAATATTACTTCTATTTTCCAAGAATTTGTAGGGAACGAATAAATAAATAAATTTAAAATTAAAAATAAAATAAATAAATAAATAAATAAAAAGAAAACTATTAAATTTGGAGAAAACTCCCAGATATCCATAACGGGAAAAGAAGATGACGCATGCGTAAAAGAAAAAAGGCTTTCGTTTTGACAAAGGGAGCAAAGTATTCTTTCTCTTTCAGGCCGTGTTCGTCGAACCAACAACACCATTTTGCTGTTTTGATGTTTTGGGCACCACGCATACGTCTTTGGTAGCAGTCCTCTATCGGTCAGCATTATGCTGAAATATACAAGACCCACGAATGAACTGTAAACTAACTCTTACCGGACTTTGACAAAACTTCCAAAAGAAAACTAACCCTTATGGAAGCCCGAAATACCAAATGCGGACACATACATACATGAAACGAATTAATGTATTTTTGACACCTTAAACTGGGGGATTTAACCATTTCAATGTATTCAGGAAAAACTCCTCATCCACAGAATGGTTGTTAAACCCAGTAAATAAAGGAAAGTATAAAAGAAACGTCTTCGTCTCTTATCTATTTCTACCTTTTCTTTTTGTATATTTCTTTTGGGACTTTCTTTGGGCAAGGCATTGCGCCGGCCAGTCAACATGGGGTAAAATAGTATAACCAAAATATGGAGTCAGATATCTAACGGCAACACAGGCTTGCCCCTAACCCCTGATACCTCAGCCACTCAAACCTCACAAATTTTACACGGGATTTTTTTTCTGCTTTATTGGTTGACTTAAACAGAGACACTAAACTTTAAACCATATTTCGTTGGTTCAGTAGAAAGTAAACTTTTTTTCTAACGAATTGTCTACAAAATATTTTCTTATATTTTTCAACATTAACGAAAGACATCCATTAAAAAGTTTTCTTTCTTAAACCATATTTCGTTGGTTCAGTAGTAACAAATTGTTTACTAAATATTTTATTTTCTTTTTTCAATATGACATTTATTCTCTTATTTCTTATGTTTATTATTATCGATAAGACAAAACAACTTTAAACCATATTTCATCAGTTCAGTAGTAACGAATTGTTTACTAAATATTTTATTTTCTTTTTAACTTCAACGTAAAAAGTTTTCTTTCATTAATAAACTTTAGAAATATTAGAAACATGCATTTTCTTTTTTTTCCCATTTAAACAAACTGAGCCATAGCAACACGTGGCTGGGTACAGCTAGTATATATAGATATATATATATCTTTACTAATCTAAGTTGAAGTTAGGCTTCCTAATGATCCGTTAAGGTGAAACTTTAGTAGAAGATTTTCGACTCGCGATTTAGGTTAATTTTAGATATATATATATTTTTATATACGTGGTGCATTCAATAGGTTTCCAGACTTTTTTTGTACAGGCATTTAAAATTGTCTTAGTCTCTTGAAAATTCAGTATGTTATTGCTATACATCTTATAAGATGACTGACCAATTTTTATGATTTCAGCTTCAAATGAACAGCTACAGCAGGAATCGGAATACACCCTACTAAAGCCTGATTGTCACAGCTGGTGAATTTCAAAAATCCAATCTGGACGTGAAGACACTTTAGAAGAACAATATGCAATAAAATCCTGTTTTAAACTTGGAAAAAATGCCACAGAAACGTATGGAATGTTTCAGACTGCTTTTGGAGCATCTTGCATGAATCGAGCATCAGTTTTTGAGTGGCATAAGAGATTTAAGGAAGGCAGGGAGTCTGTGAGGGATGATGAGAGGTGTGGGAGGAGTAAGGAAGTCAGAACACCAGAGTTGATTGGTCAAATAAAGAATTTCATGGATAAGGACCGTCCTGTGTCTATAGAAACAATAAGTGCACAGTTTGATGTCAGTGTGGGAACTGTACACACAATTATTCACAAGAAACTAAAGATGCGGAAGATTTGCACAAAGTTTGTCCTAAGAGTGCTCAGAGATCATAAAGAAAGACGTTGTCATGACAGCAGGGAGATGGTCAAGTTGATCAATTCAGATCCCACAGTTCTTGATGCTCTGGTGACCTGCGATGAAAGCTGGATCTACTGCTATGACCCAGAGACCAAGAGACAGAGTTCCCAGTGGAAGCATGCTAGCTCTCCTAGACCTAAGAAGGCCTGACAGAGCAAATCCACCCACAAACTTTTGATGATCTTTTTTTTGACAGCACTGACATGATCTACATGCACTGGGTTCCCACTGAACAGACAGTCAACAAGGAATACTATGTTGAGGAGGGAGTTCAGGAAAAGATTCCGTCAGAAGAGGCCAGCACTCTTCAAATCGGGTCAGTGGCATTTCCACCATGACAATGCACCAGTCCACAACTCCATCCTTGTCACAGACTATTTGACCAAGATGGGCATCAAGACAGTTCCTTACCCTCCCTATAGTCCAGACCTTGCTCTCTGTGACTTTTCCTTATTCCCTAAGCTCAAGGAAAAACTTAGAACCTGTCGTTATGAGACAATTGAGGAGATGAAAGAGGCTGTGACAAAGGTCATTGACACACTCACAAGAGGACTTCCATGGGGTCTTCCAGAAGTTGTGCATTGCAGCCGGAAGAGATTACTTCGAAGGGGACTAGAGTTTCATGTGTGTACTATCAATAAAAGTTCCCATACAAAAAGTCTGGAAACTTATTGAAGACACCTCATATATATATATATATATATATATATATATATATATATATATACACACACACACACACACCCAGGATAAAGTTATCCTGGGTACAATATAAAATTGCATCTGATGACAAAGAGTAATCACAAAAATAAGGTTTCTCTTTAGTAATTGTCTGCATATGTTGTTAGAAATCTTAATTTGGTAAAAAAAGACCCACACATAACAAGAATATATTCTCTATCCAGTGTGTCTTCGCATATGTTGCACCAAATGCATCTTCCATGTAAAGGTTGATTGGGTTTTATGGTATATCAACCTTTGTAGGTTATCTAATGCCAAATCCATTTTTATACAAATAGTTCTATTTCAATTAATTCAGTTTAGCATGAGTACACAGTTTAATTGACAAAAACATTTTTATTTCAAGCTATTCAGTTTATTCAAACAGTTCTAATTCAGCCAATTCAGTTTTGTACAAGTATAGATTTTGTTTACACACAGTTAAATGTCAAAACAGTTCTATATTAAACAATTCAGTTTAGCATAAGTAGAGTTTCAATGTCAAAAATGTTCCATTTCAAACAATTCAGTTTGGCATAAGTACGCAGTTTAGTTCTATTTAACCCATAGATAGGGCCCTATCAGGTGCTACCATTCCGGGCCAAAGTGGACCTGGGAGCAAAGGCAATGAAAAGGTGCTCTTGCATTCCACAAAACCCCAGCATCACTGAAACCTCACTATCAGATTGTTTGATATCATATCCAGGACACTTATTGGAGAGGTGGGGGTCTTACCCCTCGGCAAAGAAGCACAGTGTATTCTACAGCCCCAGCCAACTGGGCAATTCCATGCAAAGGAAGATCCATAAGTTTCACAGAAATATGCTTTTTCTCCTGTGTGTAAGGCATGAATTAAGATAGACATCAAATTTTCATAGGTATAAACTGAAGGTCAATAATAGAGATTTCATTTAGAGGAATTTAAAATCACTTTTTCTGAACATGCCTCATAAAACAGAAAAAAAATCAGCCAAAATCTACATTCTTAAAGAAAAAATAAAACCATTTTTCTGAAATTTAATATCCAGTACTACAAAATATGATTTTTAATTCATACCTTATGCTGGTTGTAATAAAGTGTACTTTTTGTGTAAAGTTCTTTTCAAATAAGACAAAAAAAAAAGAAAAAAAAAACAAACACACTATCAAAAGAAAACTGCCTGTTTGAAAACTTATGAGAAGTACTGTATCAATTTTACAAAAAAGCTCTTTTTAATCTCTAATTATAACTCACATGCATACAAACCAAAAAAAAAAAAAAATTAAATGTTTTGTTTAAATATATAACAAAAAGATTTCAATTAACATTTTTCACACACACACACACACACATATACACAAAAAAAACACACAGATCCACATTAAAAGTCTAACAAATAACTTCTTGGAAAAGGTTTATCTCACTTAGTGACATTTTCATATTGATTCACTTGTGGGTCTCTAGAAAAAATATTGTCAAATGAAAAACCACACTCAAAAAAACAAACTAAATAAGTATTTTTAGATAATTTTTTTAAATTAATCAAATTTATTCATTCAATATTTTTACATTAATTAACAAAATCACAGTCAAATGCAGTAAGTGGAAAAGTTTTATGCAAGTTAAATTTTAAACTTCTAAAAATAATCAAATATGTTTATCCTGATTTTTTTTTATTATTAACCACATCCTATATATGAAAACAGTAGCAATATTGTAGCTTATTTTATCACTTTTTTAACTTCAAAAATAAGGCAACCATAAAAACCAATAGACCAACCATCACCAAAAAATGTTACAAAATCTAATTCTACAAGGAATTATCTTCAAAATAATATAAGACTTATCCAGTTGCAACTTCATTAAGCGAGTCAAATTAACCAAATGATTGATGGGAGGTTGGCACATGACAACAGAACAGTAAAAGAAAGAAAAATGTCTCATTTCTTTAGATACAGAAAATTTTATTAAAATCCAATGATTAGCTTATTTTGAGGGAGTTTTGTATTTAAAGAAGAAAAAAAAGTACTTTAGTGGATACATGTTTTTGCCCATATCATAAAAGTTGAAGTTAAGTAATACAGATGAATTTAAATGATTTCTGAACATGAACATAAAGTATCAATAAATAAATAGACATCTCTACTATAAATTAAATTGTATTTTAAAAGATGGTTTTAAAAATTGCTTAGATGCCATCAACATTCCCTTTTAGGGGCCCCTTAAGCACTGGACAATAAACCAAGCCCTTACTCCATTTAGGCAAGGTAAGACTCTCTGTAATTAAGCTGTCAATTATTTTATACATTCCCTGAGCCAAAAGAAAAATACTAGGAAAATAGTTTTAAAATTAAAGTTAAAGATATTAATATTATCAATTTAGACGTGAAAAAAACCTAATCCATTCTTTAATTTGTGAATACTTTATAGGTTTCACTGTAAAGTTTGTTTTTTTTATTCAACCCATAAAACAATATTATAAAAGTTATATACAGGACTGTTCATTTCTAGAGGTCTGCAAATGCACATGTGTCCAGTGGGCTGGCAAAGTACTGAAAAAGCAGAGTTCTCCTTTTTTTTGGTGCTTGAAGTTAAAATTTTAGCAAGAGTAGAATTATTGGAAATTTTTTTATTTCATTTTTCATATTTCATTATTTTTTTATTTACTTATTTTATCCATTCATTAATCCCTACAGCCAAAAAAGAGAGTTAAAAAAAAAAAAAAAAAAAAAAAAAAAAAAAAAAAAAGTAGTACTTCGACAAAATGGTTCAATAAAGAAAATGTCATTTCAACAGTAATGAAGAAAAAATTACATAGGTTTCAGTCATTAGCTTAATTTCTTTTTTACATTTACATTTTAGTCTTAAAAATAATATACATTGATCATCAGAGATAAACTGATATTATTGGTTGGGAAGGGAAAGACTAGAGAAATAAGATGTATGGTTGAATTGTAGAGAGTTGAAAATGTAAATCTGGTGTATTTTTTCAGTAAAGCAAATGACTAAAACTAACTTATCTGGCTAGTGTTAATTAACTATTACATTCCTAGGTAATCTTTTGATGGATTATGGCAGACATTTTATCAATGGGATATTCTGAACAAGCATAAATTTTTTTTTTAAATTTAAGCTTTAAAAACATGCAATAAGAATATGAAGCCAGGTAAATATTTTTCTTAAGAAAAAAATAAGTTTTGGTTTCTTTATTTAATGGCATATCAACCTTCATAGGTGATTTAATGCCATAGCTGTCATTGTAGAAGAATAGCAGCAATATTATTTAACCAGGAGGGGAATAAGGGAGTTCATACATTTCCCAAGGGTATTAGTCCAAAATTAAAAATATGGATAAATAAATGTGACAAAGTAAATTTTTGTCATTCAACCAAAAAGTTTTGGCCTACTTTACACTTTTAACTGGTTGTTTTGATGTGTAGAGGTTTTATCTGCACGTCAACCATCCAAAACAAATATCTTATTCAGTTCCTGTGCACTAAAAACCTAGAAAGTATTTAAACAAACCAGAGAACAGACAGTTTGCCACTCAACAGCACACGAGTGAGAAAGAACATTACATAAGTCTATTATATAATAAATACAGCGCTTATTTTCTTTTACTAAACCAAAAATATACATTTACCGAACCCCTTCCCACAGGCAAAATGTGACACAAGGTCATTTTTCAAGCAGAGTAAAGCTGGTTTGAATTCAGAGTTTTCCTTCTCCAAGACTGGTTGCCTAACCAAGGCTAAAGAACCTAGCTCAGAGGAGAACAAATAAATTTCCAAGGGCATTAGTACAAAGCAAAATGCAAACAACCTCATCTAGCATTTGAATTTGGGTTGCCAATTCTATTCCATACAACAAAACTATTACACTAAGCACGAAGACCAGAAGTATGGGGCACCCAGTGAGAATCAAACTCACTAATAATGGTCCACTAGACAATATTGATAACCATTACAACACAAAGGTGCCCAACCAATTTTGTTGGTATTTTGTTAGATGGTTTTTCTTGCTTTTTATTTATTTATTCCTGCTGTTTTTTTGTACTTGAATTCAAATAAACATTGGATACCAACTGTTGAATAAATCCAATAGTACAAGTTAGGAGATAGGAGGGCACAAGGCAGAAATGTCCAAAATCAGGATTTCCTAAAGTGGTCCATACATACCACTAAGAGTATATAAAAGAATAGGGATACACGGGAGGTTTAGAGAGAGAGAGAGAGAGAGAGAGAATGCAAGGAGAGGTTAGTTCATGCCTTTCATAAGGGCATAGGAATTAAGTTTCCATAAACAGTCTCATCTAAAATTTCAATCTATTTGGCCAAGTTTTTGTGACACTGCCTTTCAGAGCATAAGACATATCATATATGATAGAGAAAAGGAAGAGGTGAGTTCATGCCTTTCATGAGAGCATAAGATTCAAGTATACCACTCCCAGCTGAAATTTGAACCTATTTAGCCAAAAGTTTTCCATGCTGATAATCTTTATGTCATAGTAACCTCTATTTAGTAATCAAAAGAGAGGGAAATATGGATTCATGCCTTTTTATTTTCCATGCTTATAAGCATTATGCCACATCACACCTCAAAAGCATTTGCATAAAAGCAATAATCTATAACACTGTTAACTTACCTGGTCCTTCGAGGCAAGTCTGACTCTTGACCACAGGCTGTAAGAAGATAAGACTTTACTGTATTATGTACATAAAACTGTACAAAAAGGAAAGACTGACAAGCTATCAATATGTTAGTTATGTAAAGTCTTTATCAACCTTGCTCTTAGCCTCATTTTTGTGGCTTAGATCAACACAAGGATATTGATATTTCTTTCAGAATTTCAGAGATGAGAAATTATTATCTACTCATGTTCTCTTAACTCAGTTGTTATAACTAACAGCTACTCATTAAATATGGGTTGTCAGATGGTCATTATTAAAAATAAAATATGTAGAATTGCTTTAATTAAAGTTTACAATTATTATTCATATTCAATAGTCAAACTACTAGTATTTACTCACATTAAAAACAGGTTCTAAGATGGCCATTACTAAAAATAAGGGATGTAGAGTGTTTTATTATAGGTTTGGTTTGGTTTGGTTTCTTTGTTTAATAGCATATCAACCTTTGTAGGTTATTTAATGCCAAAGCTATTCTCCTCAAAGAATAGTGGTTGTACTATTTAACCCATAGCTGGAAGGATAAAGGGGTTCATACCTTTCCCAAGGGTATTTGCCCGAAAGTGAATGTAATAGCGCGACTGGAGTACAAACTCACTTAGTATGATTCTGCAGTCCATCGCTTTAACCATTACACTACGAGGACACCCACCCTGTTTTATTATAGTTTATATTTAAAAATAATAAAACTAGCAGTATTTACTCATATTAAATACAGGTTCTTAGATGGCCATTGTTAAAAATAAGGGATGTAGAATTGTCTTTTACTAAAGTTTACAATAATTATTTATATTGAAAAAAAAAAGAGTCAAAATGGCAGAATTTAACTGGATTGCCAACAGGGAATTGATCACTTCTGTCTGGGTCTCTGGGAGAGAAAGAATGATGCTGAGAAGACCAGAAATTTTTAATTACCCCAAGAAATACATCACTGACAAGGCCTTCCAATATGCAAAAAACATAATTCTATATAAAAATGAACAGATAAGATAATTATAATCAAAAAAAGTCAACCTAGCAATACTTACATAAATTCCATAAGGGTTGTAAGATGGACATTATTAAAAATAAAGGATATAGAGTGGTTTTTATTAAAGTTTATAATAATTATTTGCATTTAAAAGAACATTTTATTTGTTATCATTTATTTACTGAGGTTTGATTTGGTTTTATGGCTTATCAACTATTTTAGGTTATTTAATGCCAAATACTATTAATACATATATATTAAATATATATATAATTTGTAAACATATTTTCTTTAAAATTTTTTTAAACGCCTGGGCTCATTTCTTTTCTGTATACAAAGTTAATTGGATTCAAGTATTGCTATCTAATACAAATAATTCAATTTATTTATGATTCTATTTATTATCAATCATCTGCAGAGATTCAGTCGGTGTATTCTACACCCTCATATTTACTGCAGGTTACTTGTTTAAACCTGGTTGACTACTCCGTGGTAATGGTTTGGATATTAGCGCTGCCATATAAGTTAATATCAAGTTTTGGAATTATTTCTTCAGGCTTAAAAAATAAATAAATAATTTTTTTTTTTTAAATCAACTTCTACATGATGTTTTATGGTACATACATGAAATTTAATGAAAATAGTTCCAATAAAATTTCGATTCATGGATTATAAAAACATAATTTTTTTTCCTTCAATACATGGATCATATTTATATTGAATACATTGATTTTTTCAAATATTCAGGGGTTTTTCTTAACTATTCTGTAATGCATCCCACCACCAGCATATATTGATCAAATTGATATCAGTGATCATATCAGACCAAGACTTCATTTTTTTTTTTTTTTTTTTTTTTTTTTTTTACAAAAAAGATCATTTAACCTAAGAGAAAAAAAAATTCTTTTTTCACCTATTTCTAACAAGGTAGATGCTTACACATCTGGTCTTCTGTAGCGAAAATGATTGAGATAATTCAAGGTCATTTTTCATTATAAAAATGACCTTGAATTATTTTAGTAGTGTGGCCAGCTTAATGATGAGTTATGTCTCATACAACTTGCTTCTAGAAAAAGGTTGCCCATGTCCACTTTAAACTATCAGGGTTTACCCGTTAATCAATGACTCAAAAGTAAAGATTTATATTTAAATGTAGTTGGAGTAAGTTAAAATACTAATAAAAAAAACAAACATTTTTTTAAACCTAGATAAAAAAAAAATTTTTTTAATTATGTTAAACAATAGCCTGATGAACACACACACACACGCATTATTGGGTTCTCATTATAACAGCAAGTATACTTCTCAGCCTTTTGGCCAAGGAGTGCGAAATTGACCGCTTTGTCTTTGGGGCCATTCCCCCAGGCAATACCTGCTTGCAAGGTTAAGTTTATCACTTGACAACTGAAGCACCCAAAAAGGGAAATGCAGATGGGACCAAGCATTTTTTCCACCTGCCATACATGGGTTTTTATCTGTGCATGGCTCCACTCATTAAAATGACCTTGTGTCAAATCTTACCAAGTGGGAGGTAGAGATAAATATCTGCTTCTAGGAAAATGTAAAGAATTCTAATTACTGCTTCACAGTTATTTCTATTATATCCAGAATTCAGATAACTAAAAATTTAAAAAATTTTGATATCAAATTCTTATTTATCTTCTTTTTTTTTTTATCTTTAATTATATTCAACACAAATTTGTGCCATACTTTTTTAGTGTATAAGATAACCTCCCAAATTTCTAGTTAAAACATATAAGATTACCCTCTCCAAGACAACCACTTATACACAAACAGTTACATTACATGTCCTGATCAAATTACTCATCAAGCTTCATAGTACTAGATCTAGTGAGTAATATTATAACTATATCAACCTCCAACAACGTAACAGTTAAAAGATTGCTCTTGAAAAATTAATTTATTATAATTGTGCAAGCATAAATAAGATAAGATTATTTCTATTACAGTACACACTTATGTTTTTATCAAAATAAAGGTTTGGTTTGGTTTCTTTGTTTAATAGCATATCAATATTTGTAGATTATTTAATGCCAAATCTAGTCTCTTAGAACAGTAGTGGTACTATTTAACCCATAGCTGGGAAGATATGGGGGTTCATACCTTTCCCAAGGGTATTTGCCCGAAAGTGAATGTAATAGCGCGACTGGAGGACGAACTCACTTACTACAATTCCGCAGTCCATCGCTTTAACCATTACACCATGAGGACACCCCCTATCAAAATAAAGTGATTTATGGTATTTGTGTTGTTGCCAGGAAGGAGTAATCTTACAATCAATAATCACCCAAGCAAACAACGTCCCATACATCACAGGATTTAAGGTTCACATTTTATACTGGGTCTATAAGGTGACCTCTAATTTTGGGGTGTATTTTTCAAGGTCAAAAAGCCCAACATATACAGTACTTAAAAAAAATTATCATTCACTAATAAATTGGAATAGTTGGTAGGTTGGATTTATGCCATGACTGCCCTTGTTTGGTTATTTTCTGCCAAAGTCGGTTTGACAATTAGAAGCTAATGTGTACAGTTAGAACCCTCATCAACATTCTAAAAGTTTTAATATAGAAATAATTTTCCTTAGAATAATATCGATTAAGAACCAAACTTCCAGATTAAAAAGAAATTTTTTAGGGAAAATTAGCCATTTTATTTTTAGGAGGATTGGTTTGGTTGGTTTTAAGGCATATCAACTATTGTAAGTTATTAAATGCCAAATCCTGTTTATACATATATATTAGATATATATATAATTTATATACACACATTCTGTTGATAGCGTTTATAAATGAGCCTGGGCACACTTTTAGCATACAGTTAATTGGTTTCAAGTATTTCTATCAAATACAATTAATTCTATTGACAATTCATCATTCGTTTGCACAAAGTTAAAGGATTTCAAATATTACTATGTAACAGTAACAATTTAACAGCAATCATTTGTTTGAACACACTTAAATGAATATACATATAATTTGTAAGTGAATAGTTTGTAGGTAATTTCATTTTTAAATGAGTTAAAACTGATTTGTTTGCACACTGGTATTGCTATTGTTTCTACACCGTTAAATGGTTTCAATTATTGCTATCTAATGCTTATAATTCTATTCAATATTAATCATTTGTTTGCATACAAAGTGGTCACAGATATTGCTATTTAACACTAATCATTCTATTGCACACTTCATTAATTTACACACAGTTAAATGGTTCCAAGTATTGCTATATATCAACAACAATTCAATTAAACATCAATCATTTGTTTCCACACAGATAATCAAACATTCTATTTCTAACAATTTAATTTAGCATAAGTCATTTGTTTGCACACAGTTTAAATGTTTAACAGTTCTATTTGACCAATAGATAGGACCGACCCTATCAGGTGCTTGTGGACCTGGGAGCAATGGAATGAAGGGGTACTCCACATTCCCCAAAGCTCCAAGATCTAAGACTTTACCATCAGATGGTTTTGTGCCATATTCAAGATACTCGTTTGGGAAGTCTTATCCCTCTTCACAGATGCCATCAATGTATTCTACAGCCCCAATAGACAGGGCTCTTTCAGGAGATCTGTTTGCAACATTACTTTTATGTCAAAACAGTACACCCCTAGGACAGTGTTCCAATGGTATACATCTGCCAAATTTCTTATCCTGGGCTATCTACCTGTCTTTGGTATTTCTGCATTTTAGCAGTACAAATACCTTGGCAGTACTTATACCATTGTATGGTTGCTTTGTTCAGAATTCCAACCATCTCTTGAAGATATTATAAAATACTGTCATTGCTAAACTTTTCCCCAATTTCCACTCTTGGAGATTTTATAGTAGCAGTCATCGTTTTCAAAATAAAATCTTTAGGTAAGACATCAATAAAAATGGAACAAAATGGCCATGAGGTTGTTCTGTTTGACTTAAAAGTCAAACTAATATCCCCTCTAAAAAGTAAACAGCTAAATTTTCCCTAAAAATTTATTTATGATTTGAAAGTTAGGTTTTTAATATTATTCCTAAGAAAATTTTGCAGAACAATCCAAGACAAAAATTCTAAAGAAAAGCAAGGTCCAATGGTACACATGTCTGCCTAATAGCAGTTTTCAATTATGTACAGTACAAAAAAGCACTTGTGGTGTAATGGTTACTATAATAGGAAAGGAACACAGAGACCAGAGTTCAAATCCTGAACATCGCTGTTTACATTTTCACATAGTACTAATAATATCTTTGAAAAAGAATCCAACTATTCTCCTTCCAGCTATAGGTAAATAGTAGCGCAAACAGAGCTCTTTAACCTTTGTATGGTAACCAGTATAGGAAAAAAAAGAAAACTGAATCATTTTAAACAAGTATTGTATGCTTGGTGGTGGGGAAGATGTTTTAGTCAAGTCCCTACTTACCAAGAATCAATATTAGCATATCCATCATATACTAACACTGAACACAACAGAAGGAAAGACAAGATAAATGCATTAGTACACACCAAGAACATTTAACATTTTATATACAAAATATATCAACAAGTGGCATTAAAAGGAAAGAATACACAAAAATTTTTACCAGCTAAAAGTAGATACTACATATTCATTGAACAATGTATGTAAAAGGGATACAAAATAGAAAAAGTCTTACTTGATAAGAGTAGCTAAGATAGCTAAGTGACTTTACCATTCCCTGGCAAGGGCAAAAAACATCTCTATTGGTCAAAGACCAGAAGTAAAAGGAGATCAAGAAAGGCTTTTTGGAATTGTCATGTAACCCATGACCAGAATTGCAAGTTATCTAAGGAAGATCCTATTTACCAACCCCTCCGCTCGGGCAGGATATGACACAAGGTCAAATTTTAAGCGGAGTTTAACAGGTTTTAATTCAGAGTTTTCCTTCTCCTAGACTAGTTGCCTAACCAAGGCTGAAGAACCTAGTCTGCCCTACTATTTACCCATAGCTGGAGGGAGATAAGGGGGTTCATACCTTTCCCAAGGGTATTTGCCCGAAAGTGAACGTAATAACGCGACTGGAGTACGAACTCGCGTACTACGATTCCGCAGTCCATCGCTTTAACCAGTACACCACGAGGACACCCCAAGGAAGATAATCATCACATCCTAACACTTTATTATTTCAAACAGATCTATCTATCCTAAGAGATACTACTACTCAGAATAGACCTGGGAGTAATGTCAGTAAAGGAGCAACTCCATAATAGATCCAGAACTGGAGCCTTACTACAAGCTGTAGTTTAGTGTCAATACCTAGGATATAACCTAGGATATACCTAGGATATAACACTAAACTGTATCCTGGAACTTTGGGGAATGTGAAGCACTCCTTCACTGCCATTACTTCCAGGTCCACTCTGACCTATTAGGATCCTATCTATGGGTCATATAGAACTGTTTGACATTTAAACTATGTGCAAACAAATGTCATCTACTGATCAAATAGAACTGGTTAATCATTTAAGGATTATTATATGATATTGAGATTTGCAAACAACTTATTAATATTAAATAGAATTATTAGTGTTAGATAAAAATAAACTTACCTTCTAAATTATATATAAACAGGATTTGGCATTAAATAACCCACAAGGGGTTAACAAGCCATAAAACATCATACTCAGCATCCATAAACTGATACCAACAAGGTCATAGTTTAAAACACAAAGCATTAATTTTTTTAAATGTCAGTGGTTAACATGGAAAAAAAACCATATATTTAGCAGAATAATGTATGGCTCAAAATTTGCTTTTTGTCTTTTTTTTTGCGGAGGGGGGGGGGAACAGACAGTTAGAAACATGAATCATATTATACACAGAGGTTTGATCAATAATCAATGATATAGATATCAATTTTACATCTGCTAAAACTTGAATAGTTTTTTAACCAACCAAAAGAGAACAAAATAAATTTTTGAGTTTTTCATTTTTTTCTTCACCCTAATCAAAAGCAACGTTATGTAAGAAAATATTCTGGCTAACTCAACCATGAAATACAACACTCAAGGTGCTTTTAGCTGCTAGACCCAAAACTGTACGGTCTGATACTTCTTTCAGAAGGCAGAGTGCCCAGTAAGTAAAAGAAAAACAGGTTGTAAATATAAGATAACTAGATAGAGAAGACACCCCCAACCAACTCTCCAAAAAATACATGCAAGTTGCTACACCTACGTTTACAAAATAAAAAATTGATTTTTTTTATCTCTTTTTTTTTTTTTTTTTTTTTTCAAGTAAATAACTAAAAGATAAAACTTTTTTCATTATTACAGGAGCGATGGAAGATAGGGATGGATTGCAAGAGAGAGAGTCAGGAAGTCCATACTATCAACATGACCTGATGATGAAGTATGTTAAGACATTTTTTTCATGATAACCAATCATCGCAAAATAACTCTTTCTGAGGAAGAGGGCTAATTTGCTAGTAAAAGGAACACAAACTCATGAAATCCCAATTATATGTACGCGCAGGGGGCGATTGACCGGATGAAGGCAGAATTCACCAGTGAGTCGCTTGGGGGGTAAAATGGATATCGTTGAAGGAAATGCACTCGGTGTAGTAGTAGTAGTAATTTACTAAGCATTTTGTTTAGATGTAGCACAAGGCCATGAATGGAGCACCGAAAGTGACTCGAACTCACTCGTGAAGGTTGGCTAGTCTAGCTTGCTAACCATTATACGAGCGAGTTCGTGTCTTATTGGGTACCCCTTTCATACTGCCTTGTGCCACATCTTAGCAAAAAGCTTAGTAAATAACTAAATCGTAAAAAAAAAAAAAAAATGGTAACCGGTCTAAGGGATGGAAAACTGAATTCAAACTTGTTAAACTCTGCTTTAAAAAATTGACCTTGTGTCATATCCTGCTTGTGCAAAGAGGTCGGTAAATAAATCGACCTCAGGCACGAGAAAATAAAAGATCTCAAAAATAATTCATTTGCGACGGTTGGTTATTATTACAAAATTCTTTTTGCCCTTTTTATAAAAAGGAGCATAAAATAAGTTGGGAGATGAGAAAGATGTCATATTAAAATTTATCGAAGATAACACGGAAAGAGAAAGACCATTTTCGCCATTCTATTTAAGTAATCCCCCTTTTACCACGTCTAAGTACATCTCTCTCTTTTTTTTTTTTAATTTATTGAAAAATTTGACAACTTTCCGGTGTTAAATGAAAAGCAAGCAAAATTATACAAGAAAAAAAAAATGAATAAAATTATAAAATATCAAAAAATACCAAATTTTTATGCACCACATCACTTGAATCTTAAGTTTTAAATTAAGTTTTAATTAAATAATACTTAACAGATATTGTACAAGTTAACAACAGGTTGGGTTTTTTTTGGTGGGGGGGTGAAAGGTTAGCGGTTACTGAACACATGGATTTTATTTTTAATGCCGGTTAAAATACTTTTGTGTCTTTAAAATAAATAACACGAATTAAGTTTTTTCTATACGTTTTGGAAATCAATTTTTTAAAATCATACCCGAAATTGGTAAACTTAAAAACAGGTTGATTTTAGAGGAAGAAAAAATACGAACGTCAAGGACAATACTATAATAGATAGCTCCGTTTGATATTACAGTTAGATTTTTAAAAAGAAACGTAAATTATTTAGATTTAAAATTAGAAATTAACTTATCGTGATAGGATCAACTCTAGCTAATAAAAAGAAAGCAAGGATGAAGTTATTTTTTATATATTTTTAAAAAATTTCATACGATCTGCTGATGGGTCACCTTGACCTAGACAGCCACATTAAAATTAGAGGTTTTTTAAAAAAAAAAAGAGCGATATTAAATAGAAGACTTCATTTTTAGGTTATTTACGATAAGGAAAACTTGATAAACATAGTTTTCAATGTAAGCAAAATTCTAAAGGTTAATAATAATATGAGATAAGAAAAGAGTATCTACCATAAAAAAATAAAATAAGATAACATGTACTTTAAAAAGAAAAATTTCAACTAAGTCAGGGCTATATATTTCTAATTTTAACAAAAAGTATTCGAACAAACATCAACGAACATGATTAAAAATCTAACAAAAGAAAGAAAGGGCAGGTAAAAATTAAATACGGGATAATTTCTAACATCAACGATTAGTTAGTTTGGTTTTGTTTCGGGTTTTAAGAACGAGATGCGTGGTCGTTTCTTTCATGTTTTTATATTGAACACGAAGAAATGGATAAGTTGTTAAATTTTCTAACCAAAAAGAGATTTTGTGAAAGTTCTAAAATAAAAATTACTAAGAAAAAAAAACAAAAATAAATAAATTAAATTGAAATTTACCTTTTTGTGAGGCTAAGGACAGGGAGTGCGTGTTGATGGCTTGCTGATAGAACGGGGCACTAACTCTTGCTATTTTACTTGAGGTATTTTCAGATTTTGAATGACGCAGAAAAAGAATTGTCTCTCTTACTCCTACATCCTTTCTCTCCTATACAACGTAAAGACGTTGGTCATGAAAGACATATAGTTTAAGGGAATTAGATTGTTGTTTTTATTTATCTGTCAATTTATTTATTTATCTATATATTTATTAGCAACAATAGTGATTCCTATAAAATAAATTGGTTTTATAATTCTTTTTTGGTAAAATTCTACACGTGCACCTGTTCAAGTTTTACAGGGGAAAATGTCTAGAATTTTTTTGTTTTAGGGTGGTTTTTGATTTGAACTAATTAGACACTCAAACTCATTTCAATTTTTTATTTTAAAAAAAATTGACATTTCATAAAGTGGGTTTAGGATGATCATCCATCTAGGTGATCATTCTAACTAGGTCTAATTTTTTTATTTTTTTTTATTTCCGGAGATGGTTCCCCCAAATGGAATGTAATTTGTTGGGTCTATTCGGATTAAAAAGTAAAATTTTTATCCAAATATCCCATCCACAAATAAAACACAAATCTATAAAACAAGGCGAAGAAACAATAAGAAGAAAAGCAGGTTAAATTAGTTAAACATTTATATACATATTAAAAAATTTTTTCTAAAATTTATATACATATTAAAATTTATATACACATTAAAAACTCTTTTCTAAAATTTAGTATTGAGGCATGTTAATCTATTTTCTAGCATGAAATCTGTTAGATGTTTCCCATTTCTGCTTGACGAGTTATGTAAACGGAATTTGTTGTTTACGTTTTTACCAATTTGGACATTCATGTCTCCACTGATGACGAGAACGTTGCGTTTCGGGATGCTACGAACAAGGGAGGATAGCCGTGACCGTCGCTATAATACCAAGGCCTGTTTGATCAAATGTGACGTCACGTCAGTGGATCTATGAATCTCTCGCTTCATGAAAACATAGAATTATAATCACAAAGTCGTTTTTTTAATAAAGATTTTTAAACTTTTTAAAATATAACAAGAAAGAAAAGAAAAAGACATGTTTTGATTTATACTGGTTTTTATTAATTTTAATTAGAATTAAGAAAAACAATAATTAATAAGAAAATATAAACATAAACATCACTGACAGTTGGTCGTGTTTGTAAATAAACACGGTTTTAAAGACAAAATTTTTCGTTTATTCGTCTAAATTTTAAAAACAATTTAACAAACACTGCTAAAATTTTTATATTTTGAATTTAATTTTCAAAAATCACAATCACTTTTGTTTTAATTGCAAGAATTTTAAAATCGGAATCACTCAAGTAACCAACAATAATATCAAGAATGTGGGAACAAACAAGAAGCAACAATAAACAAAAATTATTAATCAAAAATATTTAAAAATGCAACAAATTAAATTCAATCAAATTAATTCAAAGTAAATAAGTTCAAGTTACTGTTTTGAAAAATCAAACTTATAAAAGTCTTTTTGTCTCAAAATTCAGTTGATTGTTTGAAGTTTTCTTTTTTAACTTAACTTCTTACAAGTAATATTATTATTTTCCTTGCTACAAACACACACACACACACACACACACACACACACACACATATATATATATATATATATATATATATATATATATATGTCATACATCCTAGATGCATCAAGAGAGGTCATCAGTGATGCACTGTTTTCCTCGCCGATTTCAGGTTTCGCATCATATCGGCTCCAACAGCAACTCCGGAAAGACTCTAGAAGAGTCAACGCGCCTCCTTGATAGCGACGTGCTACGCACCGTAACATTGCTAAAACAATCAAAAAACCATTTATTTCTTGTAAATAATACAAGAAGCCACAAGGCCTTGAAGTTTGGGGCGGGGGAAGGGTGCGGTCTTGCATTAACTATATTTTCTAAGAGGACCTAGCTAGCCACATTCGTCGACCCATTCAACAGTACAATATATATCATCCGTCGCCATGCGCGCAGCAATCACCAAAATACCACATTTGCTCTATGAAAAAGATCTACTTAAAACCCCGAGTACGATGTATGATTTTATTTACAATTTATGGTTTACTTACAATGAAAGTAAATGATGGAAATGGGAAACCCCGAAAACGAAAAAGACGAAACCAAGGAAAAATTCTCCGTTTTGGTCGCCCTCCCATCCCCCCGTTTATAAAATTGGAGGCCGACTGTTTTCCGGGTCGAAACAATCGAAAACAAGCCGGACCTATCCTAGATAGGACGGGGATCCTAATCTACCGGGACAAAGAAATACAGGGTCGGGCGCGGTATGGGTCGATAGAAGCAGGTAATATGATTTTTATACATGTGAATTTTCAAGATCTTCAACAAAAGCGGGCTGGAGTATGGGTTGAGGTACAAAATAATGGGGACGGGAAGATCTTGAGAACTAACGACTAGATGACGGGGACGATGACTCACAACATACTGCTAACTAGGTTTCAGGGGGAGAAATACCTACTTACTCGGAATGGGGTCCCAGAGGACCCGTACCGTAGACGCCATGAGCCGGCAGAGGAGGGAAGGATGACTCCAACATTGCCCCCTTTCTCACGACCAGGCTCGCCGCATTCACCCACCTTTTGCTGAATGTTGTGATCTGTGGGGATTTAGCAATTAACAGTAAAACTCCCAACCGGATATTGACTCGTCGGCTGCCAGATACAAAATGTATAAACGCGTCACCACGCATAAGGCTCCACGCATCCATCCGGTTAAAACCAGAAAAAAGAAAAATAATAAAATGTAAAGTAGCCAATGGGAAGCGGTCGCGCCAAAATTAGAAGGATTTTGGAGTGGCGAATTTGGAGCCGGTGAAGAAAGATAAATACTCAGGTTTTCTGTGAACCGACCTCTTTTCGGGTAGTGACGTCGAACCGACAACACCAATTTTACTATCTGGTGTTTTTGGGCACCACGCTGCGTCTTGGGACGTAGCGTTGGTTCGCCCATTCACCAAGTAAATAAAGGAAAGTATGGAAGAAATGTTTTCGTCTCTTGTCTGTTTCTATCTTTCCCTTTTTATATTTCTTTTGGACCTTCTTTGGGCAAGGCATTGCGCCAGCCAGTCAACGTGGGGTAAAATAATATAACCAAAATATGGAGTCAGATATCTTACGGCAACACAGTCTTGCCCTGAGCCACTGACCTTCATAAAAAACCTTCAAATCCCACAGATCAAAGCGTTTTCTATCGCATCTGATTTTGACCCCCAGCTGATGCCGAAAATACAAAACCAGATCACAATGAGAAAAGTTTGCATCGGCATACAATCCCTTGTTTCGTGTCGTCCAAATCATCATTCTAGCTACAGCTAGGATCGCGAGAAACACCACACGCTTCTCACCCTGAAACGGAGGAAGAACGTTGTATACGACGTAACCGACGTCGAGCAGCACGAGCTGTTTGGGTTCGATGCGAGCCGCCCACTCCCCGACGTGATCCCAAAACAGGCGAACTTGCTCGCAGAAGTAGAAGGCGTGCTCAGCCGTTTCTTCTAACCCACTGCCGCAGCAAGCGCAATCGGGCATGTCTGCCAGGCCTGCTCTGTGGTAAGGGGTAACGCATTCCGAACAAGTCGCCAGGTGTGCGAGAACTCGGAGTTGTTCAAGAAGCTCGAAACTGGCGCCCAATTCCAGTGAGAGCGGATCTCCTCCGCCGTCCAGCCGCGCCACTCGCTAAGAGGATCCGAAGCGGAACCCGCCACTAGCTCCCGTGGTCAACCCTATCAAAGGCCTTGGACTGATCTAAACTGATCAGCGCGGCTTCCATGTCGTCTTTTATCCCCTCTAGGACCTCGCGAATCAAGTGCAGATTGTCCTGGATCGATCTTCCTTTCACAGCGTAGGTCTGCTCGAGGCCGATCAGATCGCTAATGACAATCTGTAAACGATTCGCTAAGACCCAGGCCAAAATCTTTAACTCTGTGTTAAGCAGAGTTAAGGGCCTGTAATCATCCAAACATGCTTGCCACCTTTCTTCAGCAATGTGATTACGCCCTTGGTAACGCTACCAGGAATGGCTCCCTGGGCGAACCAATGGTTGAACATATCCGTCAGAATAGGGACAAACATGTGCGACATCCTCAAGTACATTTCGTCGGGCAAACCATCCAGTCCCGGCGACTTGTTGAGGCCGACATGCTTCAACGCATCACGGACTTCGCATTCAGTAACCACACCCTCGCAACTAGCCGCTTTAGCCGCCTCAAGGCGGGGGAAGTCGGCGAGATAGCTGCAAAACTCCTGAAGCGGGAGATCAGGACAGCGGGCAAAGCGATCACGAAAGTGAGCCCGAAAGGCATCACACATCTCGCGACTCAATCGCCGCAGTCGCCCATCCGGGGTCTTGACAGAATCGATATACCAATCTGGAAACCTTTGCACTTCTTCCTCACGCGCATTCGCGTTCGATTTCACAGCTTCGTTGAGAACTCTCTTTAACCTAGATCTAACTACGTATCCCTTGTAGCGCTCGCTACTCTAACGCTCAAGGTCCCTCCTAGCTAGCTCTACGGTTAGGGAGTCCTCCCTAGCCACCGCCCGGGAAAGTCTATCTTCTATAGATTTCGCCTCTTTGGTCCAATCTAAATTGAGCTGTCGACCATACTTGGTGGCGAAATCTCTAATCCTATGTTTGAGAGAAACCCACCACCTATTTCCGGTAACGCCCCCCCCCAACGCCCGCTTGATTAGGGATTCCAGCCGCTCCCGGAAGTCCCGTATCTCCAGTAAGGAGGTATTGAACTTCCAGTAACCGGCCAGACTATTAGCTAACTGCAGACTGACCCTAACAAGTTTATGGTCAATCCACGCTACCAAGTGGAACGTGGGACAACTAACGAAATCAATGTCAGCTCGTCTAACTAACACTCTGTCCAAGTAGGAACCTACTTTGGCAGAGGGCGAGCTATCTAGCCACGTCCACATCTCCCACCTAGGCTGATCCAAACGAAACCTGTCGACCAAGTCATGACGAGTCATAAGGTCGACAAGGCTGCTTTCACGCCTTCCCAACCCTCTAGATCCCCGCCCGACCTCATCTATCTTGGGATCAAGGATCGCATTCCAATCACCCATTAAGACTGGCCGCTTCGTATCGTCCAGGAACGGCGCCAGCCGACGAAATAAAGAAACCCTCTCCGCAACGATATTGGGCGCATAAACCGCAACCAGACCGAAATTGAAACTTTTAACGGCAACATCGGCCACAACCAGTCGGCCCCCGTCACCTACAAAAACAACGTCAACATCAGCATTAAGGCTGTGTCCAACTAGCAAAGAGACCCCAACGCTAGTGCGGCTGCCGTATGCTGAGAAAACGTTAAAACCGCCCTCCAGCACACGACAGTCTGCATCGCAAATGAAGTGAGTATCTTGCACTGCAGCAACATCTACTCTGAGCTTCTTCAGTTCAGCAAGCAAGCACGTGTTATATACTCACATAATAAATATATATGCTTATATACACATATACATGTTCATGCAGCATCATAACGACACCATAATTACGACGCAGTGACAAAGACGCACGCAGGAATAAACGACGCAGGAAGGCACAGGAAGACTTCTTCAACAATATATTACCTCTCACTTTATTGCAAGGGTTCGAAAGGGTTGTTCAAGGGTTGCATGTGAGAGGGAGCTGGAGACCGAACATAAACTGTAATATCTTGACCCCACTGTGTGTCTTTCTTGTTCTCCTGATGCTGGGGTCCACTCCATCGGGGTTCCCGAGGGCCCCCTTGGTCGGGTGTGGCTTTCCCTACCACATCGGATCTCTAGCTGTCTGGAATTCTACTGGCAACTGCTTCTTGGACTCGAACTCAACTGAGTTTAATAATAATTCAACGCCCACACGATCGCCCACTGGATCTTTGAAATCGAATGTTTAATCGTCATCAAGCGGAAATAACTGTCATGCAGTTCAGAGGTCACTCTCTTCCGGTGCATCAGTCTGTATTGGCACAGTGGCACCTTCACCTTGTCCCATATTATAAGCCTTAATCCGCCCACGCGATCTCTTTTGATTACTGGCCATTGGAATGTGTCACTTCCTTCCGGTGCATCACCTTGAAATAGCATTTTTTGGGGCCGGGTCGAAGGTCAAAACAACACACGTACACTTGCTTGAATCCCTCAGTCCCTTCACATTTAACGTGGCAAGGTTTAGAGACATCAGACCCACTTACCTTACTCATTGCTGACCACGAGCCGGAAATCCTCAGGGGTGAGGATGCCAACGGCTCGTCGCAGGGAGCCGCTACCGAGTTCAGTAGTAACTCGGTCGTCCCTGGAGATTCCCCCGACATCCAAGAGGTAACGTAACTTAAGGGACCTATAGAAGGAGGGATGAACAGAAACTGGGACCCTACCCTCACGTTTATTCAACATTTCTTTATTGTCTGGTTTTCCAATTCTGCCAACGTTATGTCCGCTTGAGTGGCTTCCGCAAGGAAGCGCCACAGCTTCCCTGTGCGGTTGTCCCTCAAGCAGACAAACGTGGTCACCATGGAAACGTCCTTGAATAGGTGCGGGTTTTCTACGCTTTTGTTGTGGATAGTTTTTAATTCTCTGAGGGGTTTTAATGTTCTACAGAGCTGAGAGTCTGATGGGAGCCCCTCAGACCCTGTAGAGCACAGTGATAGTCCTGGGAGGCCTTATTGGTCGTCTGGTGTTGTGGATTTTGCTCTGGCTCGAGCTTTCACCTCCGTGGGTGTTTTTGTAACTCTCGTCTCAGAGTGGGACGGGGAGAATAGCCTAGGGGGTGAGAGGGAGGAAAGAGAGTGTAATGTAAGGGAGAAGTCAGGTTTAAGTGATTGATTTGGTGCGGGTGAAGTTTGTTTTGTTGGGGATGGTACTTGTTTTTTTTCTTTTTTGTGGGGAAGGAATGTTTTGGGGAGGCGATGAAGGCTGTTTGGCTGGTGTCAGAGGTTGAGTCTGGGGTTGAGATTGTGACTGTGACTGGGTTTGGATTGGGTCTTCTTTGCACCCGCTATCCCTTCTTCTTTTTAAATTTGTTGAGGTTTCCATTTCCTCTAGCTGTTGTTCGGGTTGATGTTGTTTTTTCCCTCCTTTTTCTTTTTCTTTTTGTCTGGTGGTGGTATTGTTTGTTTATTTTCTGTTGTTGTTTCTCTTGTTGTAGTTGGTTTATCTGTTGTATGTGGGATTGATGCTTCTGTTGGTATTTTATTTTGTGGGGACTGAGGTTTTTCCCCTTTCGGACTACATGGGTCCATCCCTCTTCTTTGTTGGTCTCGTCCCAGGTTCTGGTTTTTTACCAGGGTCTGTAGCTGTTGTTGCTGTAGCTGACGTTGCAGTTGACATTTTGGTTGTTTGAGGGCAGGATCTGGAGAAGTGCCCCAGTTGCTTGCATGACCAGCAGAGGGGCTTCCTGCCCTCGACTATCACCATCATATTTCGTTCTTGAAATTTTATGATATGCGGTATGGCCTGGAACCCCTCCCGGTTGAGGCACATACTGATGACGTAGTCACCGTGTGCTGTCCCGGCAGGCGACCTCGCATGTGTGACCTCGTCAACTTCAACGTACTTGCTAAGGTATGCGGCGAGGACGTCCCCATTTATCTGAATCGGGACGCCACACACGGTGACCCTAATGTGCCTCTGGCCCCGGTATTCTGACTGGAGCTTATAGTGTTTTGTTGTTATGTTACCTGATGCAAGCTTCTTCGCGAGGTCTTCCGAAGGGAGCAGGATATCCCATGTGGCAAAGCTTCGCCGACAGAAATACCGACATGGGATACCTACAGATCTTAAAACCTCTTCGAAAGCCTCCTTTTTAATGCCGGCTAGCCTCCTTGTTTTTAGATCTGTTACAACAAAGGACAGGATTTTCGGCTCCAATGTCTCTGTTAACTCGGGAATCGGTAAAATCTCGTTATCCTTAAAATATGGGGCGTATTTTCCTACCCTGTCCCTTTCGTATTCTTTGGCTGATTTTTTTTTTTTTTTTTTTTGATTGACCAGGAGCTAGGTATTTTTTCTAGCTCTTGGGGTTTTTTTTGTCCCGGTTGGATGCTGGGTGATTTTAGAGCCGGCCATTATGTATTGGCTCCAGCCGATTTATCTTGAGGGAGGGATTCCCTGTCTGATGAAAAGAGGTCGTTTGATGAAAAGAGGTCGTTTGATGAAAAGAGGTCGTTTTGTGATGTTGACTCCTCCATAGTTGCTTGAAGCAACTAGGAGGAGGAGGAGCCAAAATGAAATTAAAAGACGAATGTAATGACTTGTAAAGCTGGAGTTGAATGGTGATAAAAAGGTCGATGATTATTAATCGCAAATTTGTTTAAGAAAACAAAAAGCTTGTCCCACCTCAAAGTTGAGGAGGGGCACTATAACAATAACATTCTCAACAAAAAGTTTCAACAAAGAATTTTAACAAATACTTTTAACAAGAACTTACTTCAAAAAGCGCAAGAGTCGTTGGGTAACGCGATCTATAAGACGCGGAAAAACAATAAAAAAAACCCAGTAAGGCTGGACTTCGACCGTTCTTTATTGACATATGTCATTCAGCATCAGCCAATGAAAACAGGGCATTTCGCGCTCCTCTACTATATAATGTTGTCATTACTTTATCCGGTTTCGATCGACTACTTCCGGATTCGATAACGAGGTAAGATGGTATTTTAAATGCTTTGTCTAAGTCTATGTTTTACATATTAAATGCTAATCCCCTAGCGATACTAAAACTTTAACAAAACCTGCGCGTATAAAACCACAAATCTATCCTATACTAGTACTTCTAAAATAAATAAATAAATAAGCCCCTACTCTAACTATTCAGTCAATCTGTAACTCTTACCTTATACCCTTATTTGGGGAGAAAAAATCCTATGGCCCATTTATTTTAACTCACGAAATCATTTACTACAGATTAACTCATGCTAATTTACCTAAATCTCCCTCCCCGTTTGTCATTTACCGTCTACACTAATTCGTTGGTCTTCGTAACACTAAACAAATAATCGATAATTCCTTATTCTATCTACTCAATTAAATTATCTATACTCATATTTACAATCTAATATATATTTCTCAAAATAAAACTACCAGATTAAAACTATCTTCAACTCCTTAAATTTCAAATTATTACTACTACGAACCTATCTCCTTTTCCCCCCACTCCATTCATAATCTATTTGCCATTAGGTTTTAATAATTAAATAAAACCACGAAAAAGTGCTGGCAAAAAAATAAAATAAAAACCATAAAATAGTAGCGGACCGTAACCAGAATACGAGGACAAAAAAAAAAAAAATTGAAAAATAAATATCCATCCCCCCACCACACAAACACCAACGATTCTCAACCCCTACCCATGACATTCCGACTACCCTGGCTTAATATTTTACTTCAATATACTCTTATAATGTGTAATACGTCTCCTAATTATAATTCTTAGGTTCCCCCCTCGTCCTTCTTATTTTTTCCATGGCTCTTTTAGAACTGCGTTGGTAATGTCCTTCAGCGCCCTCGCTTCAAGCTGCCCCGACTATACCAATTTTTGCTAGGGCTCTGCGCAACAACTGTCCAGCAAAGCCCCTACAACCAACTTCTACGGGGTCATAATATATCTTCCATGACTTTTGATGACATTGTTCGACCAGTTCTTGGTATTTGGACTTCTTCCTCTCATTAGCGAGAGTAATATATTGCTCCCATGACACAGACAGCTCCCAAATAATGCACTGCTTTGTGTTATCGGAGTGCAATATCAGATCTGGTCTTAGCGATGTTACAGCTATGTGTCTGGGGAACTTCAGCTGAGTCTCCAGATCCACTATCAACTGCCAATCGTACGCGGAAGATAACAGGTACGTTCTCTCTCCCCTCTTTTTCTGTATCTTCTCTCCTGCTTTTACGAAGTTGATCTGCTTCAATTTCTTTCCTGGTTGATGATTACTAGCCCTCATAGCTTTAGTCACCTCGTTCGTAATTACCTTGAGTGCTTGATCGTGATGCCAACGGTACCGACCATCACCCAAAGCTTTTGGGCAACTACTGAGGATATGTTGTAAGGATCCTTTCCTAGCACATAGTTGGCAATTGGGGGTCTCTCTCTTCCCCCATATATGCAGGTTCGTTGGGCTCGGTAAAACATCATACACTGATTTAATGAGAAATCGAATCTCGCTAAAATCCAGCCGCCAGCAATCTGACCATGTAATCCCTTTTTTCTCTACATTCTCCCATCTTGTCCAGGCTCCTTACTGATTCAGACCGACCATTTTACAGTAATGCACTTCTTCTACGCCCGCACGGACTTCTTGGATGAGTTGGCGTCCTTCTTTGCTTTTGGCACTGTTGGTATGCGTAAAGGGGAAAAAACCCAATCCTGCTCTGCCTTTAGCTATTGACCCTAAAAATAGCTTTGTGGCTAAGCCTCTCCTCCACCACTTGCAACTCTCTTTCCGCACTCCATTTCCTGACAGATCTTATCTGAATTCCTGCTGCTGCCACCTTTGGATCTTCAGACTCTGCATACTGCAGCAGTCTCTCGTTTTCGTGGTTTTGAATTCTTCCACGAGGCTGCTAAGGGAGGGGGGCGCAACGCGTTGCTGTTCCCATAGAGAGCCGCACCACTTAAGCATCTCGGCAAGCCCAGCCACCTTCTCAACCGATTACTAATTGCTCTAAACACGGTGGTAATCGGAATATCATAGACGAGCAATGGCCACAATATCCGGGGCAAAATTGCATGCAGGAATAACCATGCCTTAAATCGACCAGGCAATCCAGATTTCTCGATCTTCGTTAGCCACTCCTCAAGGTCTTTTATAGTCTTCTGTTTTGCGGCCGTATCCTTCAGACTACTGTTGAAAGTCTTGCCCAAGCTCTTAATAGGCTTTTCGCTCAGAGTAGGAATTGTTTCTCCTGCGACTATAAATCGGACTTTCTCCATGACCTTGCCCTTTTTCAATACTAGTGACCTAAATTTTGCTGGCTTGAAATACATTCTAGCCCAAGTCATATTTCTCTCGAGACCCTTTAAGAGCCATCTACCTCCTATGACAGATGTTGTCACGGTTAAATCATCCATGTAAGCCCTTATTGGTGATTGGCGGACTCCTGATCTGGACAAAGGGCCTCGGCATTCCACCTCTGCTGCCTTTTCAATGAAAATAGGACGGCAGACATAGTACACCCTGTAATGATATCCTTTTCCAGGGTCTGCCATTCTGATGTTACCGTACTTGAACATGCTCTCAGCCGGAAATTATTATAATAGTCTGAAATGAGATCGCATACTGATTGAGGTACGTGATGTCTGTTTAGGGCTTCTTCCACCAGTTTGTGTGGCATGGACCCGTAGGCGTTAGTGAGATCCAACCATAATACAGTCAGGTCCCCTTTGTTTTCCTTTGCCTCTCTCAGGAGGTGTGTCAGGACTCCTGTATGCTCAAGGCAACCCGGCATACCGGCGACCCCGCCCTTCTGGACTGATGTATCAATGTAGCTGTTACCAAGAATGAAATCCGACAAACGCCTTGACAATAAACCGAAAAAGATCTTACTTTCAGTATTCAATGAGGAAATTATTCGAAATTGGTCTAATGACTTCGAACCTTCTTCCTTCGGGGTCCATACCCCCTCAGCGAATCTCCATTGCTCCACGATCTTGCCTCTTTTCCAAATGACTCTCAACTTCCACAGAATTTGTAGAATACCTTTACACCGCTAGTACACAATGTAAGGTACCCCACTTGGTCCTGGTGCTAAAGCGGATCTTGTGGCTCTCACAACTTCTCGCGTTTCCTTCCAGGTTGGCAATCGGGTGTCAAATTGAGCCACTGGTAGCTTCTGATGAATTAAGCAGGTGTTTATACCCATTACTTGTCCTTTTGCAGGGTCACTCATAGTATTTCGAAGATAGTTGTTAATTTCTTCCTCCGATGCCTCCAAATTCCCATTTCGCCTATCTCCTAGCAATGTCCTTGCAAAGCCAAAGGGGTTGGACAGGAAATTTGCCCGCTTCCTTGATCTTTCTTTCCTCATTCCGCTCGCCCAAAAGTTTTTAATTCCCCTCTGAATGTTCCTCAGAGCTCCTCGAGGGGTTGACGCTCTTCTATCCTTGCCCTCTTATAAAATTTCTTAATGGATCTTATTTCTTTCCTTAAGTCTTTCATTTTATTAACCCTACGGTTGGCAGTGTAGGGCGTCCTTGGCTGCCGGGACTCGACGCAACTAAATCTCTCTGACGCCAAGCTAGTTATTATTGTCGTTATGAAACTTAGTCGCCCCTCCACGTCCCCCTTGTTGCTGACTGGAGTATCTCGCAAATGTCATTGTCGGAATCCTGCCAGGCTTCCTTGTTGTTCGTTGGGGGCCATTTTATCTTCTTTCTGGACTCCTTGCCTAGAGTGAGAGGAACTGAGGCTTGGAGGGACTGGGCACTGTGGTATGACTCCTGGCCCTGCACCTCCTCCGTTTTACCAGGGCTTGCACCTGCACGTCGTTCCCAGTTACCCCACTCCAGGCATTTCATCCGGCTTTGATGTATCTTCAAGCCTCTTTGGTTTTTGCACGTCTTACCGCATATGCATCTGCTCATATTTGATTGGGCATTATCGTTCGATTCTGTTAAATCCATTCAGTTGGAGATCTCTTCCGCCGCCCCCTCTCGGGACCCCCCGGGGGTATGATGCATTTAGGTACGTCGTAGCATTTTCTGGTTGCTCCTCGCAGAGCATGCAATTTGGGTAGCTAACCCATCTTGCCCCACTACCCGTCTTTCCGGGCTGCCAGTTGACTCTCCAACCTTCACCAGGTCTATTCCCTGGTTGCCAACTGGTCTGTTCCCAGTCGTCACTGTTGATACCAGCGTTCATATTTAAGTCATACATCCTAGATGCATCAAGGGAGGTCATCAGTGATGCACTGTTTTCCTTGCCGATTCCGGGTTTCGCATCATATCGTCTCCAACAGCAACCCCGGTAGGACTCTAGAAGAGTCAAGCCACCTCCTTGATAGCGACGTGCTACGCACCGTAACATTACTAAAACAATCAAAAAACCTATATATATATATATATACATATATATACATATGCCTCCTTAGAAGCGACAGCAGAATGCATACCAACTAAACAAAGAGCTAAATCTAGAGTCCCATGAGAAACATTAGCGGTTAGAAAAAAGCGTGCAGACATTAAAAAAAGAAAAAAAAAAGAAAAAAAACGCTTCCCTATGCAATAGGAGAAACCCAACCAGTATCAGTGCTCAGAAACTTAAAAAGGCACAAAATGAATTAACTAGCGTATACCTAAAAGAACAAACAGAATTCATACAAAATCAGATCTATAAGATTAGAGATTCGGTTGAAGATAGACAATCTAGGATAGCATGACAGACGGTAAACGAAGTGAGCAGAAGGAAAAGTACTTCGAAAGCTAAACTGAAAGCTACCAGCCAAGAAGAACCAATACACCAGTGGAAACAACATTTCGAGAATTTACATGGAAAACCTCCGAAAGTTACTCATGAACAAATCACGAAATTTATTAGCAATCAACTAGACATCAAACTAGGACAGTTTACGCAAGAAGAACTCAAATCAGTACTGAGAAAAATTAAAAATAGGAAAGCAGCAGGGCTTAATGAAATACTCCCAAAAGTTTGGAAAACCAGGGAATTCAATGACATGCTGTTCTGACACTGTAATGCTGTATATAACCGGAACACAATAGACAGATGGATAAAGGAGTGCATCCTCCCTTTCCCTAAGAAAGGTGACCTCGGAATAACGAAGAACTACCGAGGTACAACCCTTACATCCATAACGGCCAAAATCTACAATGCTCAACTACGCAACCACATAGAACCGAAAATTGAGAAAATACTTAGGAAGAACCAAAATGGCTTTCGGAGAAATCGAGCCATGACATCACAAATTTTGATTATCCGTCGAATTCTAGAAGGTTTACGTGCAAAAAACCTTAACGCAACAATATTATTCGTCGACTTCTCCCAGGCATTTGACTCCATACACAGGGGAGAAGATGGAGAAAACACTTCTCTCCTATGGCCTCCCCAAAGAAATCGTCGCTGCTATAATGATGCTATATTAAACCATAAAAGTAAAAGTACACTCACCAGATGGAGACACAGACTACTTCGACATTGTAATAGGTGTGCTGCAAGGAGACACATTAGCCCCATACTTGTTTATCATCTGCCTAGACTACGTGCTTAGAATGTCTATGGATTTAATGTGTTGCGGGGGCTAGATAAATATACCAGTCCCCGTAAACTTTTGAAATATAAGTGATTGACAACGAACTAGACAAGAACGACAAAACAATGGTGTTGCTTCGAAAGGCCAAACGGAAAAGGATGGTCGCCGATGCAGGACTGGTAGCTGCTTCTGCAGGGAAGTGGCCGCCGGTGCAGGAGTGGTAGTTGCTGCTGCAGTGAAGTGGTCGCAGGTGCAAGAAGGTAGCTGCTGGTGCCGTATCAAAGAGTATTAGACTTTCTGAATTAGACCTGAAAAGAGCTGTTAGATTGAGAGGCTGGTAGTTGTGTTTGCTGCATTAAGCCTTCTCAGGAGGTGTTTGGATAGACTTTCTAAGAAGCCCTGAAAAGGGCTTTTTTTGCTAAGAGGCTGGCAATGTTTCTGCGTCGTCTGTGGCTGGAATATGAACGTCGGCTTTAGGGGAAGCCTTGAGCAGGCTTCGTGGGCAGCTGCTGCTGATTAGGCTTCAATCGTAGAACGACCTGGGGAGAATCTGCTTTCTCCCGCACCCTTGGCAGGCGTCCAGCCCAACTGATTTGACCTGGTTTGATACCGCTGCTTTTATAGCTACCCTGTGCTACTACGCAATGTGGTCTATGTTGGATGATCTTGCTTATTATTACTATATTATAGTGAGAAACTTCATTCTAATTCGACCATGTGTTTTTGAATACTACCAATTTTGTCAATTAGTTAAGGACTGTCCTGAGAAAGACAGGCTGAATTTAATATTAAAAAAAAAAGTTCTGTGCGGAGCGATTTAGTCCCTTAACGATTTGTTCCTAAATACTATTGGCTGCCGACATCATGACTCATCACTTCTTGGAATGGGGTTTGTTTGTTTTGTTTTTGTTTGGGTTATGAGTACTCAGTTGACTACGATAAATGAAAGAAAACGGTTTCAAGCTGGCAAAGGAAAGAAGTACAAGATACCCCACACAAACAATGACGGATACGGACTATGCCGATGACATACCGTTTCTGGCAAATACACCCGCCAAAGCTGAATCCTTGCTTCTTAGTCTGGAACGAGCAGCTGGTGGCATAGGACTCCATGTTAACGCAGACAAGACATAATACATGTGCTTTAATCAAAGAAGCAACATCTCCACACTAAAGAGTGGGCTTTTGAAACAAGTTCACCTACCTCAGAAGCAGTGTCTCATCAACTGAGAATGACATCCACACGCGACTAGCAAAGGCATGGACAGCTATCAATATGTTATCGGTCATATGGAAGTCAGACCTGACTTATAAATTAAAACACGTTTTTTTTCCAAGCAACGATCGTGTTGATACTACTATGTGGATGCACCACAAGGACGCTAACGAAACGAATGGAGAAAAAAGCTTGACGGCAATTACACACGAATGCTGCGAGTTGTATTGAACAACTCCCGGAGGCAACAAAACAACAGCTGTACGCTACCTACCACCCATCACGAAAACTATCAAAGTTAGAAAAGTCAGACTTGTGGGACACAGGTGAATAAGTAAGGACGAACTCATAAGTGATATACTCGTGTGGACTCACACGGACGAGCAAAGGCAGGACGACCAGCTAGAACCTATATACAACAGCTCTGTGCTAATAAAGGATATAGCCTTGAAGACCTCTCGGGAGCGATGGACGATAGAGGCGGGTGACTAGAGAAGGTCAGAGAGATCCATGGTGGCAGCGCGACATGATGATGATGATATATTAACAATTGTATTTATGTTTTTAGAGTGTAGCGGTCACAGAGCTTTTTTCTTTCGCGAATCAATGCCCCCGCCAAGCGATTCGGCTACACACTAGCCAATCAGGAGCAGAGCGCATTGATTCCTTCTTCTTCTTTAGAACTATTTTTCGAGTTCTTTTTGGTCGTCGGCCGACGAGCAGAGAGCAACCAGCTCGCTGCGAAGACAGACCTCTCTCGCGTCCTCTGCTACGTACATTCCACATGGAAGACCTTTACTGAAGGTCACACTGCTACTAGCTTCACACACAGAAGAACCAACCTTGCAGCCAGTCATACGAGCTACTTGCTACAGTGACACACTTCCAATAAACTCAAGGACCAACATACTGTCCTGCGACACCAAAAAGAACCATTTTCTCACTCTGACTCGTTTACTTCTGCTAAAATAATAAACCTTTCGTTGTTGTGTTTTTAAAGAAGTTTCGTTATTTATTTGGACTGTGAATTTATTGTGTTATGAAAACTAACCATTAAACACTAAGAGTGCTTTGATGTGTTGCGGTCAGAAGAGATCAACAGTTCAAAAGTTCAAAAATGTGTGTGTATGAGCACGTGGGAGCGAAAGCACATATGGGCAAAGTATAAGTTTGACTGCTAATTGAATGTGTATATGTAAAGGTGAAAACATGAAATCTCACTTAGGCGATCTAATGAGAAAATCAGCCACAGAAATATAGTAAACTTACTTTCACCACAACTATGAATGTTGTTTTTTGGATGTGTGAATGCGCAATTGTTATTATAATGAAGTAGAATTTCGGTTGGTGTTAGAATGTATGATGTAACCGCCAAGGTATCTTCATTATTATAGAGAGTTTGCCGAGTATTAGCATGTAGTGTTTACTCGTATGTTGCTATGTAAGGAGTTCTCAGATTGTTTTGCTGTGTGTCGCTATCTGAGAAACCTAAAAGAATCTCTGTGTGTTGCCGTCGAAAGCGTGAAATAAATAGGTTTCTTAATCATGTGACCGGCTCCAAATGAAAGATTTATTTTTGTGCAGAAAATTTCATTTGGAGTTCAACTACGCAGGCGTAGTTGAAAACACCAGCATGTGACTATGCTGTCCAATCAGGTTCAAGAAACCACTTACTTAATTTTTTACTGATCTGTACTAAAGTTTTGTGATTTTATGATTTTGATCTGCTTTACATACGTGTTTCTCAGATATTTGTTTTTTTATTTATGATTTTGTATCCAATAAACTAACTTTAACGAAGTAAGTTGGCCAACCGTAGTCGAGGTTGACCTGAATAGCTACTACATCTAGGTGTAGGGAAGGGCGGTACTCCTTTCCCTGGATTGCTCCACTTACCTTTGATCCGTACCTTATAATACTGAATGTTAAGCCGGGAGGCATCAAGTACCATTTTTTAGGTCTTTGATATGACTCAACTGAGGATTGAAATCCAGTCTTCTGGCCATTGGCGAATATTAAACATTATGCCCATGAGCTGATAAAATGCACAAAATAGTGTAAAATACAGCTTGGCTGACAATATGGGACGAAGTCAAAATCCCACGGTGCAGTCACAAAGTGATGCACCGGAAGAGGGTGACATGTGAACTGCCTGACAGTTATTTCCGCTCGACGATGATCAAACATGTCACTCCAAAGAGGGCGGAAGTTGCATGTTCCGTTGGCCAGTTATGGGAGGAGATTGCGTGGGCGAAGAGGCGTGTCCATATCTCCGCGTGGGAGTTTGATATAAGGTCAACGATTTTGAACGGAGGGCAGTGAAATTCCGCTGTCCACGCAAGCTTGTCCTGTCGTTACCCCGTGTGCGTTTTTTCGGCCATCGTCTAACTTACACCGAAGTGTCCAGGCCTCATAGACGAACGATTCGAATACCTCTCCTGATTGCTCCTACTTTACACCAGCGTCCGTCGAGAAAATAAATATATATTCTTATATATATTACGTGTTGTCGTTTGTTTGGCCAGAGCGAAACGTAACAATAGCTGTACATTATATATGTAGGGAATGAATAGATTTTTTTTTTAATTTGAATTAAATTAAAAGGAAAATTATTAAAGTATGCAGAAGCTCCCAGATGTCTCTGACAGGAAAAAGGGACGACGCATGAGTAAGGAAAAAGGGGCCTCCCGACAAGAAGAGGAGACTCACTCTCTTTCAGGCAGTCACCGGCGAAGTGACAACACCTTGCTAACTGGTGGAAGACGCCACGCATTCGTCTTTGGACGAAGCGTTGACAAGTCCTTTCACTAGTGGCAGCCTTCCCGGTTAACAGTATGCCGAAATATAAAAGGCTACGAAATGGAACTACGAACTAAAACACTAGACATCGACAACCTCCCAAAAGTGACTAACACCATGTTAAAAGCATTAAAATACCAAATGAGGACACGCATATACCAAGAAACGATTGACGTATTTTTAGACACCTTGATTGGGGGATTCAACCATTTCAATTGTATTCAGGGAAAATTCCCTCACCCATTGAATGGTTGTTGAACCCAGTAAATAAAGCAAAATAAAACAAAACAGCTTCGTCTCCTATCTGTTGCTGTTTCCTTTCGTATAATTCATTTTGGGCCCTTCTTGTTCTAGGAGTTACATCAACTAAATAACGTGGAGTAAAATGAAATAACCTTAGAATGGAGTCAGATATCGAACGGCTACACAGCTTTGGCCTAACCTCTGCCTGAGCCCATATATATATATATATATATAGTGGTTCGACAGCAGTACTAAGGATCAAGCAGCAATTAAAGGATCATGAGGCGACCTTGATGGTTGGCTAAGGAAGATAGATAAATCAGGATTACCCGGCAAGTTTAAGGCGTGGTTGTATCAACACGCAATTCTGCCGCGGATATTATGGCCACTCATGTTATACGAGGTAGCTATTACGACAGTAGAAGGAATGGAAAGGAAAATTAGCGGCTATTTAAGGAGATGGTTGGATTTGCCAAAGAGCCTAGTAGCGCGGCTTTATACGGGACCACCAATGAGATCCAACTTCCTTTCAGGGGTCTCAAAGAAGAGTTTGTGGTGACACGCACAAGAGAGGCGATTTTGTATAGAGATTCTAGAGACCTAAAGGTATCAGGAGCAGGAATTGAAATCCGTACAGGAAGGAAGTGGAGCGCTGCCAGGGAACTGAAGGTTGCGGAAGAGAGGTTGCAGCAGAAGGCTATGGTCGGTACAGTGGCCAGAGGGACAAGAGGCCTTGGATACTATCCAAGTCCCAGGATAGACACTACCAGAGGGAAAGAAAGACGGGCGCTCTTGCAAAAAGAAGTAAGAGAAGGCATAGAAGAGACTAGGCTGGCAAAGAAGGTAGGACTTTCTCAACAGGGTGCCTAGACTAGATGGGAAAATTATGTTCGGCGGCGAATAACCTGGTTGGACTTGTGGAAGGCCAACTTAAGCCAGCTCAGATTCCAGATCCAGGCAGTTTATGATCTTCTTCCAAGCCCATCAAACCTTCACACATGGAGCAAAAGTGATACCCCAGCATGTCAGTTGTGCGGGGGTAAAGGAACGTTACAGCATTTGCTATCAGGATGCGCAAGATCATTAAGTGAAGGGCGTTATCGTTGGCGACACGACCAGGTCCTCAAAGTTATTGCTGAAGTGGTATCTGAGGCAATAAAATCGAATAGATTCAGTCCCTGAAGACATAAGAATATTTTTGTAAGAGCGGGAAGCTCGAAACAGCCGCAGAGAAAAAATAAAGTTACACTGTTATCGTCGGCGCCAATTTGGTGGACCTGGAGAGGCAGACGAAGTTTCCAGCACATATTGTGGTGACAAAGCTCCGACCAGATATAGTAATGTTTTCAAATTTCACAAAGAAGGTGATAATGTGGGAACTGTCGGTCATATGGGAAGAAAACATGGAGTCCACACACGAAAGAAAGATTGCCAAATATGAGCCGCTAGTAGAGCAATGTCGAGTGAATGGTTGGCAGGCAATATGCCAGGCAGTCGAAGTGGGGTGTCGCGGATTTAACGCAATGTCGATGAGTAAAGCGTTAACAAGCATCAGCATTTCATGAGCGGTAAAAAGAAAGGCCCTGAAAAATATTACCACTGCTGCTGAAAGAGCAACGAATTGGTTGTGGGATCCACAACCAATTCGTTGAGCGGATAGTTGGAGTTGTAGATAGTTGGAAAATTAGAAGGGGGGGGGGGAATAAAAGTCCGTCTTATCTTAAACGATGTATACGTTTTGTAAGATTTTATTTGGTTATATATATTTTTTATTTATTATTTATTTTTTGAGTGAAGGTGGGTGGTTGTATTAGGTTTTAAGCGTTCATTTGAAATCAATTCATTTAATTGAATAATATCTTAGACGTTTTAGCCATTTTGTAAATATAGCATTTTAAACGACAATGTTTTTATGAAGATTCCAACGTATTACTCAGATGTTTTTTTGTTTGTTTGTTTGTTTTTTTCGTCTTTTCTCATTCGTAAACCGTTCGATAAGGAAGTTTTAACGTATAGTATTGCGCGGCGTCTGATTTAGTTCGTACTTGTATATTTATGTACAGTGTTTAATGAAAATAAGTTTTAAAACAAAAACTAAACGTATGTGTAGAGAAGAGGAAAATCTCGTATTTTGTTTTGGCGCGCAATTTAATTCAACACTGAATTTCACCCAATCAGGATGACATATCCTATTCAGCCCGGACCTTCATTTCCGGCTAGCAAAACGGGTGAGCGGCCAAACACACTCTCTTCAGCTTGAGACGGCGACCAGAACAGACGTGTCTCTGGTCGTCCCTGCTTAGCGATGCTTTTTAGCTAAACAAGCCACCCAGTGGGACATCTCACTGTGGCTTTAACCCTAGCAGCAGCAACATGGACACTTAACGAGGGAACCATCTAATTTATGGATTCTTTGCGTCTAATCTATTTTAGACCAAGGAATCCCAGTTGAATATGTATTAGATACATTCAATATGCCTCGCACAGGCACAACTTTATGTCACCCCAAAATAGGCTATGTCGATCCGAGCGCCACTTCGCTCTCGACACACTAGCTCCCATTTCACCTCTGGTCCACATTAATGGAGATAACGCCTACTCTCCCCAATTACCAGACACACAAAACTACACGGTGACCTTGAATACTTCCCTCACACGTCCAATAACACGCTGCCATCTCAACATCCCGCTAAACCATTTCGTCTCAAATATCCAACAAGCCTAACCACCACGAGTCTTGCAGCACCAAGAAGAAACCGCCTCAAAGCTGCAAATAAAAACTTTCGTTGTTGTGTGTTGTTTAAAGAATAGTTTCGTAATTCATTTGTTGCCTTAAAAAAATATAGCGCTAAACAAATTAACCATTTCACCACACCGCTATATATGTCAATTTTATATAGGAGTTTGTTGTTTTAATCGCAATTTTATATTTATGTACAGATTTTTTATTTTTTTTATTTTTATTTTTTTTCTGTAAGTAAAAAAAGGGGGCGTAGAGAAGGAAAAAGGAAGAAATACATACCGAAGTGAACAAATAGCCGAATAACGACATCATTGTAGCCGAAGTTATTTATTGTAAAAAATTACAAATACGGCACAAGGCCTAAAAAACGGAGGGGAAGGCTGGTCAATACTATCCTAAACTCTAACTTAACTAGACGCATTCACTGACCAATACATATCTCCAAAATAAAAAGCACCATAATACCGCATTTAAACATATCATTATCAAACTACGTTCACCGAAACAACACTAGTGCTCCATGGATTTCTAACTTAATTCCCATATTTACAGTGTGAGGGGGAGGGGAATCATTTAAAAATCAAAGAACGCTATATACAAATTTATACATTTTCCCCTAAAAACGAAAAATGAACAAAATATTTACACAAGATGATGGTTAGTATGGGGTCCCCCCCACATACTAATAATGGCAGAAAGAGGAGTTAACCAGTTGAAAATAGTGCAGAAGGAGAATAAATAAATAAATAAGTGGTAATTGAATAAATAAACAATGAATAAAGGTAAGCACTCCATAGAACTCCTGGAGAACTCCAATTCCTGTCATCTAAAAAGGGGATGGGAAGGGAAAGCAAAATAAAAGAAGGGGACAAAAAGAAAAAGGGGCCAATAACCTCACATACTCTAGCTAAGTTAACTTATGGGGAATTTTAATAAGCCCCGAAAAGCCCGGTTAATTCCTACGTTTTCTAAAAGAATAAACCGTACTTCAACAGCAGTAGGGAACTGGTTGACAGCTTTTGAAGAAAGGAGACGAACGACTTTTAGTGTAACAAAATTTATATACAACAACAACAACAATAAACAGGGTTTTACACCAAATGGAACAAACAACGAATGTGTAAGAGTTCGAAAAAGAGTTCAAGATTCAGATAGGTGGTAGGGTTTTGTAAGGTTTGTAAGGTTTAGTTTTAAAGTTGTTATAAGGTAAAGTTATAAGGTAAAGGTTTAAGGTAAGTTAAGGTTAGGTGTGGTAATGTTTGGTAAGGTTTGATGAGGTTTGGTAAGGTTAGGTTTGCAGATAAAATTCCTGCTGGAACTTAGCTGTGTGTCCTGTTCCTTTTAACTCAGCACGTGCATTCGTCGCTCTTGGGTCCTGGCTGGTGGAAGGTACCAAATACGTTTGCCGTCAAGGGCTGCTACGAATGGACCTGTTGCTAACAACGGTGGGAGTAGCAAAAAGAGGAAGAATCTCCAGTGGAGCTCTTTTTTATAATGGACGCCACGTGACCCAAGGGGCTGTTGATATTCGGTGAAACAGGATCACCAGTTCCTTAACAAAATTTCCACAAACTAAAATAGGACAAACAAAAACAAAATGATCTAAAATCTGGGCTGGGTGGTCATGCACTTCCGGTAACTCAAGATCCTTACGTCCCAGTAATGTCGAGGTTGAAGATAAGGCTGGCTCCTACCACGCGACACAAGCGCACAACAGTAACCCACCTTTTGCCAAACTCCAATGAAGAGAGTCTCTTTCTCTTAGACCGGATTTTAACTTTGATTTGGTGTTTAAAAAAGGACACCAAGGTCTGAGAAGAAAAAGACTCATATTCGTAGAGTTCCTTCTTTCTCGTCGTCCAAATCACGACACGCATAATGCCGAGTAAGCAGAGAAACACATAATGTTTCTGTCTGTTCAACCTTGGTACCACATTGCTGCACACAGAACTGGCTTCTAGGACAAAGAACTTTCCATTCAGCATGCGAACCATGTAGCCTTCAAGAAGCTTGCACAGCGGCCGCACGACCGGGCAATGAAAGAAGGCGTGGTCAATAGACTCCTCCAAATCACCGCACCGACCACACTCTGGCGAAATAGCCTGTTGCGCTGAAAACGATTTCTTGCCGACCCAGAGGGCATTCCGGGTGATCAGCCAGGTGAGGGAAGCCTCATAGTTATTGAGACACGTCTTCCCGGTGGCCCAAGGCCACAGCAAGCGACCATCCACCTCCGTCACACCGAGCTCGCCGATCAGACCATCGCTAGCGCCCCCACTAACAAAACAACGACATAATGCCCTACTCGACAACGGCTGGCTGTCAGAGAGACCTGTCTGCAGCCGAGAGAGAACTTTCCATGCATGCCGACACTCGCGATAGAAGGGGCACTTGCGTCTGGGCAAACGGTGGGTCTCCGTCAGCGGAATGCACACTTCTCAGCGACGGGAAAGATTATTTAGCGTCTTCTTTCCAGAAGCTACCCACCGCCGTATCATGTGAACACATCCGGTCAAGGAAAATAAAACGCAAAATATGGCTCACCTATACCGCCTTCGGACGGGTGAAGGTAACAGATCTCCCGTCGCACCAAAGGAAACCTCTTAGCCCAGACGAACTGAAAAAGGGTCCTTTCCAACTTGAAAAGGATGGTGCACGAGATTGGAAGCACTGAAAGTCGGTAAACGACCAGGAAGTAGATGTGAGGGCAGCACACCTCAGCCCGGCCGTTTAGAGAAAGATGCCTACGTAGCGACAACTCCGTCGCAGCTACGACCTTTTCCAGTACTTCCGACCAATTTTTCTCCAATTGAAGATCAGGCCCGAACCAGACGCCGAGTATCTGGCACGGACCGTCCTTCCAAATGAAGGGGCCGGGAAGAGCACAGCCCTTCCACGAGCCTAACCGCAAACCGTCGGACTTTTCGCGGTTAATCTTGGCCCCTGTCACAGCTTCGTACTTTCCGATTTCTTTGCTCACCACCTCCACCTCGGCACTGCTCGTTACAAGCACGCTGACATCGTCAGCGTATGCAATGTACCAGGCTACCTCACTGGAGCCGAGTAACGTGAGTCCGCGTAGGGCCAGATTCGCATTTAGCTTGCGCAAAAATGGCTCTAACGCAAGAATATAGAGCATAGGCGATAGCGGGCAACCTTGACGAATCAAAGTGAAAGGCCCTGACCTTACCCCATTCACCTCTACCATGACTCCGGGGGACGCATAAAGGAGACGCATCCAGGTGCGAAAGTGAAACCCAAAACCAGCCGAAGACAAGACAGACTCCAGAAAAACGTGGTCAACCCTATCGAAGGCCTTGGACTGATCGAAATTGATCAGCGCGGCATTTCCGTCGACTTTTTCTACGATCGTGCGGACCAAATGAAGACTGTCCTGGATAGTCCTACCCTTCACAGCACAAGTCTGCTCGGGGCAAATCAGACTAGGCAAGACAGTCTGCAAACGGTTTGCAAGGATCTTCGCCAAAATCTTTAAGTCATCGTTAAAGGGCGAAAGTTACTAATCCCATCCCCACTATGTTTGTTCTTACGTAGCAACTTCACTATACCCCTGGTGAAGCGTCTGCGTATGGAACCCTGCCTCATCCACTTGTTATAGATGGTAGCCAGCAAGGGGACAAACATGTGCGACAACCTCAAGTACACTTCGTAGGGCAGACCATCGATTCCAGGAGACTTATCCAACCCGACCGACCTCAGCGCTTCCCAAATCTCATCTTCCTTTATGCGCCCCTCACACCCAGCCGCTTCAATCGCCGAAAGGCGAGGGAAGTCGACAAGATAGGTGTCGAACTGAGAAGAGCTCAGTCCGGTCTCCCTGGTAAAAAGCTTCAAGAAATACTGCAGGAACTCCTTACAGATGGCTTCGTTTGTAGTTCGAAGTTGCCCATCCGGTGATGTGACACTGGCGATATGCCGATCAGCCGCATGCCTGAGTTCCTCGGCCCGTAATTCCTGGGCCATATTCGTCGCCTCGCAGGACATTCTTTTTAACCTAGCCCTAACTACCAGAGCTTGGTGCTCCTTAACTTGCCCACTATCTCCCTCCAAAACCGCCCTATCTAGCTTACCCTTAATCGATCTTTGCCCCGCTACCATATCTGAGTCCCCTACTATAGTCGACAGCAAAGGATCTAATGCTATCCTTAAGGTTACCCCACCACCTATTTCCCATAATAGCCCCCGTCAGTTCCCGCTTTATCATTAGTTCTAGCTGGTTCCGGAAGTCATCCTCAGCCAAAAGGGAAGAGCTGAACTTCCAGTAACCAGACATCCTAGTTCTCGCCTTATCTAACCTAATCGGCACATATAAGAATTTGTGGTCGGAATCTTTAAAGAGATCAAAACCACCTAAATAATCTTGGTCGACTAGCTTAACTAACGCTCTGTTCAAATAGCTGTAAAGCTGGGCCGAGGCGCCCCAACTGGTCCAAGTCCAAACTATCTTGTTTGGATACCTTTCGCGAAATTTGTCAACAAGATCAAGTCACTGAACAAATTCGAGAAAATGTCTGGCATCCAAAGTATTGGTACCCGCTCTAATAGCCCCACTGTCTAAATTTGGATCAAGGACAGCGTTCCAATCTCCCACTAAAATTACCCGCTTTGATGGTATTACGTACGGCTCGATGCGCCGGAAAAAGGCAAGGAGCTCACTAGTAGCATTGGGCCCATAAACCCCAAATAGACGAAACGTCTTATTCTTTATGGTAATGTCCAGAACACAAAGTCTGTCCGCTGGATGTGAAAGAACAAGAGCACGCGTAGCGTCCAGACGTCTATTTATCAGCCAGGTGACACCTCTGGAACGACCATCAAAATATGCTGAGAAGGACAAATAGTTCATTGACAGAATACCTTCATGGAAGCGAGTCTCCTGTAAACAACATATATCAATGCCACGGTGCTGGAGGTATAAAAGTAAATAGTATCTTCTAGAAACCGACCTCAGGCCGCGGCCATTCAAACTAGCGAGCCTTAAATCCATCATGAACATTTATAGGGGTTGAGTGCCCGGACTGAACATGGCTGGGGTCAGGACACCGACGGTCTGGCTCATGGATCCTGTGGCCATCTCATTTGTGATGGCTCCGTCATGAGCGAGATCCCCGATGTCTCGCGGGAAAGTTAGTTTTAAGGCCCTGTAAAGGGAGGGGTGAAGAACAACAGGGACCCTCCCAATGAGACCTTTACATGAATGGTGATCGTCTTTGATGATTGAAATCAGGCCGAGGGCTTTGTTAGCTTCGCCCAACATATTCATTGCTCCTTCAGACCCCCGGATCTTTCGAATGACAGATGTGACCCATGCGTTAGGAAAATTTTGAGAGTCCTCCACATTTCGGCCGTTTACCTCCTTGAAATTGTGGAGGACCCTCAAGTCTTTCAGGAGTTGCGGCTGGACCTTGTGAAGACGTTCCAGTGTTATGAAATAGCCGAGGGATTTCGGTTCATGCCTTTGAGTTTAGTTAGGCTGAGAACCTTTCGGCTCAACACATGGGTTGGTTGGGTGTAAGATTGAAGCAGGTGTTAACGCGAGTGCGCGCGAGCGGATGGAGGTGTCACTCAGATGTCATAACAGTCCGAGATGATACTGGGTGACAAGGTGCGGGTGACGTCACGCACCGGAAGCACGCGGAAGTTTGTGTGAGAATTTGAAGAAAATAAGAGTCGGGTTTTGGACGCCGAACGAGAAGGATCGATTTTGGAGCTCGCAGGCGCGAGGCGAACGTGCGCCCGATGGGGGCCGCTCGAGTTGGGGGCCAAATGAATAAGACAGCATAGAAGATTGTGTCTCTCCTCCTTACGTCGAAACCTTTAACTCAAAGTTAATAAAAAGGTTTCGTACCTGAACAAGAAGTAGTTACGTGTTTTTGAGATTCCTGTTCTTTATATATTCTATCGTTATGATCATTACATGTCCATTTCGCACATACCGTTAATTGCGAATATGGTACACCAGGACCCCCTCATACACCCGGCAAATGTTGTAACCTGTATGGTGGCGTGGCTTTTCTTTTTCTTTTTTTTTTTTTTTTTTGATGTTTCGGGACCTCATCCCCGAGCTGTCAATAGAAGAGCTCCGCTGCCGTTTCTTAGGAGTTGTAGAGGGTGAAGAGACTGTCGATGAAGTTGCTGGTGGTGGTGGTGGTGGTGGTGGTGGTGGTGAAGGTCTTCCGGCTGGCGCATCCAACGGCAGCAGAGGGGGGTCCCTTTTTTGGTTGTGGATTTAATGTTGTCATGGTTGGAGGAGGCATGGATTTTTTAGGTGTAGTTGGCGGTCTAATTGTCCTGGGCTGCTTGGGAGATGAAGGGGTGAATCGAGAGGGTCCTGGTTGGGAAGATGATTTTCGCTGCTGGTCCAGCCGCTTTTTGAAATCCAGGAGCTGTTCGAACTTCTCCCGGCCTGGGCTGAATGACCTGACCTTAGTAGGAGTGGGCTGTTTGGGAGGAGTTTTGGGCGGGTATTTTGTCTTGGGGGATTATGTTAATTTGAGCATAGGATGGAGAGGAACTGGCGGTATTTGGTTGAGACTTTGAGGTCGGTGAACTGTTGGTGCCCACCTGGGACGACTTTCGGGAGTGAGGATCCGCAGGTTGGATCTTCCTCCCACCTTTTCCCACAGTCAGCCACTCGGCCCCTGACTCTTCGGAGCTAACCGTAGAAGACGAAGGGGGAGTGGGGTTTTTTATACTCGCTGATGTGGGCGAGACTACTGGAGCCTCCTTTTCAGTGTTTGTTACAACAGGTGGGAGGGTACCGGGATTCTGGTCGGGCTTTTTTGGGGCCTTCTTCCCCGGGCAAACTGCGGAGAGGTGACCAATCTCGCCGCAGTGCCAGCAGGTAGGTTTACATCCAGAGAGATTACCGGAAGTCTGCGCCCTTCCACATCCAACCAGTTGGGAACGGAGTAGAAGGTCTTTGCGTCTAACATTATGTCAAACCTCCATTCCCCACGCATTCCATCATGTGTTGCTGAGATGATGTCTCCAGAATTTAGCATGAACGCGGCTAAATTGGCGTCTATGAGGAAGCTAGGGACCTCGTATACTGATAACGTGGTCCGCTGCCGCCCCATATATTCCGTGCGGAAGAAGAATTCTTTATTCTCCAATGTTTTACGAGTCAGGGCGACGGCATCATCTTCAGGTGGTAGCAGTATATCCCAAAAAGCGTAAGAGGAGCCAGCTATTATAGCTTGCACCTTTACGCCCAGGCTGGATAACTGACGTAGTAACATATCTTTGGCGGGCTTAACAATCTTTCTGCATCGTTTGTCCACGACAAAGACAGACACCGTTCTTTTCTTTTGGTCTTGTCTGACTTCCTCCAAATTGAACATAAGACCATGCTCCTGCACTTGGCTGGATATGACCTTTGCCCACTGGAGTAAGTCCACGACGTCGACCTGAATTTTAGGTGGGGCTTTCCAGATATTTTTTACTTTCTTTTAATTCTTTTTGGTGGTCATCAGTTGAGGTGGGTGAAATACTTTTCAGTAGCGAGCTGGTTGGCTTACCATTTTGGTCAGTAGGTGGGGCATTTTTGTGAGGGGAGGGTGAATTCCTATTTTGTTCAAGGGGGAGGGGTATTTTTAGGGGGAGACGGTAATACGGTACTTTGGTCAGGGAGAAGGTCATTTTTTGAAGAGGGTGATTTAGTTTTCTTTTTTGATGTGGTGGGGGGTCATCCTTACTAGGGGGAAATAGGGCCTTTATGGCCAAGCTGTCTGACCGGCCGGCCATATGGGGTAGGCGGAAAAGAAAAATAAAGTGTAGATATGAGAAAAGGTGAAGAAATGAAGGGGAAAAAAGAGAGGAAAAGACTTATAGTTCCTACAAGGTCAGAATTATTCAGTCCAGCCGGGAGAAGTCGACACAGAATAAAATGAAGTAGGTAAAATCCGTTTGTTCGTTCTTGTCTTGATCCTTTGCTGTCAAGCTATAAAGAGAGCCTAGTGAAAGCAAACTGGCCTGTAGAGCGGAAGGGAGAAACAGGACGTCATTGTGGTCGAAAAGCAAGAGTAAAGTGGCCTCCCGATTTTTAAAGGAAAGATTTAGAAGTCATCAGAAGAGCTTAGCTCTGATTGGCTGTTGCAAAATTATATATAGACCCATTTCTGTGGTCATTTTTTTTTCCTTATGTGGATGCACAGGTTAGCTGCTGGGATGGGAGTTGGAGTAAGATCAATGCCAACTGGGTCATTTGGGTGAGGGGGTCTGATGTTGCAAGACCCGAAACCCCCCATGAACCCAAAGGAAACATCACTGATGACCTATCCCGATGCATCAATGAAGATATATATATATATATATATATCTTCATTGATGCATCGGGATATATATATATATATATATATCAACTTTTATTAATATATTTATTAACCTTTTCAAACAAATATGAGGTGGTGGAGAAGATGTGTTGGACATTTTTTTCATCAAGGAAAAATATATGATATTTTTAATGCCTATTTTTTGTCTGCCTTTCAATGTCTCTGGTTTCGTATCTTGCTACGGAAATAAACGGAAATAGAGAGGGGTCCATGTGGCTGGCTCCGGAAGTTGGATTTGGTCACGTGTTCCCTGAATCGGGTCCTTTTTGGATCAGGCACTCGAAGCGACAAGACGTCCCAATAATTCTGGTAAGCTACCGACTGATTGTCCATCCTTAGCGCTGACTAAAAACAGCAAGTGTATGGACTTTGGCCTGTTCCAGTGAATATCTTTGACGAGAAAGGAGCAGGACGTATTAACTGCTTTCAAGCCATAGAATTTGGTTACTGATACTTCTCAAAACCTGACAACAACACACGAGGTACCAGCGAATACTTTTTGATGAGAAAAGGAGCAGCAACCTGACTATAGGACACCCAAGCTGCATATTGTATAAGCTTTCGGCGTGGACTCTCTGCGCCCACCAGGAAGTAAAACAACAGCGACGTACCCGTGAGAATTTCAAGGAGCATTGTTTTTGACGAGAAAGACGAGAAATTTGAATAACATCCGTAATTTTTGTCCAGAAATTTCGTTCTTAGCGAGAGACAGCTAGAGACATTGAACAGATATTTTTTTAGTGCTACTGAACTGTTTTTTATATCTCTCCTGCGTGAGAGAATATATATTTTAAAGGGTTGTTCATTTACTACGCCCTTTCATAACGGTAAGAGCACTTTCTTCCCCCTTTTTTTTTACCCTTTTTTGTATATTTTTGTATTTTTGCTACTTGGCGCCCTAAATTTTATTTGGCAACGTCACGCATGAGGAATTTCATGCAAAGGAAATTTCTTTTGTCTGTAATATTTTATTTTTACCTCCTTTGCGGAGATAAGTGTAAATAAAATTCCCTTTTATAATCGAGCAAGACCGTTCTTAGCTTATTTATTCCTTCCCCATTTTTTAGACGACGTTCGCTTAGTTCAATGGTCGGTAATTTTCTGAAAGTAGAAAATTAATTTCCGATAGACGATATTCTTGGCCAAAACAATTTTTTTCTTTAATGAAAAATTTCTTTAGGACAGATACAATGTAGGAATGGTGTTTCCAAATAGAATTGCATAATCATCGCCTGATCATGCTGACAGCATGAAGTTCCTTGGCTCTCTCTCTCTCTCTCTCTCTCTCTCTCTCTCTCTCTCTCACCATCCGTCCCAATCAGCCATAGCTCTAGGCATATTCTTTTAGATTGCATCCACGGTTCACAAAGAGCTGATGTATATAAGTTCTTGCATGTCAGTCAACACTGGCACATTTGTTGCGGAGCCGATAAGCGCGTCGACCCCGCAAATGTTTTTTTGTTAAAGCGTGCGAGTATTGACAACCAAAGACAATGAAGGAAAAAAAGGCGAGGTAACAAATACAACAAGGATGACAATTTATTGTCAAAATTACAGACATGTGTGTAAAGTTCGTGGTAGTAGTATTTGGTCTCCAGCTAGATGGGCGATGTCGATAGCTGGTATGATCGAGTCGTAGAATGCACCAGGACGATCGTTGCGGAAAACTGAGGTCGGTCGAGATCGGTAAATTGACGTCCCGGTTTTGACAGTACGTTGGGTTAAACGGAGGTGTGTCGAAGTGGTTGCTATCCCGCACAGTGAATCGTACGTAGGCTACGTGCTCCAATGCAGGGCAGTCTGTACGTCGTGTCGTACGTGGATTGGATGCTGCATTGCAGGAGCGTCGTGGTCGAAATCGGTGTTGACAGCTTGGTAGCGTACAGTTGAGCGAGCGTGACTGCTAAGACTTAATCGCGTTTTAGTACTGCGGACCGAGTGAACGGACGGGGATATGGTGGCTAAGGTTTGCCTGGCCTTAGCATCTACGAGGTCGAGGGAGCGAGCTGGTAAACCTAGGGCTTTGTCGTGCTCCTAGCTGTGCGGACGTCTTAGAGACGATAGTTATTGCTTTGCAGTGTCAAAGCTGAGTGGGTGTATCGAGATAGTAGCTATGGCTTTGTCATACCAAAGCCCTGTGGACGTATCGAGCGGTAGCTATGACTTTACCGTGCCAAAGCTGTACGGACGTATCGGGTGGTAGCTATGGCTGTGTCGCGCTAAAGCTGTGCAGGCGTATCGGACGGTACCTAAGGCTGTTTCGCGCCAAAGCTGTGCGGACGTATCGAGACGATAGCTAAGGCTTTTCGAGCCAAAGCTGTGTGGACGTATCGAGAAGATAGCTAAGGCTTTTCGCGCCAAAGCTATGCGAACGTAGCGGACGGTAGCTAAGGCTTTTTCATGCCAAAGCTGTGTGAGCGTATCGAGACGATAGCTAAGGCTTTTCGAACCAAAGCTGTGTGAGCGTATCGAGACAATGGCTAAGGCTTTTTCGCGCCAAAGCTGTGCGGACGTATCGGACGGTAGCTAAGGCTGTTTCGCGCCAAATCTGTGCGGACGGTAGCTAAGGCTTTTCGCGCCAAAGCTGTGCGGTCGTATCGGACGGTAGCTAAGGCTTTGCGCGTCAAAGTTCTGCACTGTCGAGCGAACAGGCCATGAGGCCGCGGCTAAAATTGGTGTTATCTTAGCGCTGTGCAGGTAGCGAAGCGGTGGCTAAAGGCTAACCCGTGCCTTTAGTGCTGCGCAGCCGAACGGACGAGCGGAGCCTTTTGTGCATATCAATGCGAAAAAGAGAGAGTGAATCTACCACTAGAAGTGGGATTCAGCCTTGTAGCAAGGCGATTTGTAGAAAAAAAAGAAGTGGCGGTGAAGTGAATGCAACCACGATAACGTAGGATTCGACCTCGTATGAGCTCCGCAAAGAATGTGCCGTTATTTCTGAAAATCCATACACAAAGGAATATATGATTCTCAGTGGGCACAAGGCCCAAAAAATTTGGGGGGAAGGGGAGTGGACGAAATCAGTATTTAACCTATGGAGCCCTAGCTAGTCACACACATCGCCAACAATCATCATTCAATCATTTTATTCAATCATTCTGTACAATAAATCCATCCACCCACCAACCACGCCACAATCACCAAAACACCTCGTTCGCTCTATGAAAGCTCTACGTAAAAAAACCCGATGAAATGAAATGACATATGTACAACGAGTGAACTATGATGAGGGATTGGAGAAAAAGCCCCAAAGTAAACAAAACATAAACACCGGTTGGTTTCCCTCCCATCCCCCTTCTATGATGTGGAGAGTTGACTGTTTTTTGGTACTTGGATAAGACCAAAAACAAGCCGAGCTATCCCTATAGGGGAAGAACCTAAAAGTTAATCTGGAAAAAAGAATAAACGGGAAGGGATGCAGCAAGGAAAAAGGATTAAGCATGGAATTATGAATGTGACCAAGATCCTCAAAAAAGGCCAGGGACTAACCAGTGGAAAAAGGAGAAAAAAATTAGGGAATGGGGAGTATCTTTGATAAACGGAGGGGATAATGACACACCACAAACTAGGAGGTCAGAGAATTCTGTGTAGTACTAAAAAGATCCTACTTACCCAGGGTGGGGTCCAGACCAGGCAGAGGAGGGAAGGATGACTCCAGCGTTGCCCCCTTGCATACGACCAAGTTTGCTGCATGTACCCACCTTTTGCTGAATGTTATGCGGTCCAAGCGTCTTCTATCTCATCTAATCTTGACCCTAAGCTGATGCCTAAAAAACAAGATCAGATACCGATAAGAAAAGTTTGCACCCTCATACAATTCCTCGTTTCGCGTCTGCCAAATCACCATTCTAGCCACAGCTAGGATCACGAGAAACACCACACGCTTCTCACCCTGAAACGGAGGGTCAACATTGTCCACAACGTACCCAACGTCGAGCAGCACAAGCTCTCCAGGGCTGATGTGAGCTGTCCACTCCTCAACGTGGCTCCAGAACGGGCGAACCCGCTCGCAGTAGTAGAAGGCGTTCAAAGCCGTTTCCTCTAGACCACTGCCGCAGCGGGGGCAATCAGCCATGTCTGCCAGGCACGCTCTGTAAGACCAGTCGTTGAGGGCCAACGCATTCCGAACAAGCCGCCAGGTGAGCGAGAACTCGGAGTTGTTCAAGACGCCCGAACATGGCGCCCAGTTCCACAGGGAGCGAATCCCCTCCACCGACAAGCCGAGCCGCTTTACCAAAGGATCCGAAGCGGAACCCGCCACTAACCCTCGATACAGTTCCTTCCGAGACCAAGAGAGGTTACTGGACCGAGGAAGGTTTCGAATGGCCCTTCGGCACTCCCGGTGAACAGTGCATCATCCCTTGGCCTACGACGACCTTCAGCCTCGGGATTCGACCTTAGGCGAGGAAATCCGTCTCTCACCTTCAGGCCCCACACCTTTTCGTACTTCTCGACCGCCTTCTTCACCGCAATTATCTCCAGACGGCTAGACACAAAGACAGGGATATCATCAGCGAACGCGGAAATCTTTGCTCGGACGCTGCCGGTTAGCGTGATTCCGCGCAGGGCCGGACGAGTCCCCTCATCCCTAAACCTCCGGAACAGGGGTTCCAAAGCGAGGACATAGAAAAGAGGAGACAGGGGGCAGCCTTGCCGAACCGACCGCTCGATCGCAAAGGCCCTCGAACGCCTTCCATTCACTTGAACCACCACCTGTGGGTTGTGGTACAGCATGCTGATCCATTTGCGAGACTCCGGTTCGAATCCGGCGGTCTCCAAAACTGTCGCCAAGAACCGATAGTCCACCCTATCGAAGGCCTTGGACTGATCTAAATTGATCAGCGCGGCTTCAGTGTCGTCTTTTATCCCCTCTAGGATTTGGTGAACCAAACGCAAGTTGTCTTGGATCGATCTTCCCTTCACATCGTAGCACTGCTCCGGGCCGATCAGATCACTAATGACAAGCTGCAAACGGTTCGCTAAGACCCGGGCCAAAATCTTTAACTCTGTGTTAAGCAGAGTTATGGGCCTGCAATCATCTAGCTCCCTCCGAACATGCCTGCCTTCTTTCTTCAGCAATGTGATCACACCCTTGGTAATGCTACCAGGGAGGCTCCCTAGGCAAACCAATGATTGAACACATTCGTCAAAATAGGGACAAACATGTGCGACATCCTCAAGTACACTTCGTTGGGTAAACCATCCAGTCCCGGCGACCTGTTAAGGCCGACCAGCTTCAATGCACTACGGACTTCACATTCCGTAACCACAACCTCGCAACTAGCCGCTTCCGCCTCTCCAAGGCGGGGGAAGTCAGCTAAATAGTTGCGGAACTCATGAACCTGGAGCTCAGGACAGCGGGCAAAGCGATCGCGAAAGTTCACCCGAAAAGCCCCACGTATCTCACGACTCGATCTCAGCACACACCCGTCCGGGGTGTTAATGCATTCGATGTGCCGACGAGGGAACGTTCTCAACCCTTCCTTACACAATAACGCGTTGGATTTCACGGCTTCGTTGTAGCGCTCGCTAGCCTTGCGCTCGAGGCCCCCCTTAGCTAGATCTATTGCTACGGAGTCCCCCTCCTTCAACCGCCCGGGAAAGCCTATCATCTAAGGATTTCGCCTTCTTAACCCTATCTAGAGCGAGCTGCTTGCTGTATTTGATAGCGAAATCCCTAATCCTATACTTAAGGGATGCCCACCACTTATTCCCAATAACCGCCCCCACTAACGCCCGCTGAATAAGGTTTTCTAGCTGCTTCTGGAAGTCCCATATCTCCAGTAAGGAGGTATTGAACTTCCAGTAGTTGGCCAGACTAGGCCTATTTGTTAACCGCAGACTGACCCTAACCAGTTTATGGTCAGTCTGCCCTAACCAGTGGAACGTGGGACAACCCACTAGGTCACTGTCAGCTCTTCTGACTAACACTCTGTCCAGATAAGACCGGATCCGGCCAGAGGACGAACTACCTAGCCATGTCCACATCTCCATCCCTGGGTGATCCAGACGGTAGCTTGTTAATCAGATCGAATTCTGCCAAAAAATTGACCAGTGCCATTCCTGCACACACACCTACTCAGTGTCGACGATGGGCCGGAAATCCCTGGGAATAAGGATGCCGACGGCCTGTCTCAAGGAGCCGGTGTCGAGCTCAGTAGTCACCCGGCTATCCCTGGACACTCCGCCAACATCAAGCGGGAACCGCACCTTTAACGATCGGTGAACCAAAATAGGGACCCTCCCTGCACAAAAATTTAAACATCGTTTTAACAAGGAGTGCTCCAAATCCGCCAACTTTATGCCCGTGTCAGTCTGCCAGTATCCAGGAACTTCCATACGCCCCTGGTACGGTCACCAAGCCGACCGGACAAAAGTGGTCACTATGGGTGCACTCCTAAAGTTGACCGTATTGGAAACCTTCATGTCTTTTACCCTCTCCAGGTCCAGCAGCGGCTTCAAAGTTTTTCGGAGTTGGAAGTCCGCAACTGCTTCCGGCTCCACTGAGCATAGAGTCGCTGCTTTCTTGATTTGTTCAAAACTGAGGTCCGGGTTTTTGCCTGTCGCCGGCTTGGTTTCCGTGGAGCAGGAGGATCTGAATTCTTTTGTATGGCCTCCGCAGGGAACAATTCCGGGGAGGAAAACGAAGAGGGGCTAAGTAAGGGGAGGGATGAAGTACGAGCAACACTCGTTGGTTGGATTCTTTCACAAGATTGAGATCTTGGGAGGGGGATTTGATACGGGCGGGGTTGTTGGGGAAAAAGTTCTTGGAGGAAAGTCTGTTGTGGGGGGTCAGGTTTTTGTTGGGATGAATAATAGTCCATTTGTTGGGGAGGTTGTGGAGGTTGTAGAATTTGTTGTGGGGGTTGTACAGGAGGGCTGTACAGAGGGTGCATGTTGTGGGTAACAGTATTGAGGGGGAGGTGGTGGAGGATGCAGTGGTGGAGGTGGTGGAGGTGATGGCTGTTGTAGAACTTGGCTGAGGTGGAGGTTGAGTCAGCGAAGACGAATCAGAGGAGCCTACCTTATGAAGAGCTGGCCCCGAGCACATCTTCTTGGAGGCCCCTTCTCCACAGTTTCTCCTCCTCTTCTGGTTCGTGATGGTCTCCATCGATGTTTCCTGGGTTGTCTGGGATGTCTTTTTCGACTTTCTCTTCGCTGGACCCTTGGTTGCTGGTGAAGATGCTTAGGTAATTACTGAAGGAGTTTCTAGTGGGGATGCTGGTGGAGTTGCTGAAGCCGGTGGATTTACAGGATCTGGTGAGGATGATGGAGCTGTTGAAGTCACTGGTGCGGGTTCTGTGGTGGAGACAGCTTTTGGGCCTAAATCTTTGACAGGATAGGCGGACACAGGTTTCTTTTCCCTTTTATTTGGGGACTTTCTTTTTTTCCTGGATACTTCGGTCCAGCCTTCGTCTGTATTGGGTTGTTTGGCGACTTTAGACTGGACCGGTCCTGGTTCCTTGCTAGCTGTAGCTTTTGTCAACTGCTCGCTGCTGATGGTGGCCGTAGTGACTGTGGTGTCTGTGGTTGCTGCAGCATTCTGCTGGGCCTTTCGAGGGCAAAACTTTGTGATGTGCCCCAGCTGCTTATAGCCCCAACATCGCGGGCGTCTTCCTTCCACGACCACCATCATCCGCCTCTCTCTGCTGACGATTATCTCTGGAATGGCCTGAAAGCCCTCCCGAGTCAGGCATAACCGGAACACATAGTCCCCGTAGGCCGTCCCGGCAGCTGACCTGAGCAAGTTTATTTCCTCAACGCGTCCGAATACGCTGAGGAAAGCGGCCAGCACCTCTCCCGTGATGAAAGCAGGGACGTTGCAAACTGTAACTCGAATCCTATGGGTCCCTAAGTATTCCTGTTGCAGCTGGAAGAATTTAGTCGTGATGTGACTCGAAGCTAATTTGGCTGCTTGTTCTCTGGAGGGGAGCAGGACGTCCCATGTTGCGTAACTTCTTGGCATGGGACGCCTACTTTCCGCAAAAGGTCTTCAAACCCCTCCTTTTTGAGCCCAACCAGCCGCCTTGTTTTTAGGTCGGTCACCACCACTAAGACGATCCTAGGATCTAGTTTCTGAAGGATCTCCGGGATGGGCAAGATTTCATTGCCTTTAAAGTAGTCGGCATACTTGCCCACCCGATCCAGTTCTGCCGGATCTTCCATGGAGGGGATGCAGCACTCGCTGGCTTTGACCCTTGTCCTGGCTGGATTGGGCTTCCTGACTCTGAGGGGAGCGACAAAGATGGCCAGTTGGAACCGATAAGACTGGTTTCTTGGGTCTCTGGCTTCCCTCGCTCCTCCGACTGCTTCGGGAGGGCTTCTTTTACCCCTTTTTCAGCTTCATGAGCTGGCACCGCTGGGTCAGGAGATTGATGAGATGTAGAAGGAGAAGAACCCTCCATGATTGCAAAATAGCAATCAGGAGGGTCAACGTGATTTTTGATGAAGGAACTAGATGGAGGCCTAACTAAAAAATGCAATACTAACTAGGGAAAGAAGGAAAAAAAGAGGCAGTAACTTAATACTGAACCCCAACTGGGTCCTATATGAGGACCTAACTAAAAAAAAAGAAAAAAGAAAATAGGGGGATGGGTCTACTGTCTACTGGCTGCGAGGTTACTTATATGCGAAAAGTAAAAACTTCGCGACCAGGAAACTGGGGACAGTACTGCCGCCCAACAACTGGAGCTAGGCAAGGGAAGTGGGGAGCAACTAGCGTCCTGTTGCCAGACAAAAAAAAAGTGGCAGTAACTCAATACCGATCCACAACATGCAATTTACATTCAAACAATGACAGTATGAAAAGCAAGCAATGAAAAACAATCAAGACAGTCAATCAATGCAATTAAGACAATCAAGACAAGCAACAGGACAAGCAATAAGACAAGCAAAAAACAACCAGACAAAGCAAAAAATAGCAAAGCAACGCATACACCGAGAGTGGAAAAGGGCTTGTTGACATTAAGGAGATGCTATGACACTCTGCCCCAGCCGCTTCGATAGAAAATTCTTCTATAAAAAATGGGTGTAGAAATAAAGTACATCTTTACCCTGCTATATATAGGCTTGCGAAGACAATTAATTCCATTTTTATAAAGTTATTTCTGGCAGAAGTGTTTCGTAAATACTGTTAATTTTAATTTATCCCTTTTTTTGGCCGTAACGAGAGGTCAAGGTCGTAAAAAGGGCTTTGTCATTTCTAAGGCGAGCGAGTAATCTGATCCATTTACGTTTGTGGGCAGGTCGCGGCATATTCATATGTCGAAATCAAAAAGAGAACGTCACTTACGAGCTTGCTCGCACCAGTTTTACTCAGCCCAGTCGGCTAGGGTTGTAGAATACACTGACTGCAGAGGGGTAAGACCCCCTCCAATGAGTGTCCTGATATAACATTAAACAATCTGATGGTGAGGCTCCAGTAATGCAGGAGCTTTGACGAATGCCAAGTACCTCTTCATTGCCATCGCTCCCTAGTCCACTCTGGACCAGAGTGGTAGCATCTGAAAAGGTCATATCTATGGGTCAAATAGAACTGTTTGACATTTAAACTGTGCGCAAACAAATGACATATGCTAAATTGAATTGCTTGAAATAGAACTGCTTAATTCCTTTGATTGTGCGTAAACAAATGACTGATGTTTAATTGAATAGTTAGTGATACAAAACAATACTTGGAACTATTTAACTTTGACTTATGTTTACAAATCATATATATCTTTAGTCTATAGTCGAGGGTGACCCCAAAACTCCCTTTTCAATAGCTACTACACCGAGGAGTAGGGGAGGGCGCTATTCCTTGCCCTGGATTGCTCCACTTTACCCTTGATACACTTTACCTCATAATGCTGAGTGTTAAGCAAGGAAGTATCATGCACCATTTTTTAAGTCTTTGGTATGACTCGACCTGGGAATTAAACCCCAAATTTCCCCGGCCATTGGCGAACACTCTACCCACTAGGCTAATGAGCCGGTTATCTAATATAAATACATACACTGGATTTGGCATTAAAAAATCTACAATAGTTGAAATGGCATAAAACCAAACCAAACCAGTTTTACCTTCACCAGGATTGCCCCACATGTCTTGTTGTCTTATTTGGATGGTTTGTGAGATGAGAGGCAAGTGACCACACAGCTGCTGTTTTGTTGGCTGTTACTTCCAGGCATACAGTAATACAACCTTTTCAAACAAATATGAGGTGGTGGAGAGGGTGATATTCTTGTATTCATAACTTTTGTTAGCTTTTTCTCCAGGCATTTCAGAAGCATTCAAGTGATGTTTCCATACAGTAGTATTGACATAGCCACAGCTTGAAAGAAATTCCGCTTTATTTCATCAGAGTGGTAAGATTTTCATGTGATTGATAACTTGTCAATAGTAGTTCACACCTTCACTAAATGCATGTTAACCTTGCTTTCAGTAGATGAGATATTGCTGCCAAGGTATGTGAACTAGTCGACTAATTTCAGAGGCTTGTCACTTAAAAATGGAGGTGGCTCCTTCTTGTTTAAAACACGTAAACTGTTTTATTTGCATTTATGTAGAGGCCAAAAATTCCTGCTGTTTGTTCCACGTTATGCAACAAAGATTTAGCTTGTACAGGTGTAGGTGCAAGAAGTACAAGATCATCTGCATTGTCTGCATCTGTCATAGTTTCTGCTGGGTATCATCTGCTTCTTTTCAGTAAATTTGGTGACCATAGTCAAGGGTGACCCAAAGGCTTTCTTCTAAGTAGCTATTACACCAATGTGTAGGGAAGGGCGCAACTCCTTTTCCTTGATTGCTTCACTTTACCATTGATCCGTACCTTATAATGTTGAGTGTTATGCAAGGCAGCATCAAGTACCATTTTTTGAGTCTTTGGTATGACTCGACCTGGGATTGAACCTTATAAATAAAGTTGGCGACCTAAGTCGAGGATGACCTGAAAGCTTCCTTTTCAATAGCTACTACATTGATGTGTAGGGGACAGTGCTACTCCACTTATATATTGCTCCACTTACTCTTGATGCATACCTTATAGTGCTGTGGGCAAAGCAAGGTGGCATCAAGTACCATTTTTTGAGTCTTTGGTATGACTCAACCTGGGATTGAACCCTGTTCTCCTGGACCATGGGCAAACACTTTACTCATTAGACCAATGGAACCTTATAATTAGCAATAATTAATAAGAAATTGCCACAAAAACATTTTTGGTCTTTTGTTTTGATTTCATTTATTTATTTTACTTATTTTGTGTGGTGGTGAGATTTTATTTGCTTACCTCCAAAGCTTTTTAAATATGTATTTAAGGATATGTAAGGAAAATCATAACTTACCTGACTAGTGTGTGGGCATGTTTTGTGGGGTTCAGTCACTTAACAAAAAAAAGCTAAAATGGCAACATACAGTCACTTTTATATTTGGTTATCTTGCGTGAGTAACACAGACTCTCGCCATTCCTATGCAAATGAGACTTTGCCAGGTGTATAAAAAGAGCTGTGGAGGGAACGGGCAAGTGAGTTCAAAGAAGGCGTGTTGCATAGGTAGACACATGCAACAGGATTGTCTGAGTCATCTCAAAAGACAGTAACATTATTGAAATCAACTTTCAAACTAGAAGATATAACAAGATTTCTGCAGTCTCTTTGTAGAAATGCCATTTCTTAATCATTTCAAACAAATTCAAAGGGTGATGTTCTTGGCCTAACAAAAAAAAAATTACTTTTTATTTTTTTTATCTAAAGATACATATGTATGTAGATTTATACATATATATATATTTTTTTTAAGCTATTTTAAAATATATATATATATATATATATATATATTGAAATAGCTTTAAAAATATTGTGCATTTTGAGTTCTAAAAAAGAGACCCTTCTTTTCAGCTATGTCTCTTCAATGAAACACTGTGACAGCATTTCTCTTTTTAAAGCTATTTTAAAATTTTGTTTGTACCAAAGAATCTTCATATATATATATATATATGAAGATAAAGTTGGCAAGCATAGTCGAGAACAATCTGAAGGCTCCCTTTACAACAGTTACTACACCAAAATGTAGGGAAGAGTGCTACTCCTTTCCCTAGATTGCTATACTTTACCCTTGACCTATACCTTATAATTCTGAGCAAGGAGGTATCAAGTACCATTTTTTGAGTCTTTGATATGACTTGACTAGGGATTGAATTCTGGTCTCCCAGGAAATATTATTATTCTCTTGAAAAGAATTAAACACATATGTACATTTCTTATTCTATGTTCTAGCAAGACCTATGGAAATTCCACTTAATGAAAAAAAATCAAGAGGGAATTAAATAGTCCCTCTTGATTGAGAAAAGATAATTTGCAATTTTATTACAAATTATAATTAATCATTTATTACAAATCAGATTTATTATTATTTAAGGATAATTTTCAATTTCATTACATATAAATCTCATTGTTACCTTTGCTGTAAATAATACAAAAATATACAATCACAGTGTTTATAATACTTAGTACACATATCCATTGTTTGTATTTAATTCTACTGAAACTACAAGATCAATGTATAGTTGCATAAGCTATTTTGTAGATTATGGTAAAGGACTCATTGTGGCTATTTTTCTCTTTCCTTTCCAGTCTTTTACAGCACATTATTGGAGCTTATTAGAACTACAGAGCTCATCTGATTCCCAGCAAATCAATATGCAATAATATATGTTTACTAAGCTAGTGAGGATTGACGAAGTCAGCACAGAGCAATTCCATTGTCTTTGAACACAGTGTTTGATTCGAAGAAGCAACATCTATGAAGATTAATATCCCACTCGGCTACAAAGAGGAAATGTAGAAGAATATCTATGGGGCTACAGAGATTTTGTTTGGTTATTTGTTTATATTTGGGTTTGTTTTCTATTTTGAGTTTGGGTTTTAAATATCTGACTTCTAGCCCTATCTTTATTCAATGGTGTATTCTTGTCTGTGAAGGCTGCAAAGGAAAAAAAGGAAGGTGGCAGAGATAGGAGATACCTTTTGAATTTCAACTTTATTTTGTTTGGGTTTTCACTCAACTACTCTGGAGTGAGGAATATCTTCCAAGACTATTTGAGAACAGTTGTTTCTCCTAAATCAGGTGTTGAAATTCACTAATTATTTTCGGGGTTGATGTGCCCAAATTCAGTGTTTTAGTAGTGAGTGATAAGTCCATTTGGTGCTTTTGATAAAGGTTGCTCTTAACAGAGAAGGCTACAACTTGTGAGAGAATAAACCAGCATGCCACTAAATGGGCACATGGTTTTCCCACCAGCAGCAGGAAAAAAATTGGTCTTTTCAATCCAACAGCCACTGCTGAAAGAGAATGAGCTTCCTTCTCATGCCCTTAGATTCATCTCTAGGCATGAGCTGTTCCAACCCCCTGTCAGAGGTTTCTGGGAACTCCAGCACTTTTTGAACTTACTTTTATCTCATTTATTTTATTCGACTCTAATATCCCAATGAGTTGAAGTAGAGGGTGGAAGAATATCGCACTTGACTGAGGGGAGGATATGTTGATGAGTATAACGTGTGAATGAATGGATGACTAGCAGAGTTAAAATAGAGATTTTAAAAAAATCTAATTCTAACTATAAAATCAAATTTAGTTAGAATTTACTTAACTTTTTTCTTACACGTTTTTCGAAAGCAGTCACCCATCCAATTACTGAATGGGATTATCTGTGCTTAACTTAGGTGACCTAACAGGAACCAGTGTTTTAAATGTGACTTGATGGTAAGTCAAAACCCGAATTGATTTTCCATAGATAGCTATCGTATTTAACAAACTGATAATTTCAGTTTAGGTCAAGTTACCTCCCTTAGACAAATTATACATTTTGAGATTGATTGTTTGTGCTTCAAAGCATATTAATGAATTAATGCTAAATCTTGTTTATGAACTAAATATATATCAAATGTATAGGATTTGTGAATTAATAATTTGCAGGTAACAATTTTTAAATAAGCCAAAGTTCATTTGTTTACTCAGTTAAATGGTTTCAAGTATTGCTATCAAACACTAATAGTTTTATTTTTACACAGTTAAATGTTTTTAAGTTTTGCTATCAAACACAAATAGTTTTAATTTCACACAGTTAAATGGTTTCATGTATAGCTATCTAACAGTAATAGTTTTATTTTCACACAGTTAAATGGTTTCATGTATTGCTATCAAACAGTTATAGTTTTATTTTCACACAGTTAAATGGTTTCAAGTATAGAAAATTATTGAATATTTCTATTTGATCCATAAATAGGACCCTAACAGGTACTACCATTATGGGTCAGAGTGGACCTGGGAGTAATGGCAATAAAGCTTCAGGACTAGAGCCTCACCATCAGATGCAGTTTAATGTCATATCCATGAGTCTCTTTGAGGGAAGGGGTTCTTACACCTTTGCATATTCTCCAGCCTCAGCTGACTGAGGTGTAATCATTTTATTGAAAATTGAATCATCAAATACAATTTATCAAAATGACCGAGTATTTTATAATTACACAAACTTCGAATATACTTAGCTATAAATTTAATTTTTTTCTTTTTCTTTTATATATATATATATATATTCTAAAGTTTATTTACCATTATAAATAACTTTTCAAAACTAATTACGGTAATCTGCCGGGCCATTGGTCTAATGAGTAGAGTGTTCACCAATGGTCCAGGAGGCCGGGATTCAATCCCAGGTCGAGTCATACCAAAGACTCAAAAAATTGTACTTGATGCTGCCTTGCTTAGCACTCAGCATTATCAGGTAAGGACAAGGGTAAAGTGGAGCAATCCAGGAAATGGAGTAGCGCTCTCCCCTACACCTCAGTGTAGTAGTTATTGAAAAGGGAGCCTTTGAGTCACCCTCGACTAAAGGTCGCCAACTTACTGTGATATCGTCAACTTTTGTGAGAAAAATAACAGAGTTATTTCCCTTGAATTCCAGTCGGGTACCTATTCTGAGTTTGTCAGAAAAATGTGTGCTACGTTCTCCGACCGAGAAAAGAAGATATTCACCCTGCCGGAAACCCTAAAAAATTTGTTGATTCTTGGCCCGAAATTACTATAATTAACAATACACTTTATATATGTATAATGTTGAGTGTCAAATCTATAAATGAAGAGTGCTCAATTTCAGTGATAGAGCATACATATATAGAGAGAGCATATGCATATATATAAATACCTGCAGAGTCAGAAAAGAATCTACCTAGGTTTCATCTAAACAGATCATCAGGACATTTCTTATATTTTCATTCTACTTAGCATATTCTTACATTTAGCTTAAGGAATTCTGTCTGTATTATTTCTTTTGACTAGGCATGCATTATTGGTTGATTATTTTCAAGGAATAAAATTCTCATTGTTTATGCATGCATATATTTTTTTGTTCATCATACAACGTGTGAAAGCACGTGCGATACCATGTCCTCATCAGCCGCCATCCAGGGGTGATAACACAGTTTCGGTAGCTCAAGGCGGTACTGCCACCCCTGGCGCTACCAAGCAGCTTTTGCCACCGGACAAAGTATTAAGAGAATCATATATATATATATATATATATATATATATATATATACGCCAGATAAATTAAATGCAGAGACTATATTGGACGTTAATCTTCATTTTCTGAGTGCAGTTTGTGATTTTTAAAAAAAACGCGTTTACTTTCAGCGGTTGATGTTTTTACGCGTTTACAGTAACCGTTTCTTACGTAATCACACGGGAAAGGTGGTTCCGCGTGTATTACCTTCGTGCTGAAAACTTTCTCGCTTTCGACCAAATCCAACTTGATGCATATCGCGCCGTGGTCTGAAGACGATTCGAGGCATCTTTCAAACTGCGGCCAGTGATTCCTATTTTTGAAAGAAACGAAATGACTGAGTGTCCTATAAAACCACGACAACCAACCTCAATAGGAATCACATGGCATATCCAACCCTTTTCCACGCAGTCGGCACGCAGTGTCTCGTAGCGATTTTTCTTCCGCTCGTGTGCTTCCTCCCGGTTTTCTTCCCAAGGGACAGTCAATTCTATGAGGAGGACACTCTTCTTTGAATCGGACCATGCAACAATGTCTGGCCGCTTTTCCGTTTGAATAATGTGAACTGGAAATTGTAGAGATGTCTTGAGATCTGCTGAAACTTTCCAGTCACTAGCTCCGTTCAGTAGCTTCATGTTAGGACTTTTTTGTTTCCTCACAGGACATTCACCTTCCTTGAGAAACTGAATTATGGGTTCCTTGGCTGTTATGGATTGCTGATTTGCTCTCTCACATTGTGCTCTTACCAATTCTATTATCACTTCTAATACCTTATTATGTCGCCATGTGTACATTTGAAGTGAGTGTGGACATGCAGATAAGACGTGGCGCAAAGTACCCCGATCACTTTTACACGACAAGCACAGGTACGAATTGGTATATCCCCATAATTTTAGGTTGGTCGCATTTGGTAAGAGATCATAAGTAGAGCGAAGAAGGAATGATATCGCCAGTGGTTCCATTGCAATTAAGGATTTCCACGATAATTTAATTGGTTCGATATCATTCCATTTTGTTCAAGCACATTGTTTGGCCTGAGTAACAGCACTGGCTTTTCTTTGCTCTTCCTCAAACATCCCGACTTCTTCGCTCACCATGTCTCTTTTTCCTTTTGGGTCCATTTTGAAGAATACCTTTTTGCTCGTGCTACCCAGCCCAGTTCGATTGGTTTGAGTGACGCCTATGATGTCTTTGATTCGTAGGCTGCATTCCGCCTCCTGGGCGGTCTTAACGGCCGACCACTTCATACCTGATTTTATTCCTGGATACGCCTTCCGAATGATCTCGTCGGCTGAGTCCTTCATCATCATGTGAAGGCGTACTTTCCCAATTTTGAATTCTTCTACCAGTGAGGATATTGGGAGCTGTAGGTTTCCAGAATTGGTATATAAACCCACTTTCGAAAAACAAGGAGGAACTCCGAGCCACTTACGCAGGTATTTGTTGCTGTACTGTTGGATCCGTTCAACACGAGATATCGCAATTGCGTACATCTGTAAGGGCCACAAAAGACGGGGTAGCAGACCATGTTGGTAACACCAAGCCTTCATCCTTCCGGGTAAACAAGTTTTATCAATTGATTTAAGTCCCTTCAAAGCTACTTTCTGGACCTCTGTACCCCTATGACGATCAGTCAGTGGGATTGAATAAAGACGTCTGAGACTCTTTACCGGCTTCTCCCTGACTGTTGGGATCTTATCACCCCCAATTTTGTAATGGATCTCCCTGACAGATCCTCCGACTAACGATAGGCTTCGACTTTTCTTTGGCTTAGCCTTCATTCTTGCCCATGTGAAAAGGTCATAATACCTTTGTAGTAAACCATCGGCAGAGATTTGTGATGGGACGAGAATGGTGATGTCGTTCATAAAAGCTCTGGAAGGAGGAAGAGTCAGATGATCATTTTTCATTACTCCTTCCGACGTATTTGCTGCACCTCGTAAAATGAGTTCCATGGCATGAACGAAAAGAAGTGGGGAAATCACACTGTCCCTCATGATGCCAATCTCAAGAGCCTGCCACTTGTTGGTATAGTTTTTAACGGTAAATTTCATGAAAGCTGAATTGAAATATTTCATTATGATTTCCCCAACCTTGTTAGGGAAGTTGAAAAATTCGAGGGCCATTCGGATTAAGTGGTGCGGAACTGAACCGTACGCATCGGCAAGATCAAGCCAGATCACATGTAGTTCTGTTTTGTCCCTTCTAGCAGAGAGTATTGAGTTCCATATAATTTGTGAATGTTCCAGACATCCGGGGAAGCCAGGTATCCCAGCCTTCTGGACAGATGCATTTATATTATGATTGCTCATCAGAAAGGTTGTCATACGACGAGCAAGAACTCTAAAAAATGTTTTCCCTCCTACATTTAGGAGGGAAAATTTGTGATACCTTTTGACTGCATTTCCTTTGGAATCCAAATACCATCGGCCAGACACCATTCCTGTGGTACAATAGCCTTCTTCCAAGCCTGCTGAAGGAGGACAGTGAGTTTCCTTAGGACACGTGGGCAGTTTTTATATAACTTGTACGATATCCCATTCAAGCCCGGGGCACTACCTGCGCGAGCCTTATGGACGAAATCTCGAACTTCTTTTAGTTTTATCCCGCTATCATCAAACATTACCGTTGGATCTTGGGGTTTTGGTAAATCTCTTAGAGGAGGTATTGGGATACTGTTTAAATCATCTGAGTACGTCATCTTCAAATGATTCTCGAGTTCTTATTTCGATACATCAAGCTTGCCACTCTTTGATTCCACGAAAAGTTTTTTGCGAAAGCGTAAGGATTTGAGTAGAATGCTCTCCGAGCCTGACGCTTTTTCTTTCGATGTTTTCTCTGGTTTTCAGCTCTGGAGATCACCAAAATCTGTTTTTTAATATCATTTAGGATATTCTGAAGTTCCGGCCTCTCATGAATCGGGGCTTCTTTTAATCAGCGCTTCAGCATTCTCTGTTCCGATCTTAGCTTTCCTTTCTGTATCTGTCGTCTATTCGGTCGTTTTCCTTCGGTTTTATCTTTATTCGTTACTGCACCAAACCATTCCAGACAAACGTCATATATAACTCTGCAGAAAGATGACAATTGATGATCAATGGGGCCCTTAAGATGGATGGTGAGCAAAAAAGAAAGCTCCTGGTCTAAATTTGTCCAAGTAGCTGTCTGATTACCCTTGGGCCACTGAATTCTTGGCTTGTGAGGAATGTCTCCAGGACGCTGTCGCTTAACAATGGGCCCTTGAACACTGTCGGGGTATTCCTGATTCATAAGCCCATCATTCGATTTACATTCTCCTGCAGGAGAATTACGTTGTTTGCACCAGCGTGCCTTGTGGGTTCGTAACCCTCGCAAGCTGTTAAATTCTCTGCCGCAATATATATATGTATATATGTGTGTATGTGTCTGTGAGTGAGTGAGTAAGTGAGCACACTTGGTGTAATGGTTATCATTGTAGGAAATGAACTCAGCATCCAGAGTTCAAATCCTGGATGTGGCTGTTTCACTTCATGCTCATGTCCTCTTCTATCCATCAGCGATGGGTAAAATAGTAGAGCAAACTGTGCTCTTTAGTCTTGGTAGGACAACCAGTCTTGGAGAAGGAAAGACTCTGAATTTAAAACCTGAGGACTGTGTCACAACAGTGCACCATTCATCAGCTCATCCAAAAAATAAGGAGAGAGTCCCCACGGCGTAGCGGTTAACATGCTGGACTGTGACATCCAAGTAAGTGAGTTCAAATTCCAGTCATGCTATTACATTCACTTTCAAACTAATACTCTTGGGAAAGGTATGAACTCCCCTATCTCTCCAGCAATGGTTTAGATAACCAATAAAGGTTGACACGTCATTAAACGAAGAAACCAACCAAAACAGCATGCAGAATTCTTGTGTACTTCCTGTATATATATATACAAATTTATTTTGCTGCCTGCCTGAAGATATACATTTTGCTGGTTGGTTGGCATATCAAGTCTTATGGGTTTGTTATGGCATATCAACTCTTGTGGGTTTGTTTGTTTGTTTTTGTTGTTTAATGGCATATCAACCTTTTTGGGTTATTTGATGCCAAATCCATAATTCTAGAAAAACAGTAGTGCCACTATTTAACCTATAGCTGGGAGAATAAGGGGGTTCATACCTTTGAAAAGATATATTTGTCTGAAAGTCAACGCAATAGCGCGACAAGTTCAAACTCGCTTACTGTTGTGGGACCCTTACCCATCTCACCATAATGGACTCTTCTCACCTTTATTAGTACTGAGAGATTTTTCTGCCAGCCGAGCAATACCGGAGTTATCCGAAATAGAACGAGACTTATTACCTTTTCTATGTAACTCTATCTTTCTTGTGCAATATAATCTGTTTACCTAATATCCATGTCTGCATTTTCATTAGTGACCCTTTCCGGGGCCACAACATACTGGCGACGAGGAACTTGAACGAAAAAAGGAACTCTCCTACAAGCAAAAGGGGTTAATCGCACAACATACTGGCGAAGATACATCACAACAACAAAGAGATACCCAACTACAAGCTGTTAAAGAATCTATAACAAAGTTCCAGCATACAACGAACCAAACAAGATCTTTTTAAACAACTATGAGGTATCAAATTGTACAAACAACTGAGTGTGTCGGATAATGGATATTTAAAAAAAAACAAAAACAAACAGTAAGTAGATTGTTACATAATCAAAAAGTGATTTTCATATTTTTCTCCCCCCCTCCACTTCAGAGAGAAAAAATTAATTCGGCGCTTACAGTATTGTGTTGTACAAAAAACACACACCCACACAGTTATTATTCTTGATTTCTGGGGATATTTACTGAAGGGAAAAAACTTCCCTACTCCAGAGAAAAAAAAAGATTATTTTTTAATAAAATTTTTTTTTAAGTCTAAAAAATGGAAGACCTTAAAGAAATTTTTGCGTGAATGATGAGGTTCCAAATGGAGTCTCAACAAAAAAACGATGACTTTTTCAGTTGTTACAAGGAAAAGGAACAAGAAAACGAGGAAAAACAACAACGGCTCTTCCTTAAATTACAAAAACAACAAGAAGCAATTTTTAAAAGTTAAAGTAATAACCAGCCTACAGATAGTACGGCAGTTTTCACTCAAAATGCTGTGTGGAATGCGGTCGAAATATTTATATATGCACCAGATGAAGATAAGACCTTCGAGGCATATTGCGGATGATACGAAGATATCTATATTACCGACTGTGCCGATTGGACTGATGCTAAAAAAGTTCGGCTACTACAACGAAAGCTAGGAGCTGTGGAACACAACAAGTTCGTAGATTATATCTTACAAAACAACCAAAAAAACTTGCGAACTTAGCTTTTTAGAAACAGTTAAATTACTGTCAGAACTATTCAGCTCCAAAACGTCTCTATTCCACAAAAGATGGAAATGTCTCAACTTAACAAAAAGGGACAGTGATGATTATTTAGGGTTTGCTTCGTTCGTCAATAAAAATTGCGACGATTTTAAGCGAGGCGAATTGTCAGCGGATAACTTCAAATGTCTGATATTCGCACAAGGCCTAGTGTCGGCAAAGAACGCGGAAATCAGACGCAGAGTTTTGTCGAAATTAGAGAACGAACCCGATCTCACACTTCAAAAACTGGCTGAAGACTGTCAGAGGATAGTGAGTGTCAGAAAAGACTCAAAAAATATCGAGGAGTCTGGTGTTGCTTACGTAAGGAAAGTCAAACATAGATTTCAATCATACTCTCCAGTAAAAGAGAAAAAAACACGATAACTCAAAAAATATGATTACCCAAAATTTCAATACAGGCAGACTAGTGACAACCAAAAAAAACAAACAAACACCCATCGCTTGCTATCGCAGTGGAAAATTACATTGGGCCAAGGACTGTCCCTATCGTACAAAAAAATGTCAAAACTGCGATGAATTCGGACATAAGGGTAGAAACAGAAAAAACACGATTACTCAAAAAATATGATTACCCAAAATTTCAATACAGGCAGACTAGTGACAACCAAAAAAAAAAAAAAAAACACCCATCGCTTGCTATCGCAGTGGAAAATTACATTGGGCCAAGGACTGTCCCTATCGTACAAAAAAATGTCAAAACTGCGATGAATTCGGACATAAGGGTAGAAACAGAAAAATAATTAAAAACAGAGTCAGACATACAAAAAGCGAGGACGAGTTAGACAAAGTCGTTCGTAAATACATAACAGTCAAAGTACTAAATAAGTCGGTAAGATTTCAACTAGACTCTGGCTCTGATATATTAATAATAAACTTACAAACTTGGAGAAAATTAAATAATAAAGATGACAAGCAAGACGGCGCGAATGGTAACAGGAGACAAAATAAAATTTGAAGGTGAAATAATTATTCCAGGATCACTAAATGGTATAACCAAAAAATTAAAAGTCTTCGTACTGAAGAACACAGAAAATTTGTTTGGGCCAGACTGGTTTCAGAAATTTAATCTCTGGGATCAACCAATTAATACGTTTTGCCAAAAAGTAGAATGCATTACGGCCGAAGCTGAAAAAATTAAGATGGAACTAAAAGGTAGTTTCCCCGAAGTATTTTCAGCTGGTCTTGGCAAATGTACTAAAATTTAGGCAAAATTTGAACTGAAGGAAAATACACGCCCCATTTTTAGAAAGAAACGAAACGTGCCGTTCACCGCGACCAAAAAAATAAATCAAGAGCAAGACCGATAAGCGAATACGGGCATATTATCGAAAGTGGAATTCAGCGAATGGGCTGCTCCTACGGTATATATAAGAAAAAAATCTAAGGAAATCCGGGCATGCACAGATTTTTCTACAGGATTGAACGCTGCACTCAAGGATTACCACCATCCACGCCCCAGCCCCGAAGGGATTTTTAATAAATTAAATGGAGGAAAAGTCTTTTAAAAAATTGACTTAAGAGAGGCCTACCTCCAGATTCCAGTAGAAGAAAATAGCTCCAAATTACTCTATATTAACACACACGGAGGGCTGTACAAATTCGACAGGCTAGCAAGGTGATGGACACCATGCTGAGCGGTTTTGACTTCACTTTCGCTTATCTTGACGATATTTTAATTTGTAGTAAAACGAAGGAGCTACACATTACAGAGCTTCCTTGGACTTGCAAACTACTACCAAAGTTTCATAAAAAAATATGCACGATCTAAACGAACTACCGAAAGATAAAAAGCGGGAATGGACGCCCGAATGTCAAACAGCATTTGACTAAATTAAAAAAGCATTAACAGCTGATCTTTTCCTCACGCACTATGACCCAAAACTGGAGATTATTGTCGCAAGCGATGCAAGCTCATATGGGGTTGGTTCGTGTATCCTCCATAAAATCCCCGATGGGACAAAAAAGCCAATAGCTCACGCGTCTAGAACGCTTCTACCGGCCGAAAATCGTTATTCCCAGGTTGAAAAGGAAGCACCGGGAATCATATTCGCAGTGACAAAATTTCACCAATACTTGCATGGCAGATTCTTTACTCTACAAACAGACCAAAAACCCTTAATAACCATTTTCAGGGCAAAAAAGGGTCTACCAATTTATACTGCCAATAGGCTACTAAGATGGGGGAACGATTTTACTGAACTACAATTTTAAAATCGAATACCTCCCGTCAAAACAGATTAGCCACGCAGATGGAATATCAAGGTTGGTACCGAAGTATAGTGAACCCTTCCAGGACACAATAATAGCAGCCTTACGAACAGACTGTGAAATTAAAAACATGATAGCTAACACCGTCAAAGAACTGCCTGTGACGCTACTCGAGATAAAAATCGAATCAATGAACGACGACTTTATTACCAATATCAAACAGAAAATCGCAGCAAAAAACGAAAAGTACCAGAAGTATTTTCACTATGTGACAACGTCCTCCTATATAGTGAAAGGGTCGTAATACCAAAGAAATTACAAAACAGAATTTTCAGAGATTTCCACACGGGACACCCGGGAATAAATAGAATGAAGAGTCTCATGAGAAGCTATGTATATTGGCCGAAGATGGATATCGACATTACGGACATGATCGAAAAATCTAAAGACTGTGCCTTAGCGGCAAAATCACCCCCACTAATTTCAAACCTTGGCCAAAAACAGAATAACCTAGGTCGAGGATACATGTTGATTTTGCGGGTCCCCTGGAAGATTTCTACTACCTAATTGTAATGGATAGTTACTCTAAATGACCTGAGGTTCTCAGATGCAGAAGACCTACTACTGGGACAACTATTGGGTTCCTACATGAACAGTTTGCGCGGTTCGGTGTCGTAGATTGTGAGGTCAGTGACAACGGAAGCCGATTCACATCTGCCGAATTCAAGTTCTGCGAAATCTTCCAAATAAAGCACATCACCACACCGCAATATCACCCAAGATGTTTGATCTGAATGCTTTGTTGATACGTTAAAGCGAGCACTCAAAAAAGTATTTGGTACTCCGGCGGACAAGGCACTACAGCAATTTCTGCAGGTATACAGAATCACACCCAATCCCAATACACCACTTGCAGTCTCACCAGCCGAGACTATGCTTGCCAGAAAGATAAGATCCGTCTTCGATAAGCTACTCCCGAAACAAAATAAACTGCGAAAGACCACATTAGTACGTAAAAAAAGGTTCAACCCGGGAGAAAAAATTTACTTTAAAAATTATCAAAATAACACGTCCTGTTTGGAACGTGGAATAATTGAAAAAAAGAATTGGTGATATGGTGTACATTGTAGAAGGACCCAAATACACACATAAGAGACACCAGAACCAGTTACAGAAACGCCGTTTGAACGACTCTAACGACGTACCACAAACAGAAGAGCCAATAGACACTATTTTCGATATGTCCGATTTAGATCCTCCCCAATCAACACCTGAAAAACGTCGGTCAGGGAGAAAAAAGAAATTCACAGACCCGTTGATGATTGACCCAAAGAGAAAAAACTACTAACAGCACTTTTACGAAGTAAAAGGCTTGGAGAGGGGTGTTGTGGGAGCCTTACACATCTCACCATAATGGACTCTTCTCATCTTTATTAGTACTGAAAGATTTCGCTGCCAGCCGAACAATACCTGAGTTATCCGAAACAGTACGAGACTTATTAACTTTTCTATGTAACTCTATCTTTCTTGTCCAATATAATATGTTTACCAAATATCCGTGTCTTCGTTTTCATTAGTAACCCTTTCCGGGGCCACAACACATACTACGATTTTGCAGTCCAGCGCTTTAACCATTACACCACGAGGACCCCCCCTCTCGTGGGTTATTGAAGGTCAAATTCTGTTAAAGTTATATAACTTTATTTTTAATAACATTATTTTTTAAACAATATAGAACTCATTTGTTGGCACATAGTTTTAAATGGTTTTAAGTATGTTATCTATCACTAATAATTCTATTTGATATTTATCATTTGTTTGCATGCAATTAAATAGTTTCAAGTATTCCCATCTAACATGAAGTATTCTATCACTCACTGATACAAATAATTTGCACACAGCTATATGGTTTCAAATAACAAACAATAATAATCCTTAGTAAAGGATTGAACAGTTCTATTTGGAACATTATTCATTTCCAAGTCACTTAGTTTGGTTTGGTTGAGTTTGGGTTTAATGGCATATCAACCATTATAGGTTATTTAATGCCAAATCCATGTTTATACATATAAACAGTTCTATTTCAAATAATTCAGTTTATCATAAGTACATTTTCTTTTTTTACACACAGTAAAAACAGTTCAATTTAACATAAGCACAGTTTAAATGTCAAAACAGTTCTATTTTAAACAATACAGTTTAGCATAAGTATGCAGTTTAGTTCTATTTGACCCATAGATAAGACCCTATCAGGTGTTCCCATTCCAGGCCAGAGTGGACCTGGGAGTGATGACAATAAAGAGGTACTCTGCAATCCCCAAAGCTCCAGTATTACTGGAGTCTCACCATCGGATTGTTTAGTGTCCTCTCCAGGATACTCATTGTGGGGGAGTCTTACACCTCTGCAGAGATCCAGCTGGTGTATTCTGCAGTCCCAGCCGACTGGACCACCAAGTCCTTTACTAAGGATTATTATTTGTTATTTGTTATCATTAGTTATTTGAAATCATACAGCTATGTCCAAATTATTCATAATATATAGAAATACTTGAAAAAACAAATGACATTTTTCTTTTTAGCATTTGAGTCTCTTGCTGAAGATGAGAACTATATGCTGGGTGTGGCATCAGTTTGATTCCTTCAAGTTTCTAGAGTTTATTTTGGAAGCTAGCAGCTATGCAAATATTGCAAAACTTTTTTCTGAACCTCGTAATTCTTTAAATTAGTTGAAAAGCCACTTTATAAACATGATTTTAAACTAATAATTATGAACTATGAAAGAACTTATTTTTTGGTGGGGAAACAGATATTCCCTTGGAGAGGCTTAAACATTACATGGTTAGGACCTTGAGTTGAGCATTTGACTTGACTTGGGCATTTGGCAAAATAATCAAGATAAATTATCAGAATACATTGCCATTCAATGAAAGAGACAATCCAAGTCCATCCATCAAGTTTTTTCTGTTGTGATATGTGATCATCTGTGCTAAAGGAAAGTCAAAAATAGAATACAATGAATACTTTTACAAGTTTTTATTTGTTTTCTTTTGAGTTTCTAAAATGGTATGATTTGTATTGGATTTTTTTCCCAATCTATGTTAGATATTTATCTCTCTTTTTCTCAGCACTTCTTAGCTGAAGCTGATTTCAAACTCTAATATAACTTTTTGACTATCCAGCTTATCTCTTTCATATATCTATTGTCATCCACAGACAGACTGTTTCAGTGTATCATAACTCTTCATTGTGACATGCAAAACACTTCAAGCTGGGATCAAAACTCGACCAACATCTTACCCCAGAGCTATCATTATTCTTAATGTAATCAAAGGAATTTTTTACATATACATTTTTTTTTTTTTACATATACACTATTGGCTACCGGAGGGCTCAATTCATAAGAAGAGCTTTGCATTTATGCATATGTGGCAGCTGGCAATTCCCTACTTGACTGCTCATTCCACAAGGGAGAATTATATATATATATGGTTGGTTGTTTGGATTTTATAGTATATCAACCTTTGTAGGTTATTTAACGCCAAATCCATTTTTATGCAAAGTCAGTTCTATTTCAAACAATTCAGTTTAGGATAAATACACAGTTTAAATGTAAGTACAGTTTAATTGTGAAAAATATTTCTATTTCAAGCTATTCAGTTTAGTCAAGCAGTTCTAATTCAACTAATCCAGTTTAGTATAAGTACAGATTTTGTTTACACACAGTTAAATGTCAGAACAGTTCTATATTAAGCAAATCAGTTTAGTATAAGTACAGTTTCAATGTCAAAAAACAGTTCCATTTCAAATAATTCAGTTTAGAATAAGCATGCAGTTTAATTGTAAGTATAGTTTAATTGTCGAAAACATTTCTATTTCAAGCAATTCAGTTTAGTCAAACAATTCAGTTTAGCATAAGTGCTACCACACCAGGCCAGAGTGGACCAGGGAACAATGACAATGAAGAGGTGCTCTGCATTCCCTAAAGCCCCAGCATCACTGGAACCTCACCATCAGATTGTTTAGTGTCATATCTAGGACACACATTGTGGGGGTCTTACCCCTCTGCAGAGCTGCAGTCTGTGTATTATACAGCGCCCGCCAACTGGGCAATATATATACCCAAGGGCCATTCAATGAATAAGGTGAATTTTGCCTAAGGAGTTGGCAATAGGAAGTACTGTTTACAGTTGCACATTTTTCAAGGAAATCAATAGTAATAGATCCTTTTATTTTCCAGAACACTTTCAGGATCACGTTCATTATTAACTGCAGGGCCTAGAACTTTTTCTTTACCTGGGAGTTAGTGTTTCTACTTCATGGGTTGTATCTTTGACTCAGGCTTGTAGTGACTAACCCATGTTTAGCCCATTTGTAAAGATTTTTTGACTAAAACCTACTTCTTCATTCACATCATACATTCTTCTGTAAATTTCATATGGTTTGCACTTTTCAGCCATCAGAAATTTGGTGGTAGACTTCTGTTCAAATTTTGAGCAATCTGATTTGCCACCATTTTGAGTAGCCTCAAAACATTTTTGCAAGATCGAAATAATTTTTGCAATAAACCAAGTCCAAATAATGCAGAATTTATATTTATGTATAAATTTAAAGAAAGAAAAGCCAATTTACTTTTTTAAAAATAAATATTTTATATATATAAATATATATGAGGAAATGGACATGACAAGCTATGTTCAAATATGAAATGAGGCTGCTTGCATTTCAGTTCATGTTAATGCCATTGGGAAAGACATGAATTCATCTCTTTTCTACTAAGTTAAGAGTTAATAGTTAGGCAGACTGGGCTCTTTAGATTAGGTGTGAAAACTGGTCTAGGAAAAGGAAAACTGATTTTAAAACATATGTACTAAAAGTAAAGTTGGTGACTGTAGTCGAGAGCAACCTGAAGGCTCCCTTTTCAATAGCTACTACACCGATGTGTAGGGGAGGGCACCACTCCTTTCTCTGGATTGCTCCACTTTACCCTTGATATGTACCTGAGTGTTAAGTAAGGAGGTATCAAGTATCATTTTTAAAGTCTTTGGTATGACATGACCTGGGATTGAACCAAGGTCTTCCAGACCATTGACAAACATTCTACCCACTAGACCAATGAGCTGGTTAAAAACATATGTACTCTACTTAAAAACTGACTATGTCACATCCAGCCTGAGATGGTGGGCTTAGGTAAATACGTGCATACACACACACACATATATAGTTATCCACAGACAGACTGTTTCATTGTATCACAACTCATCAGTGTGGCTAGACACGAGATACTCGAAGCAGGGATTGAAACCTGACTGACTTTATTCCAGCCAGATATTATACTGCACAGCCACCAATAAACTAAGCATAAGTGGAGGGATTTTAATGCATATGTATCACTTTTTTGTTTATTTACATGTATATTCTTAATGGCTTCTGAGTGTTCAATTCATTAGAAGAGCTTTACATTACGCAAGTGGCAACCAGTAATTTCTTTGCAACAGTGCTCAACTTCTGAATGAGCCCCACCTTCAAATACAGAAAAATTCTAACTGAAAATACCTCCATATTACACAAAAAAAATAAACAAACTAAACTCCAAATTCTTGAAGTTCTATATATAAAGATTAACAAACCTTACTTATAACAAGATCAATTTTAGATACAGCAGTCAGATTCTAAAAGGCCTCTGATACTTTTCTTGCCAATTCTTCCTCTTCTAGTAAAATTCTTTTCTTCTGTAAATTCTCCTCCCACTTGTTCTTTCTTCTACTTTATAAATAAATGTATATGATTTGTCATTGTGTTCATCATTTATTTCTCTGGGGCCAAAATACAGTGCCTTCCTGAATTCCTCCCATCTAGAAGTCAAGCAACTCATATGAAGACTTCAACAGATTAAAGATAAAATAGGCAGACATAAAGTGTCTGCCTGATTTAATCAAACATGTTTAACAGAGAAAATGCTGCCTAGCTATATATATATATATATATATATACACACACACATATATATATAAATTAACAAACACACATAGCACATTCATAGATCTGTCCCTCATAAAACCTATTTACATTTTCAACTTCTAAATACCAATAAATCTACACCAAATGACTTTGTAGACAGCTAATATAATGACAAACATCATTTTCTTTTTAAGTCTTGTATTTTTTTGTGACAGGAAGAAAAGTCATGTAAATTAAGACCTAATTTTGGTTTCTGGCAATAAATTTTCAGCTAAACGCCTACTTTATATTGGTAAATAAAAAGAAAGATTCAGTTTAGCTAACAGGATGAGCACAAAATTACAGTCTAGTTTAACATTAGATTTATATTGTAAACTGAATGCCTCCATTAAAAACTTTTGGAATTTTCAAAAAACAAATAAGCTGAAAACATGTCCCAGGTTCCCATTGAAAATCAGAAAATTTGCTGCCTATAGCATTTGAAATTTCTTAGTGATTTGATGACAGACAAATAGACCAAATATTACTAATTTTACTCTATCATGTTTTTTTCTTTTTTGTCAACACACTTGTCACCATTATTATTTTATCACTAGTTTTACTTCATATTAAGAAGAATAAAATTCATTTTCACAAATAGTTTCAGTTATAAATTTTAAAAACAACAATAATAAGATAGATTAAAACTAGAAATAAAATAATACTGAAGAGGTTTTTGACCTGGAATGTTGTGATAGAAGGCAACAATATCATGGAGTAATTTGATGGGGGGTGTCCTCGTGGTGTAATGGCTAAAGGGATAGACTGCGGGATCATAGAAATCGAGTTTGAACTCCAGTCACTCTATTACATTCACTTTCGGACAAATACCCTTGGGAAATGTATGAACCTCCTTATCCTCCCAGCGATGGGTTAAATAGTACAACTAATGTTCTTTTTGAAGGAGGGCTTTGGCATTAAATAACCTACAAAGGTTGATATGCCATTAAACAAAGAAACCAAACTAAACCATAGTGTAATTTGTAATAATGAAGAGTGTTTGGTTAAAAAGTAACAATAATAAGATCAGAGTTTAACAAGTAATAAAGTAATCATAATAATGAAGAGTATATCAATCAAGAATGGTTTGATAAAAAGCAACAGTAATAAAATGTAGTTTATCCAGTAATAAAATAATAATGAGGAGTGTATTAACCAAGAAATGAATCATTTCTAAAACATAGATTAGATTCCATCACCAAAACCTGTAGTTTAAAAAAAAATTTTAAATATCAAATTAATAATATTAATAACACCGGTTTACAAAGAAATTGAGGCAAGCACAAAAATGCCCGTTTTTACCTAATTTGAGGGTGCTGAATTCAAATTTGAAATCCGTTTTTACTCATCACATCTAGTTTTTTAGATATGTATAGTGTGCATTTTGTGCATATACTGTACGTAAAGGCGTATATGAATTCAGGGTTAATTCTAATATTGTGAGACTTATGGCTTATTTTTTAGTTATTATGCACTAAATATAAGTGATAGCATTACATTATATATATATATATATATTAGTTACATATCAAGATGGATTTTGACAGTTAAGGCAACAGGTCTCAATCCACACTCTGGCAGTCATTGGAGGAGGTTGTTTCGCAGGCAGTGCAGGAGGTTGGTGTCCCTCAACTATCATGTTACACATCTTTTGGGTTACTAAATATTAGTATTACATTTTTCAAATGCACATTTAGTTTTCAACTTTGCTTTCAACTTTGAAGTCCCGATGGTTTGGAGAGAGCCACGAAACCACGCAGATGATTGTTATTTTTGTTTAACTAATATAACTGGTTTCAATGCATCTTCTAGGAAAAAGATCAAATATCCCAACCTTCGATCTGCTATGATACCTGTTCCCCATTCAGATGATCTTCCTGTACCCACATCTCCAGTAAATAAGGATCTTCTTTCTTCATCAGATGATTCCTTCAAGGGAGGATTCTGCCGAGTCAATATATTTGAAAGATATTGAGTCTACATATTCAGGAACAAGTGGCAATGAGCCACACTGGATCACGCAAGAAGACCTGAATGATCTTACTCGTGATTTGTATCTGTCAAAACAGCAGTCAGAGATCTTGGCTTCTCGGCTTAAACAGTGGAACCTAATCCAGGAAGATGTAAGGATCACCAGTTTCAGGAATTGGAACAAAGACCTTGCTTCCTTTTTCGACATGGAAAAAAAGTTGTGCTACTGCACAAACATACCTGGCTTGTTTACGTCCCTTGGTTTGCCACATAATCCTTCAGACTGGCGTCTTTTCATAGACTCTTCCAAGCGAAGTCTCAAGCGTGTTCTTCTGCACAACAGGAATAAATATCCCAGCATTCCCATTGCACACTCTGTCCATTTAAAGGAGTCCTATGACAATATGGAGCTTCTTTTAGAAGCTATTGAGTACAGCGAGTACCAATGGAGTCTTTGTGGGGACCTCAAGGTCATTGGTCTTCTTATGGGTATGCAAGCGGGCTTCACAAAGTACTGTTGTTTTCTCTGTCTCTGGGAGAGTCCCAGCATTACAAGCAGAAAGACTGGGGGTCTAGAAGCACTTTTGTTCCTGGCGAACACAGCCTCAAGGAGAATCCTCTGGTGGACATGATTAGGTGCTTCTTCCTCTTCTTCACATCAAGCTTGGTTTGATGAAGTTTTCCATGAAGGCGTTGCACAAAAATGGTGCTGCCTTCCAACACTTGTCTACTGTGTTCCCAGGTCTTAGTGCTGCTAAGCTCAAAGAGGGCATCTTTGTCAGATCTCAGATCCGAGAAGTGCTAAAGGATACTGATTTTGAGGAGCTTCTTAACTTAAAGGAATTGAGAGCATGGGAAGCATTCAAGTCAGTCTGTAGTAGCTTCCTTGGTAACACACGTGTACCAGATTACCAAGCGTGTATTGAGAAGTTGCTAAAGTCTTACGAGGATATGGGGTGCCGAATGTCACCCAAGATTCATTTTCTCCATTCCCACCTCAACTTCTTCCGCCAAACCTTGGAGCAGTGAGTGATGAGCATGGAGAAAGATTCCACCAAGACATTACGAAGATGGAGAGCAACTATCAAAGCAAATGGAACCCCGGCATGATGGCAGGCTTCTGCTGGATGCTCTTGCGTGACATCTCAGAGGCAAAATACACCAGATCTTTTAAGAAAACACACTTTTGACTGTCTGTGGTACTATGAATTGTGTAATTGTGTCATCCAAGTATATTGATTCAATCAGTGTTCTTTATCTATCCTGTTTTATCTGCTATAAGATGCTGCAACTCTTGAAATATGCACATATATTCTCTGTTTATCCTATTTACCCAACCCCTCCGCTCGGGCAGGATATGACACAAGGTCAATTTTTAAGCAGAGTTTAACAGGTTTGAATTCAGAGTTTTTCCTTCTCCTAGACTAGTTGTCTCAACCAAGGCTGAAGAACCCAGTCTGTCCTACTATTTACCCACAGCTGGAGGGAGAATAATTGGATTCATACCTTTCCCAAGGGTATTAGTGCTATGTGAAATGCAATCAGTCTCGTCCAGGATTTGAACTCGTGTCGCTGTGTTCATTTCCTACGACGATAACCATTACACCACGGGCACCTCCATATATTCTCTGTTTATACTAAAATGAGACTATTTAAAAGCCAGAAAACTAGAGGTGATAGAGCAAAACTATTTATAAATTTGAATTCAGCACACCCAAATTAACAAAAAACACCTATCCCTATTCTTGCCTTGGACCAAAAATTTATTTTTGTAAACTAGTGTAATTAGAGCCAATATGATCATTTGCAGAAATTTTGCCCAGAGATTTTGTGTACATTTAAACAAGTTTGAAACTAGCAATAATAAGAAAAAAGTTTATTTCCCCAAAAAGTTTCAATAGTAAATTTTAAAAATATATCTTTATTCATCACAGATTGTTCATGGGGTGTCTGTAGCCATATTTGTATTACTAGGATTTTCTTAATTTCAAATATGACAGTCATTTGTGTTTAAAAAATACAACAAAGCTTCATCAAAACACATTTCAAAAAAAGAAAAGAAAAAAAATTTTAACAGTTTCTCATTGAGGATTTCAAATTTGGAATTGATAAAAAAAACTTTTTGAAAAGAAATCACACTTAGATTATGAACAGATTTTCTTCAAATATAAGCAAAAATTTTTTTTTCAAATATAAAAGATAGTTGTAAAGAAATCTTTTTTTTTCCTCTCCAAAGAATACTTAATTTTTTTTTTCTGGACAAAAAAGAATCGATTATATATAACAGTACAAAGTCAGAATTATAAAGAATTTAAAAACGGATCGGATAGAGATAATTTCTGAAGAAAAAAAAGGTAACATGGAAGGAAAGAATTATCAATTCTGATCTGACAAAAATGTTTTGGATGAGAGTCTTGAGATTATTCTAGAATTTTCAGACAGGTCAATAATATTCAAAGAACACTTCAGACAACTAAACACCTTTATTTTTTTTTTGTTCACACAGTATTTTGAATGGTACATTCTCCAGTATTCTTCAATTGTAATATGCAAATCAGTAAAGAGAGAGACCTCTGGTCTCTTTTCTTAAAACAGCCCTATTCAAAGTAATAGTAAGCATACCAGTGCTGGTACACAAGTCAGTGACGACCAGTATGGGATGAGTTTCCAGTTTCACATTATCATATATAATATGTAATGTAAAAATGAAAATCATCAGATGAAAATACTTGAAACTTGATTGGAAATGAAATAATAATATGGCATAAATATGATACTGGTACATAGCACATTGGAAAAATAGCCAGCTAGTATGCTACATCAGATAGTTTGAGAAACACTGTATTAGAGTACAAAGCAAAAATAGTATCACATAACATTTTTGTTAAATTTTTTGACATGGAAATGTTCTCAGATTTTTTCACATTGCAAGTTTTCAACTAAAAACACACTAAAGAATTTCTTTTTTTTTTTGCAATACCACTCATATGTATACTATATATATTAAATGTTAATTGTGCTAATATGTGCTTATGAATTTACCTTGTATACCCTTCTGTTGTGTGCAATGTTAGTCTATCACAGATATACTAATGTTAATACTGGTCCTTGATGAATGAAGATTCAACTAAATATCTTCCCTACTTCAAGACACACTAATGAGAGGTTAGAAATCATCTTTATGTAAAATAGAATTTTTTTTTTTTAATCTTAATTTCAAAAAATTATTTGTACTGTTTTTGCTTTATGCTATCAAAGAAAGATATCCAAATAAGACTGCCTTTCCAAACGGAGGTGCATTTTACAGCTGGAGAAGGTTGGAAAATGTACCCAGTGAAATGTTATGAATTATAAAAAAAAGGTTTGATTGCCAGAAGAATTCTTTAAATCATTCTTTTTTTGTTTATTATAAAATTTGGGGAAATGGTCATCAGCCAGTGTCATCTGTTAGGATATTGTTCCGCAGCCGCATACTCAATTGGAAATCTCGAAGCACTCTCTCCTCAAGATCAAAATCATACTGAAATAAAAAAAAAAATAACAAAAATTAAATCATTAGAGTAAATTATTAGTGTTAGATAGGGATAATTGATTATATAATTAAATTTAACTATATACAAATAATTTTAATTGTAAGTAAAGTAAAGTTGGCAACCATAGTCAAGGGCAACTAGAAGTTTCCCTTTTCAATAGCTACTACACTGAGATGTACAAGAGGGTGCTACTCCTTTCCCTGGATTACTCCACTTTACTCGATACGTACCTTATATTGCTGAGTGTTAAGCAAGGCAGCATCAAGAACGATTTTTTGAGTCTTTGGTAGGACTTGACTTGTGAATCGCCAATGGTCCGGGAGACCTAGGTTCAATCCCAGGTTGCGTCATACCAAAGACTTTAAAAATGGTACTTGATACCTCCTTGCTTAACACTCAGCAATATAAGGTATGTATCAAGGGTAAAGTGAAGGAATCCAAGGAAAGGAGTATGCACCCTCTCCTATACCTCGGTGTAGTAGCTATTTAAAAGGGAGCCTTCTGGTTGCCCTCGACTACGGTCACCAACTTTACTTATTTTAATTGTAACATGAAGGTATTTTTTAGTTTTTACAAATTATCATTTGAAACTATATAATATCTTACAAAAAGAGTGCATTAAATAACCCAAAACATATTGCCATGCCATAGAAAGAATAAACTTCAGTAAACTCATCTTAATCTGATCATTCTTAGTTTCTTTATATCTATCTCTACATCTATCTTATTCTGATCATGCCTATCTATCCATCTATCTATCTCTTTTCATACCATACTCCAAGTCATAAATGCAAATCCAGCAAGTAACACTTGGAGAGTATCAGGCGAGCTTATCATCTCATTGTCCAGTGTGGTTCATCATTTTCATGACCATGGTAAAGGCATCCAGAGCTGCTGAATTGTGTCTCAAGTTATCAAAATATAGCAAAACCTTTGACTCACCCTCGTATTATCATTACTAAAAGTAAAGTTGGCAACCATAGTCAAGAGCAACCAGAAGGCTTCCTTTTTAATAGCTATAACACCAAGGTGTAGGAGAGGGCGCAACTCCTTTCCCTGGATTGCTCCACTTTACCCTTGATACATACCTTATATTGCTGAGTGTTAAGCAAGGAGGTATCAAGTACCATTTTTAAAGTCTTTGGTATGACGCGACCTGGGATTGAACCCAAGTCTCCCAGTCCATTGGCGAACACTCTACCCATTAGACCAATGAGCCGATTAAAATATTGAAACCTTAAAATGTGTTTTTATCAACAACCTAATTAAAGGCAAATAATTGATAGAATAAACCTAAAAGTTTGATTCCTTTATCTATTACTCGGCTTTGTACTATAAACAAAAAGGGTTCACTTTTTCTCATAGCCCAGTTGGCTGGGGATGTAGAATACACTGATTGTATCTCTGCAGAAGGGTAAGACTCCTCCTCCAACAAGTGTCCTGGATATGACACTAAACAATTTGATGGTAAGGCTCAAGTAATGCTGGAGCTTTGGGGAATACAGAGTACCACTTTATTGTCATCGCTCCCAGGTTCACTGGCCCAGAGTGGTAGCACCTGATAGGGTCCTATCTAGGGGTCAAATAGAAAAGTTTGACAGTTAAACTGATTGCAAACAAGTGATGTATGCTAAATTGAGTTGTTTGATCCTTTAACTGTATGTAAACAAATGACTGATGTTTAATAGAATTGTTAGTTATACATAGCAATACTTGTAACCATTTAACTTTGTTTGACTTAGGCTAAATTGGATTGTTAGAAATTGATGTTTGATCATTTAATTGTGTGTATTGTTACGAACCGACTTTCACTGGGACTGCGAAAACAGGCACGTAACGAGAATAATAAAAAAAATATGTATAAAATTGCGAGAATGTCCCAAGGTTCGATAAAAAAAAAAGGGTGAACTATGGGAAGGGAATTTCTCCAATATAAGACTCACGGTAAATCACAGCAGAATAAGCGACAAACACTCACAAAACCAACACAAGAATAAGAATATATAAAAACAAAAGGGCTTTAAGAACAAGAGGGGATGGAAAACTAATGTTACTATGTATGTAAAGAAATCCGAGACGAATTATAATTCAAACAGATTTGCATGATAGACACATAGAGGCAAAAGAAATACGGAACTCACTGAGGATTTAGGACTGGTTAAGAATCTCTTTTTTTTTTCTTTCGTTCTTTTTCTCTTTCGTTCTCTCTTTTTGCTTTCTTTCCTTTTTCTCAAAGAAGCTTGCCACAAGGAGTTAGTTTTCTGCTGTCCTTTTTCTTAGTCACATTTCGGGTGTAGTGAAACAGAACACAGGGATGAATGTCGACGCCTTGAAGTCAAAACCGCTACTGCTATATATTCACTTTTCCAGTCAGAAACCAAAAGTCCTTCCTTGACTCTTAGGGCCGAACACGTGGATGATAAGGTCACCCAAAGTTCACTCCAAGTGTTCAAGGCTAGCTAAGATGGGTAAAAAGTGGAAAGGGGTTGACTTGCAATTCCATTTCTTGTCGTCATTCCTTTTTTTTTCTTCCTCCTTAGCCTCGAATCATGCGTGATTAGAAAAGGTTCATTTGGTGCCTCCTTTTCCAGTTTTATTCTTTGTCTCTGAATAATACGGGTGAATGAAACACACCTTGTAATGTACATAGAAAATATATTTCTTCTATTTTTCTACCCCACGTAACAGTATCTACAAAATATGTTTACAAATCACATTTTATATATATATATATATATATATATATGTGTGTGTGTGTGTGTGTGTGTGTGTGTGTGTGTAAAAACAGAAATTGGCATTAAATAACCAACGATAGTTGATATGCCATAAAACCAAGCCAAATCAATCCATTTTTCATTATGTATTTGCTTTCCATTTTTTCTCTGATGTGTAGGTATTCTTTTTCTTGCCTTTTTGCTTAATAATCAATACTGAATAGCCAATTATTTTCCCCTCTTTTCTTCTTTCTTATCTTCCTTCCATTCCATTGAAGCAGATAATAAGCATCTGATGCATAGTATTATCCTTCCCTCTTTCTTTTCCCTTTCTTTCTCATTATATTTGCTTTCCATTTCAGTCTATGTAGCTTGTTTTTTTTTTCATTTCTTCCTCACAATCAAAACTAAATGGTCCATAAACTGAGTTGATGATAGGAATGTTTGAATGTTATGCCCTGTCTTATTCAATTAATAGTATAGACTATTATTACTATTAAGTTTGATTAGTATTTTCTTTATCTTCTAAATTTTATTGCTTTTTTATTACAGCTCACCTAAGTTGTCATTTTTACAGCAAGAATCAGTGCATATCAAATATGACAAAAAAAGGATAAGTCATGATGTTTTTGTTTTAGAGCAGCCTACTTTTCTAAACTGCTTTTGTTAAAGTTCATATTTAAAGAAGTTAAACAGTACTTACCCATGTTATATACTGGTTGTAATATAGTTATAATTGAAAAAACAAAACAAGAACAATGAGTCACTTTTATAATTGTTTAGGATAATTATTCGTATTTAAAGGATGTCTTATTTATTTTTATCCTTTATTTACCATGGGGTACTAATTAGTTTGCATTGAACATGGAGTATAAAAGATAAATTTGGGTTTATTCAGAGATTTCATATACACTTGAAAACTCCTAAAAATTGATAAATATATCTCTTCCATTTCTTTCTTTCTATCCTTCCATTCCATCAAAGCAGATGATAAGCATCTGATGTATAGCATGATCACTTCCACCCTCTTTCTTTCTTTCTTGCTCATTATATTTGCTTTCCTTTTTTCTTCAATATGTATAGTGTTCTTTTTTCCCTTCCTCTCTCACAATCAAAATTAAATTACCTATTATTTTTCCCCCTATTCTTCTTTCTTTCCTTTGATTGTAGGAGATAAGCATCTTATGTAGAGCATTATTGCTTCCTCTCTTTCTCCCCACCTTTCTTTCCATTTTCCCGCCTTCCTTCTTTATTGCTTTTCATTTCATTGAAGCAAATGATAAACATAGCATTATTATTTCTCTCTCTCTCTATATATATATATATATATATATGCGCGTGAGTGTGTGTGTGTAGGTGAGCAGCTGTCTTTCATTCAAGCATGTTTGATTAAATAATAAAGACATTTTGTCTATATAATTTTAGAATCCTTTCATATTTCCTAATAAGTGTCTTGGTTTCAGGTTGAAATTGGTGGATGAATTTATCTAAATTGTCCCAAGTGCTTTCTATATATATATATATATATATATGTATTTTTTTTTCCTTTTCTGATGTGTAACATGTTCTTTTTCTTCCCTCACAATCAAAATTAAACAACTAATTATTTTTTAAACTTTTTTCTTCTTTCTTGCTTTTCTTCTATTTCATAGAAGCAGCTGATAAGCACCTGATGCACAGTATTATAACTTCCACTCTACCCTTTCTATCTCATATTTTATTTCTTTTTCTCTCTAATGAGTAGTATGTTTTTTCTTGCCTTTCTTTCCTCACAATCAAAACTAAATGACCCATTATTTGTGTTGATGACAGGATATAACATTCATATAATTGTGTAATTCAATCAGTATTATAGATTATAATTGCTATTAATTTTGACTTGTATCGTATTTTATTTTTTAAGTTTTATTGCTTCATTTCTATCATAATTTACTCATGTCATCATCAAAAATCAGTGCATATCAGATACAACAATTTGGATAAGCTCTTAGCAAAGCATGACTTTTTTTAATGCTTTGAGCATCCTGTTTTTTTTTAAACTGTTTTACTATCAAAGCTACAAGAGCCATAGTATTTCAGTAGTCCAAATGAAACCTATAAACACCCAATACTCAGAGCTATGTTGTTATTATGCTGTGCCCCTAAAATAAATAAGATAATGTAAATAAACTTTGTATCAGGTCTAAAAATAGAGCAAAAATTACAGACATAAGGCATTATTTTTAATAATAACAATCCTACAAGCCATATGTAATATAGGTGAGTACTACTAGTTTAACTCCTTTAAATAGGAATAATTATTCTAATCTTTAAAAAAACAACAACTCTATCTCCTTTATTTTTAATAATGATCATCTTACAATCTATATGTAATGTGGATAAATACTACTAGTTTGACTCCTTTAAATAGGAATAATTATTCTAGACTATTGGCATAATGGTTAGAGTGTTTGCCTAATGGCCCGGGAGACCTGGGTTCAATCACCAGGTCGAGTCATACCAAAGCCTCAAAAAGTGGTACTTGATCCCTCCTTGCTTAACACTCAGCATTATAAGGTAAGGATCATGAGTAAAGTGGAGCAATCCAGGGAAAGGAGTAGCACTCTCTCCTACACCTTGGTGTAGTAGCTATCGAAAAAGGAGCCTTCAGGTCACCCTCAACTATGGTTGGCAACTTTACTTACTTAGTAAAAGTGACTATGTCCTTTCCTATCAATAAGGACCATCTTACAAGCCATATGTACTCTTAGTCGACTTCTTTAAACAGAAATAATTATCATAAACTTCAATAAAAGTGACTCTCCATACTTTATTTTTAATAATGTCCATCTTACAACCCAGATGGAATATAGGTAAGTGCAGCTAGTTTTACTTCTTTAAATATCAATATTTATCTTCAACTAATAAAACTGACTATATCCTCTACCACTGCTAATTTATAATAATAATAATAATAATCAGGAATTGGAAATCAAAGAAAGAGTTGAGACCATTCAGACCACAGCAGTGTCAAAATTGGCTAGAATGCTCAGAAAAGACCTATTTTTTGTTATTTAATGTCAAATCCAGTTTTCACAAATATGTGATTTGTAAACACATTTTGAAGACACACACAATTAAGTGAACAAACAGTTCTATTTCTAACAATTCAATTTAGCATAAGTCATTTGTTCACACTCAGTTTTGATGTCACCCACAGATAGGACCCTTATTAGGTGCTATCAATCTAGGTCAGAGTGGACATAGCAGCAATGGCAATGAAGGGGTACTCCACATTCCCCAAAGCACCAGTATTACTAGAGCCTTACCATCAGATTGTTTAATGTCATATCCAGAATACTCATTACAGAGATGCAGTTGGTGTATTCTAGAGCTTCAGCCAACTGGGCTGAGGAGACTTGCTGTCACTTAGATTCCAGTGAAAGACAACCAATAAAAACTGGAGTGAAAACTTGCAAAGAGTAAGATAATAATGATTGATAATCTTCCAAAAACAAACAAAACATAACAAAATAAAAATATAAAGGATTTTTAGGTTCCAAATTTAACAAAAAAAAGTACACCTACAATATGATATTGAATAAGTGAGATGTAGTACAGAAATTTATACAATTAAAATTAAATTTGATTAAAAAAAGATGATAACTGTTACAAATTTTTTGAAAATTGTGAGAAGAAATGAAAAGTCTTGATCAGAACTTTCAAATTATTTGCATTGGAAACACTTTCTAAAAATTGATTTCTTCTTTTTTTATTTTGCAGAATATTTCTCATGTTTTGATAGTCAAGTCAAATAACTCAAAATGTATATAAAAAGAAAAAATATTTACAAAAAAAGAAAAAAAAATCAGATTTGATATAATTCCTTGACACATCCAGAGATTATGAAGCACATTAAAATAGTGCTTTTCAATCAGTGTGTCATGGTATAGTTAGGGATGTTTCTTTCCTTACACATAGCACAACAGTTATGGGCATTGGTTCCCTAAGCTTCTAAGGAAACAATCATCTGGAGGTTGCAGGTTCAATCCTGACTGCAGGTGAGTAACAATACAGGAATACTTAACACTTGTACCCGGTTATGGCTAATGGAATCAGAACAGGTGACCCCTGTGGATTCAATAAAGGACATAGTTTGAAGTTCCATGAAGGTTCCTGAGTTCAACAAACATCTGAAGAAGGCCAGAGTATATATCGGCCAAAATGTTGTGGAAATAACAATAAAGATGAAGACAATAGTCTGAAAATCTTTAATGATAAAAATCATCAAGCTTCATCTCAGAAATTTAGACTACTAATTTACTAAGCTTTTTGCTTAGATGTGGCACAAGGCTGTATGAATGGGACACCCAATGAGACTCAATACTCTCTCATGAAGGTTTGCTAGTCTAGCATGCTACCCATTACACCACTTGAGATGCCCTTCTTACCTTCTTTCTCTTTCTTTCCTTTTTTCTGTTCCTCATTCTTTTTCCTCTCCCATCCTCTCTTTCCTCTCCTCCTTTTCTCATCTCCCTCTCCCTTCTTTTTCCTTTCCTAACTTTTGTTTTCCTTTCTTCTCTTCTGTCTTCCCTTCTCTTTTTCCTCTCTTCTCTCTCCCCTTCTTCTCCCTCCCACTTTTTCTTTTGTCCTCTTTCTTCTTTATTCTCCTTCTCTTCTTTTCTTCTCCTTCCTACTCTTCTTTATTCCTCTCTCTCCTCTCCCTCTTTTCCTCTCCTTCATTTATTTTCTGCTCTCCTCTCTTCACCTTTCTCTCCTTTCTCCTTCTTCTTTTTTTCTCCCTTTTCTTGAGATTTTGAATGAAAATAACAATACATGTTTTGTTTTTTGTCAATCTTATTATTTTAATTTAAAATATTCATTACTCAACAACAAGCACAAAATTTCCCAGCAATATCAATTGAAAGGTGAATTGATTTCGCATCTGACCAGAAATTTTCACAATGTTATTTGGGATGTCATGTTTTTATGAACAAAAGAAAGATGTAAATGAAACTGAAAAGAGAGGAACTTGTGAGAGTACAACAAAACAATTAGATCTATTAATTACAGGCAGAGACATGGGTCTATTGACCAGGAAAAGAAGCTGTTTTAACATTGTGTGCACCAGTCAAAAGAACATCCAGGAATTATGGTCGATTTTTAAGTCTTCGTTTTCTGTCCCTTGTATGTGTCCATTCATCCGGTTCCTACAAATCCCATAATGCACTGTCCATGGAAGGCAACTCCCTATCTCTCAGGGGGAATAACTTTGATTTTTTTTCCATTAAGCCTGATCCCAAACAGGATGAAATAAAAAAAACTTTTTGACATTGAAGACACTAATCCGAATTTCAGTCCTATTCACAGCATTTTATTCAGGATCAAGAAAACATAGCATTGTGCTTCAAACCTCAGGCATAAAGAGGTAGGTGGCTGGTTGGTTGGTTGGTTTGACTTCTTTGTTTAATGGCATATCAACTTTTATGGATTATTTCATGTCATAGCCATCTTTGTGGAAGAGCAGTAGTGGTACTATTTAACCCAGAGCTGGGGAAATAATGTGGTTCCATAGATTTCCCAAAACTATTAGTCCAAAAGTGAATGTAATAGTGTTACTGGAATTCAAACTCACTTACCAACACAGTCCAACACATTAGCTACTAAGTCATAGGGACTTCTCTATAGCAAGGTAGGGTTTTTAAATAATAGATTGGATGAATCTTATTTGGCATGTAGTATAGAAAGTTTAAAGACTTTAATCATAATATCAACTAAGTATAATTAACAGGTGATTACCCTGAAATCATTTGAGGATTGGATAATCTCAGTCAGGTGACTGATGAAGTTTAGAAGTTAGAGTGAAACTTTAGTTAGTTAGCCAAAAAACCATAGATCTAATTTCCATTCAAGGTCCTATGACTGGCTCCCTGCATTTGCAAGCTGGGTAATGAGTGGAAAAATTATTGCTGTAAAAAAGTTACATACACAGGAAAATGTTGATGTTATTCATCTCATATGTAAGATCTAGAAAGAGTAAGGAAATCTCAAAAAAAAAAGACAGAAGGCAAGAAGACAAGAAGGCGGTGAATGAAGAACACGATGAAAGGTAATAAGCCATCATACAAAGAAAATGTGATGTAACAGGGTGATATGGTCTCAGAAAATTTGTAAAGCATGTATCAAAAGTGTCATGGCAGTTGAAAAACTCAGATCTACACAAAACACTTACGTTAAATTTTTCCATTATTTTGTTTCGATCAAGCCTCATGTATGGTACACGAATCTGAAGATTAAAAAAAAAAAAGAAGCAATATTATATAATTATCAAAATCATTTTTATATGCTTTTGAAAAAAATTATACCTGTGAACTTACATTTGGGAAGTATTGTGGTGCAACAAATATTATCATAGACAATGGATTTGGCAAGCCAAGTTCAAATCCTGGATGAGGGTGTATTTCCCTTTGCACTAATACCCTTGGAAAAGGCATGAATCCAGATCTTCTCCACCCAGTATGTATTAACCCAACCACTCATAGGATGTGACACAAGATCAATTTTTAAGAAGAGTACAGCTGGTTTGAATTAAGAGTTTTCCTTCTCCTAAACTAGTTCCCTAGCTAAAGGTAAAGAACCCAGTGTATCCTACAAATTACCAACCCCTCCACACAAACAGGATGAGACACAGGGTCAATTCTATGGACTCCTACACATGGACACACCAACATTGGCCAACCAGTAAGGACTTACATTAATCAGCTCTGTGCAGACACTGAATGTAGTCAAGAAGACCAAATGAGAGTGATGCTAAGAGAGAGCCAAGGGAATCCATGTCATAAGCACAATGATGTTAAAAACAATTGACACTGCTTGCAACAGAGAAGTTGAGCAAATATAAACTTACATATCCCAGTTGGCTGAGGAAGGAGAATACACTGACTGTATCTCTGCAGAGAGGTAAGACCACCTCCCCAATGAGTGTCTTGGATATGACACTAAGCTGGAGTTTTGAACAATGCAAAATACCCCTTCATTGCCATCACTTCCAGGTCCACTTTGGCCTGGAGTAGTAGTACCAGATAGGGTGTTACTACTCTAGTTATTCTATGGGTCAAATAAAACTGTTTGACATTTAAACTGTTTAAATCAAACTGTTTTGAAAAGAACTATTCGATCATTTAACTGTGTGTAAACAAATGACTGATGTTTAATTGAATTGTTAGTGATACATAGCAATACTTTATTTATCTTTGTTTACTAATAAATTGAATAGTTAGAAATAGAACTCTTTGATCATTTAACTGTATGTATCTTCAAAATGTGTTTAAATATCATATATTTAATATATATGTAAAAACAGGATTTGGCATTAAATAACCAACGATGGTTGATATGCCATAAAACCCAACCAACCACACTTACAATTTTTCTTATTCTATGTCTGTAGATTTTTTTCAAGATAAAACATGAAATTAATAAGTGAATTCTGTTCTGATTTGAACATCTAACATCGGGGTAATCAAGTGATATGTCCTCCTCTAGTACAAAAAAAAATTAGTTGCAACTCAATGCTAATTTTTTGTGGGTCAGCATTTGTGCTAAACATTATTTTTTTAATATAGATGTCTTGGTTTGGTTTTATAGCCTATCAAGCATTGTAGGTTATTTAATACCAAATCTGGTTTACAAATATACAGTAGCGTCCAAAACTAAGAGACAAAATTTTAAAACCTAATATTTGTTAGAAATAACAACTGTGAAAAGCTGAAATTTTGACAACTGGTAGTCGTTATCATCCATAATAACATACTAAAATTTGAATCATTTGCAAAGGATAGAAAAATTTTCAATCATACATCCTAGATGCATGCACTGTCTTCATCGCCGATTTTGGGTTATTTCTGCATCATATCGGCTCCGACAGTAACTCCGGCATGACTCTAGAAGAGCCAAGCCGCCTCTGTAATCGTGACGTGCTATGCTCGTGCCTCTACCAAAGCAAAGAAAACACTAATAAGGCCGGACTTTGGCCGTTCTTTTTGACATCTGTCCTTTAGTAAACAGCCAATGAAAACAGGGCATTCCACACTCCTCTGCTATATTTAATACCATCTTTACCTCATCCGGTTTCAACTGTCTACTTCAGGAATCGGTACCAAGGTAAGATGTTATTTTTAATACTCATCCGCATCCATGATTTACACTTCACAAGACTTACACGAATCTCCCACCAAATCTATCCTATACTAATACTTCCAAACTAACATGAATTAAGCCCCTACTCAAAACTATTCAGTCAGTCTTTAACTCTTACCTTAAACCCTTATTTGAAGCCAAAAAAAAAAAAAAAAAAGGAAAAACTCCCGTTTATTTGGCTCACAAAATCATTTGCTACAGATTAACTCATACTTATTTGCCAAGATTTCCCTCCCTGTTTATCATTAATCTATGCTCATATTACCAATCTAATGCATATTTCTCAAAAAAAAAAAAAAAAAAAAAAAAAAACACTACTCTATTCAACTCCTTACATTCTAATTTATTACTATTTCGAACCTATCTCCAGTCCCCACCCCCTCGTCCCATGAACTATTTGCAATTAGGTTTCAATCAATTAACTAAAACTGCCCGTGACCGCTGGCAAATAAACTTATTAAAACCTTAAATTTGTAGCGGACCATAACCAGTATACGAGGAGAAAAAAAATAAAATAAAATAAAAACAGATTATTAAATATCCATCCCCCCTCCCAAACGCCAATGATTCTCAACCCCTCCCCCTGACATTCCGACTACCCTAACTTAATATTAACTCATTATACACTTATGGTGTGTAATATGTCTCCTAGTCTTAATTCTTTAGGCTCCTCCATCGTCCTCTTTATTTCTTCCATGGCTCTGATCTCTTAAGCCAAATCCACTTTGATGCCTTCAGAACTGTGTTGGTAATGTCCTTCAGCACTCTCAATCTAGCTGCCCCAACTATACCAATTTTTCCTGGGGCTCTGCCCAAAGACTGTCCAACAAAACCCCTACAACCAACTTCTACAGGGTCATAATGTATCTTCCATGACTTTTGTTGACATTGTTCGACCAGTTCTTGGTATTTGGACCTCTTCCTCTCATTAGCGAGAGCAATATATTCCTCCCATGACACAGTCAGCTCCCAAATAATGCACTGCTTTGTGTTATCAGAGTGCAATATCAGGTCTGGTCTTAGCGATGTTACAGCTATGTGTCTGGGGAATTTCAGCTGAGTCTCCAGATCCACTATCAACTGCCAATCGTTCGCAGAAGATAACAGGTTCGTTTTCTCTCTCCTCTTTTTCTGTATCTTCTCTCCTGCTTTTACGAAGTTGATCTGCTTCAATTTCTTTCCTGGTTGATGTTTACTAGCCCTCATAGCTTTAGTCACCTCATTTGCAATTACCTTGAGTACTTGATCGTGACACCAATGGTACCGTCCATCACCCAAAGCTTTTGGGCAACTACTAAGGATATGTTGTAAAGATCCTTTCCTAGCACATAGTTGACAATTGGGGGTCTCTCTCTTACCCCATATGTGCAGGTTCATTGGGCTCGGTAAAACATCATACACTGATTTAATGAGGAATCAAATCTCGTTGAAATCCGGACGCCAACAATCTGACCATGTAACCCTTTTTTTTCTACATCCTCCCACCTTGTCCAGGCTCTTTGTTGACTCAGACCGACCATTTTGCCGTAACGCCCTTCTTCTACGCCCTCTCGGACTTCTTCTAGGATGAGATGGCGTCTTTCCTTGCCTTTGGCACTGATGGTATGCGTCAAAGGGAAAAACCCCAATCCCGCTTTGCCTTTAGCTAACGACCCTAAGATATCTTTATGCCTAAGCCTCTCCTCCACCACTTGCAACTCTCTCTTTGCACTCCACTTCCTGCCAGATCTTATCTGAATTCCTGCTGCTGCCACCTTTGGATCTTCAGACTCTGTATACTGTAGCAGTTCTCTTGTCTTCGTGATTTTGAATTCTTCCACAAGACTGCTAAGGGGGAGGCGCAATGCGTTGCTGTTCCCGTAGAGAGCTGCACCACTTAAGCATCTCGGCAAGCCCAGCCACCTTCTCAACCGATTACTAATTGCTCTTTCTAACAATTCCACGGTGGTAATCGGAATCTCATAGACGAGCAATGGCCACAATATCCGGGGCAAAACTGCATGCTGGAATAATCATGCTTTAAATCGACCAGGCAAACCAGATTTGTCGATCTTCGTTAGCCACTCCTCAAGGTCTTTTATAGTCTTCTGTTTTGCAGCTGTATCCTTCAGACTACTGTTGAAAGTCTTGCCCAAGCTCTTAATAGGCTTTTCGCTCAGAGTAGGTATTGTTTCTCCTGTGACTGTAAATCGAACTTTCTCCATGACCTTGCCTTTTTTTAATACTAGTGACCTGGATTTTGCTGGCTTGAAATACATTCAAGCCCAAGTCATATTTCTCTCGAGACCCTTTAAGAACCATCTACCTCCCATGACAGATGTCATCGTCACGGTTAAATCATCCATGTAAGCTCTTATTGGTGATTGGCAGACTCCTGATCTAGACAAAGGGCCTCGGCATTCCACCTCTGCCGCCTTCACAAGCTTGTTCATAGTCAATGAGAATAGGACGGCAGACATAGTACACCCTGTAATGATACCCTTTTCCAGGGTTTGCCACACTGATGTTACTGAACTAGAACATGCTCTCAGCATAGTCTGCAATGAGATCGCATACTGATGGCAGTACGTGATGTCTCTTTAGAATTATAACAATTATTTATTTATTTTTAAATTTAGAACGTCCAAAAGTAAGGGACAAAATTGAGAAAAACAATGTAAGCTGCTAAAAAACAATAAAAATACATGTACAATCAATATTTAGTAAATGAGCCCTTGCTCTCAATGACAGCTGCACATCTTCGACTACTAGAACAAATCAGTTCTTGACAATCCTCGATACTAATTTTAGACCATTCTTCTTGAAGCTTCACCCACAAATCCTCCGCGTTAGTGGGATTTCTTTCCATAACTTTCACTCCTAAAGTCTTCCAAAGATTTTCTATTGGATTTAAGTCAGGTCTTTGCAGTGGCCAATCTATAATTTCGACATCTTACTCGCTAAGGTAACTCATTACCACCTTTGGCTTGTGACATGGGGCATTATCTTGCATAAAGGTAGCCCTATCGAAACCTGAATTCTGTATGATTGGCACAACATGATCTTGAACAATGTTTTCATAGATCTACACATTTACATGAGTTTGTAACTGGACAAGAGGCGTTGTACCTTGGCTAGAAAACATACCAAATACCATGACGCTTCCGCCCCCAAACTTGACAGTTTTCTTAGTACACTTTGCACTTAATCTTTCACCAATACATCTCTTTAGATTGTTTTTTTCCATCATTTCCAAATAAATTAAACTTGCTTTCATCACTGAAAAATACTTTTGCCCAATTTTCATATGTCCAAATTACATACCTGTTAGCAAAGTCTTCTTCTTATTCTTCGAACTAACAAGTGGTTTCTTCCTTGGGGTTCGATTAAACAGCCCTATTTCTTGCAGTTGTCTAGAAACAGTCTGTCTTGACACATTAACACATGAGGTACTATTCATAACCCTTTTAATTTCTGTGCAAGACTTTAATGACATACGCTGTATTATTTGATCTTCTCTTGCCAAAGTTTTGTGGGGTCTGCCGGTTTTAAAAGCACTAACTATTTTGTTAGTATCATTGTAGGATTTAACAAGCCTGCCTACAACACTCTTGGAACGTTTCACTTTCTCTGAAATCTCTCTAATGGTGTGCTTTTCCTTGTGTAGCTTCACAATAGCTTGTCTCACAGAGTAATCAAGTTTTTGGCGTTTCACCATGGTGCCGGCTGATGCAACTGTGACGCGAAAACTTTACTTTTATCCCAGAACGGGGTTTTATTTTCGCACGTGTGAAGACGGGGCAGGTTGGCACTTGATCCCTTATAGAATAAGTCCTCGTTCAGAGTTTTTTTCTCAGGCATATAAGAACTGGCATATTATGTGTGGGATTAATTTAGGGCTAGACTGACCGCCGCTGGCAAGGGATTCCAAATTTCACACTATCCACACACCCACCAGGCCGCTAAACTTCCTCCCCTCGACAACAGAAGATATGGACCTATAGGTTTTAGTCGTAATAATATTATATTGTAGTAGTCGGCAACTCCGGTTTCCCGTGTGATATTTTAGAGGAATTTATAGGACAATTTTAAGCAAGATAACATAAGGCGAATAGAAGCTGAAAAGGAAGCATGAGGTAACAAATTCATAGCAGAACTGCAAAGAACAACTTAGACCACGTGGTAACATAAAAATACATTAATCCTTTACTATACAAAGAGGTACACTTTCAAAGTGTCAAACATATAATAAATGGACAGTCCACGAATATAAATGTCTTTTCTGGACTTTTGTTTTTCTTCAAATTGAGAGAGAGAGAGAGAGAGAGAGAGAGGGTGGTATATAAAGTTTGGGTATAAAGGAGAAATGGCCCCAAAGTTACTTATCTTATTTTTCGACGGGGTTCCACTAGAGAATCTTTCTTCTTTCACGGGCTAATAGACTTTATTCATTTTTTTTTTTACACTGCCTTGAAGAACCTGGGGTCCCTCGTGTCTCAGATATTCTATTGTCTTCAACCTGGAATACTGGCTATGGTTCGTCTGCCCACTATGAACCCTGCTCAAAAACTGACTTTCTTATTATTTACTTCCGCTGAGGGGAAGGAGTCCCCACTTCCGTTTTGGGGTCCCAGCCAATCATTTGGCTTCTCTCTTCTCCCCCTTGGTGTCCGGCAACCTGAGGTTACTAAGTACCAACACCTGTTGATATCCCCTCTGTGACCTACATTCTCTCTTAACGGTCACTTTTTTGACGGGTCGCCACTGTTCATTCCAACGGGAGGATAGTATTAATCTTATTTCTATCGTCTCTGTGGGCTATCACGTGACACAACGTTTACAAATGACTAAGTAAGACTTATTCTTTAGAGGAAATCAAAAAATTTGAATATAGCATACTGTTTACATTGTTTTTCTCAATTTTGTCCCTTACTTTTGGACGATCCTATTTTGAAAATAAATAAATAATTGTTATAATTCTTTTTCTATCCTTTGCAAATGATTCAAATTTTAGTATGTTATTATGGATGATAACGACTGTTGTCATTTTTAACAAATATTAGGTTTTAAAATTTTGTCCCTTAGTTTTGAACGCTACTGTATATTAGATATATATGATTTGTAAACACAATTCATTTGTTTACTCTCAGTAAACAGTTCTATTTGTCTCATGGATAGGACCCTATCAGGTATTACCACTCTGGGCCAAAGTGGACCTGGGAGCAATGGCAATGTAGGAGTATTCTACATTTCCCAAAGCTCATGCATTACTGGAGCCTCACCATTAGATTGTTTAGTTTCATATCAGGACACTCATTGGGTGGGTGTATTCTACTACTCTAACCGACTGGGATGGATGGTTTAGTATCATAACCAGGACACTGATTGGTGGGGACCCCTCGCCAGAGCCAACTGTGCTGTTAGATGTCTTAATGAGTCAGTGCTAATATGAAAAAGAAAAAGAAATAAAATAAATTTAAAACTATTCTCTACTTTTTGGGGCCCAGAATTCACTGATTGACTGCATCCCCAGCAAAAAGATAAGACTACCCCAAGAAGGGTATCTTGGGTATGACACTAAACTACATCTAATGGTGATGCTCCAGTTCTCGAACGCTGAAGAATGTAAAGTTACCAGTTTATTATCAACACTCTCAGGTTCACTCTTACTTGGAGTGGATCACTCATACCTGTTGGGGTACCATCCATAGGCCACACAGATCTGAGGCATGTTGTTCAGAAAAACAGGTATATAAAGTTAATAAGCAAATTCAACTTTGATTTTATCTGCTGGAGAGATGACTAGGCAAGTGTCTGTTACACCAAGAATAGTGAAAATGTTTCATCCTAAAATCTTAATAACACTGAACATTTATCAACTTTTTTGTACACGTCATAAAAATAATCAATTTATAATTATACACTTGTATCTGTCTTTCCTGTGTGCCACATAGCAGAAAGGGGAAAATGATATAGATAAGAGAGGAAAGAGAGGAGAAAAAGTAGAAGAGAGAAAGAGAGGTAAAAGAAAGATGGTGAGTGTTAAGTCATGCAAATTATCTCCCCTGATACACTCGAGAAGGGAAGGCATTATTTGATGACCGGAAGTAAACAAACGGCCATATTGGTTTAGGTGAGAGTGTAAGAAGAAGGGTAATAAAGGTGTCCCCGTATGCAGAGTGTTAAAGTCTGAGTTCTTTATTTTTAACAGTGAGGTAAAAAAAAGTTTGAAATAAGAGAGAAGAGTAAAAAGAGAAGGAAAAGGTAAAAGAGTAGGGAGGAAAGGAAAAAGAGTGAAGAAAAGAAAAAGAGAGATGGATATAAAAAGAGAGAAGGAGGAAGAAAAAAGAAAGAAAGAAAGAAGAGGCAAAGGAAGGAAAAGATAGAAGTTAAGACAGAAAAAGAAGGAAAGAGATGTAATGAAAAGGTAAATAAAGAGAAGAACGATAAATGAGAGGGAGAGAGTTGAAGAGAGAAAAAAAGGTGAAATAGAAGATAGCTAAAAAAAAAAGAAAGAAAAGGTAAAAGAGAAAAAAAAAGAGGTAAAAAGAGTCTAAAAAGTGAGAAGGGTAAAAGAGAAAGAGTAAGGAGAAGGAATGGTAAAAGAGAAAGAAAGGTAAAAAGAGAAGGAAAAGAGAAGAAAAAAAAAGGAAAATAAAAGAGAAAAAAGAAACAAAGGAAGGAAAAGTTTGAGGTAAAGATAGAAAAGAAGAAAAGAGATGAACAATGTGCCTACTTTCTACTAGCCTGACTTCATACCCCCACTCTCTGTAAGGTTTTAGTCTCCCACTCTTTACTGTCACCACAGGAAACATTTTTATTTCCACTCTTTTTTATTCTATATTTTTTGGCACTGGACTATTTCTTTTTTCATGCTAAGCTTTTCATTCCAACTTTAAATTATTCACCTCCACTTCTAATCGAATGTTATTGGCATTATTTCTTTTCAGATATCTGTGGCATTTTCACATCAAAGTATTTTGTATATTGGCTCCCAATTTTTTACATAGTAAATTATAGAAATAAATCATTTGATCAATTGGTAACTTATTCTATTTTTTTTTATGGAACTTTTTTTCTTTTTCCTGACTGATATTCTATCCCATTAGGAAAGAAAGAACAAAGCAAGGAATAAATTCCTGATTTAAAATGTAAAAAAAAAAAGAATTTTAATTAGAATTTTCAGCACAGTAATTATTTGTGTATATTACGCACAATTTTTACAGATTTTTCAGCACATAACTCAGTGGTATGTATTCTACACAAGAACTATATAATTAACTTTTTCCAGCCACACACCTAAGGATATTTAGGCTTTGGTTTGGTTTGGTTTTATTGCATATCAATATGTTATTAATGTAGGTTATTAGTAGGTTATTAATGCCAAATCCATTTTTATACATATAAACAGTTCTATTTCAAACAATTCAGTTTAGTATAAGTACAGTTTTTTGTTTACACACAGTTAAATGTCAAAAACAGTTCCATCTCAAACAATTCAGTACATAAGTACAGTTTTTTTTTGCTTACAGAGTTAAATGTAAAAACAGTTAATTTTAAACAATTCAGTTTAGCATAATTACACAGTTTAGATAATCCATTTTGTGTGTGTGTGGGGGGGTTATGCCTCTGCAGAGGATACAGAGTTTTCTAAGCTCAGTCATGTTGGAGACATCATGCAAATGGTAGCACCCTAGAGTCTCAAGGTAAACATACAGGTTACAGTGGACTACAGAGACCATTGAATAGGACAGAAAGATGGACAAAAATGGACACCATTTTTACATCAATAGCACATTTTTATTAACAACAGGTGCACCATGACCTAAATAAGAAAATATAAACAAACATATCTGTTGGTCAATGCAATAAACAATAATGCCAATATATCTCAGTCTATCCTTGCCTACTAGACTCCACTATTGTCTTACTGGGAGAGTGCTACAAGTTTCATGACAATACAATTCATTCAAAACTAAATGGTCTATTTTTCAAAATGCCAATATATCTCAGCTAGTCCTTGCCTTTTAGACTACATAATTGTTTTACTGAGAGAATGCTACAAGTTTTAAGACAATCCAATTCACTCTAAGCTAATTTATTTATTTTTCAAAATCAATCATGGAGCTAAAAATATATAGAGAACTCAAGGATTCCACAGAGCCCAATTTAAGGAACTAGGATTATTGCAACAAAAATACCTCCTGCGTTTTAAACTGTCACCTGTGTGGTGCAAGGGAACTTAGGCAAGTGGTAATGATAACTCCATCTATGATGCTGTTCCAGATAGAATTTTCCATCCATAGCAGTACTGATTTTCTATCCAAAACAGCATCATTTCAATGTAACATGAAATTAGCATGAAAAGCACAAGTCATTTGTTTGCACTCAGTTTAATGCCACCATTCTTAAAAAATGTTTCAACAGCAAACAAAGAGTGTGCACCAGTTCAAACTATGATCATAACTGATTGTATTTGAAAAGAAATGGTAAAACATTAGCTAGATGGAACTACCATTGCCACTTGCCTAAGTTTACTTGCACCATACAGGTGTCAGTTTAAAATGTTTGGTTTAGTTTTATGGCATATCAACCATTGTAGGTTATTTAATGCTAAATCCTCTTTATACATATATATCATATATATATGATTTGGTTGGGTAGGATTTCATAGGATATCAACCTGTGTTGGTTATATAATGTCAAATCTTCTTTATGCATATATATTAAATATGATTTGTAAACACAGTTTGTTGATAACATTTTTAAACAAGCCAGATCTCATTTTTTTTGTACACATTTAAATGGTTTCAAGTATGATGGTTAGAGTGTTCACCAATGTCCCAGAAGACCTGGGTTCAGTCCCTGGTTAAGTCATACTAGAGACTAAAAAAAAAAAATGGTACTTAATACCTCCTTACTTAACACTCAGCATTATAAGGTACTTATCAAGGGTAAAGTGGAGCAATCCAGGGAAAAAAGTCGCGCCCTCTCCTACACCTCGGTGTAGTAGCTATCGAAAAGGGAGCCTTCAAGTCACTCTCAACTATGGTCACCAATTTTACTTACTTACTTTACATAATATGTAAGAGATTAGTTTGTCAGTAATTTAATTTTTAAATGAGTTAGAACCAATTTATTTGCACACTAGCATTGCTATTATTTCTACACGCTTGAATGGTTTCAATTATTGCTATCTAACACTCATAATTCTATTCAGTATTAATCATTTGTTTGCACACAGTGAAGTGATTACAAGTATTGCAATTTAACACTAGTTATTCTATTCAACATTACTCATTCATAAGTATATAGTTAAATGGTTCTAAGTATTGCTATGTATTCAATTCAATTAAACATCAGTCATTAGTTAGATGATCAAACAGTTCTATTTCAAACAATTTCATTTAGCACAAGTGATTTGTTTGCACTCAGTTTAATCTCAAATAGCTCTATTTGACCTCTAGATAAGACCTTATCAGGTGCTACCACTCCAAGCCAGAGTAGACCTTAGAGCAATGGCAATGAAGGAGTAATCGACATTCCCCAAAGCTCCGACATTACTCGAACCTCGCCATCAGATTGTTTAGTGTCATATCTCATACACACTGAGAAAGTCTTACCCCTCTGTAGAGATGCAGTTGATGTATTCTACAGCTCCAGCTGACTTGGGTAGTTTAAAATGTATGTAGGAGGTATTTCTACCTTACTCTGTACATATACAAATAGTAAATAAAGTTTCACCTGGCAATTGTGTCCCCATTTTAATAGAAAGACACATGAAATAATTAAACTATTAATCATGAAACATAAATAAGAAGGTGAGATCCTAAATCCTTTTAGATTTTATACTGGTCTCATCATCATATTGACAGTATAGAGTTCCCTAACTCTCTTTCGACATCTGTCCCTATTGTCCATTGCTACAGGGAGTGGGCACACAGAGCTGATGTATGTAAGTCCTTTTGGCCCAGACCAGGCACTTGGTATAGGAATGCTTCTCAATTCTCATGCCTTAAAATTACTCAACGAGAATGAAGTGTGCTACATTTAATACTGCTCTGCTGACCAGAACTTGAGCACTTTTTGATGGGTCAAATGCTTTTTGAATGATTGTTTATTCTCATCTGATCACACACACACACACACACACACACATTTATATGTATGCTTGGTCTCAATTTATCAGCCAGTGAGAATTATCTTAAGTGACCCATGTCAATAAACAAGGCAAAAACAGATGCTATATTGGTTTGTTTGATTTATTTGTTTAATGATATATCAACTCCTTACATGCTATTTTAATACCAAAATTTTTTAATTTGTAAATTTACCAAGTTCAGTTATGCTCGTGATATAGACATCAAGCAAAGTTATAATGCCACCATTCACGCTGTTGGTTTCAGTTGTGCTTGCAATGTAGGTCACAATCACAGTTGTAATTCCACTATTCACACTCACTGAAAATGAGATAAGATCTGAATTCCCACATCCACTTGTCTGGTTTTGCCCTCTTATGTAAATGAGCCTGCTGTATAAGATAGCCATTTTTGCGCGCACACACCGGGCTCTCTAAAAATGGCAACTTGACATTTGGCATTCGGTAAGTCACTGTTACATCTATTACATTATCATAACTAGTATTTTCACACTTCTATTGCAATCATCTTTTTTTAAATAACACTTTATTTTACTTATCTACAATAACCATTGGTTTGCACACACATTTTAGCCTTCTGGTTTCTTATGCTCTCTGGGTATCCATTTATCTATCAACCATATTACCCATAAAGAAGTACACAATAACCAATTTTTTAAGAAACACCCAATGTCCACAGTATCTTAAAAAAAAAAAAAATTGAATTCAAGCTGAGGAATTATTATTATTATTATTATTATCATACCAGGTTGAGTCAAAACTTTTAGCAGACCATTTTATATACCTTGGTAGCATTACCTCATCTACTGAAAGCAATGACAACATATGCATAGGAAAGGTATGGACAACAATTGATAGGTTGTTGATCATATAGAAATCTGATCTCTCTGATAAAATAAAACAGGATTTCTTCCAAGCTATGGCTGTGTCAGTACTATTGTATGAATGCATCACTGGGACTCTAATGAAGCGCATGAAGAAAAAGCTAGATGGGAAATGCACAAAAATACTAAGTACTGTTTCAAACAAATCCTGAAGTAGCACCCTACAAAACAGCAGCTGTACGTCCACTTACTTTCCATCTCACAAACCATTCAATTAAGATAAACAAGATATGCTGGGTACTGCTGGTAAATTAATGACAAACTCATGAGTGACCTTCTCCTATGGACTCTCACACAAGAACACACCGGGGTTGGCCAAGTCTTGCATACATCAGCTCTGCATGGACACTGGATGAAGTCATGAGGACCTGCCAGAAGTGATTGGCAATGGGGATGAATGGTAACAGAATCCATGTCATCAGCACTACTTGATGACGATGATGATTTGTTTTATTCTTCAAGTTTAAATGCTAGGTTACTTTTATTTGAAGTAGAGGCCACTGTGTTGCACTATCTGAAGCCACATTTTGGACAGTTATTCATCCTATGCTGATACCAGTTCTTGTTCTTTGAGGCAAAGTACTTCTTTGTGCATTATTGCACCAAAATATGTGCACTAAGGAGCAGAAGAGCTTATAGTGACACACCTAACATATTTTTAAAAAAATAAAAACTTAATAACAGGATTTTATCATTTTTTTATGGGGCATTACATGATTGAAATGTAGGTTTTCTGTTGTGCACAGTATCTAAAAAAAATAAAATTCAAAAGAAAATTTCGGTCTAAATTTCAGAGTTGAGGAATTATTAATATTCAGACAAGTATCTTCATTTTGGTTGTTATTATAGTCACAATAAGGTAACAAGTATTCCTATCTAATACAAATAATTTACACAGTTATACAATTTCAAGTATTCCTATAGTATACAAATAATTTGTACATATTTATGCAGTTTCAAGTGTTCCTGTCTGGCTGGTTTGTGCATACACCATTTGGTAGAATAGTCAAATTTCATTATTATTATTGTAAATTTTTCAGAAAGCAAATACAATTCCTATCTACTGGAGCTCCCTATCACCTCCCATTCATAAGGAGACTGGGACTTTTTAAAAGAAAATTTAAACAGGACTCATTCATTTATACGGAAAACAAATAGAATGAATTGATTGATTTTCATGGAATATAAAACTGTCAAAAGTTATTTTATGCCTTGAGGTTGGGGAAGTGCATTCTTTGTATATTTATATCTACATTTTTTATGCATTCATTTCTTAAGAGTTTTTTAAAAAACATTTATGGTATCAAGTATTCCAATTTATAGTATTTAATAATACTCATTTGTTTGCCTCAGTTATATTGTTTCAAGTATTCCTACCAAATACTAATAATTATATAGTCTCAAATAATTAATTCTATTAATAATAATCATTTGTTTAAATACAGTTATAAGGTTTTAAGTAACTAATAATAATCCTTAGTAAACAATTACAATTTTAAGAAACAATTCTTGATAAAAAGAATTTACAATTAAATATTTAAAAATTTTAAAATGTGTCACATGAGCAGGATGTGACACATAGTCAATTTTTTAAGCAGAGTTTAACAGGTTTGAATTCTGAGGTTTTTAGCTCTTAGACCGGTTACAAGGTTAAAGAGCCCAGTCTAAAAGTTACAGTCATATAGAATCAAGAATTCCTATAAAGTAAAGTAAATAAAGTTGGCGACTGTAGTCGAGGGCGACCCGAAGGCTCCCTTTTCAATAGCTACTACACCAAGGTGTAGGGGAGGGCGCTACTCCTCCCCCGGATTGCTCTACTTTACCCTTGATATGTACCTTATGATGCTGAGTGTTAAACAAGGTAGTATCAAGTACCATTTTTTTAAGTCTTTGGTATGACTCAACCTGGGACTGAACCCTGGTCTCCCAGGTCATTGGCGAACACTCTACCCATTAGACCAATAAGTTATCAAATATTAATAATCTTTAAACTGATCTACTTGACCTGTAGTGAAGTGGAACCAAGGGGTTCAAACCTACCCAAAGCTAAGCATTCTGGATGCTTGATTTTTCAGTCACAGCCACCATTTTCAATTTTGTCACAGTGCATGGGTGAAACAAGCCCTTTTAAGACCATCGATGATTTGCATGTATCATAGTCAACCAGCTATTCAAAACACACACACAAAAAAACATTTCCAAGAAGTAATGAGTCACTGATGCTGTCAGCTAACAACAACCTAGGACCTGGTTGTTAGGGAACCAAATGACTTCACATAGAATATTTTTTTAAAATAATAAACTCAGCGGGTCTTTCAAAGGACAGCTCACAACTATAGCACAAAATATATAATAATTAAAAAAACCTTGTTGAAGTAGAATGAAGTCTCTCACTATTATTTTATGATAATAAGCAAATTCATTCTACCTAGACAACTCAGGGTAGTAACATGCTGTATACATAAAAAGCAGCGATATTAAAACAGTTGACAGCTTTGGCTGGACGTCAGCCTAGGGTGAGGAAGGAATCTGATTCTTCTCTGGTCAACTCTACGACCAAAACCTTATCAGCAGCAGCTGCCCATGTCACACTGCTCCAGGTTTTCTCTTAAGTCAATGTCCTTATTCCAGCCAGCAGATGATGCTGGAATACTACCAGCCTCTCAGCTTAACAGCCCTTTTTAAGACCAACTCAGACAGTCTATTCTAACACATCCGGAGACAGCATGATGCGGTGGTCCCAACTACCAGCCTCTCAGTCTAACAGTATCTTTTCATGGCTAATTCCGAAAAGTCAAATCTAGCATCTTCTCAGACAGCATGACACAGTACCTTCCTGCACCAGTAACCACCTTCCTGCACCAGCAGCTACCAGTCCAGCACCAGTGACTACCTTCCTGCAGCAGCAGCTACCAGTCCAGCACCAGTGACAACTAGTCCTGACTATCAACGACTACCAGTCTTGCACCAGCAACCCAATCCTGTACCAGCAACTAGATCCTGCACCAACTACCAGTTCCTGGATTTTACAAACTGGCATCCACTGTACGATTTCCAATTACAATTTGCCATAATAAAATTTGGCCTTTTGAAACAACCATCTTGTTTTGTCACCCTTGCCTAGTTCATTGTCAATCACTTATATTTCAAAAGTTTGTGGGATCGATATACTTATCAGCCCCACAACACATGCATGAGCAAGTAGCTCAATAAAAAGCAAACCACATGTATTACAAGGAGTAAGGATTTTGGAGCGAGATGAGCAAGACAGTGGATTTGTTGGTGAAGTCAACTGCAACAACTTACAACCCTAAGAGGTACTACCTCTCCAGGTCAGAGTGGACATGGGAGTAATGACTATTAAGAGGTACTAAACACTCCCCAGATCTCCAGAACTGGAGTCTCCCCATCAACTGCAATTTACTGTCATACCCAGGACACCCATTTTTAGGGGGCATTACTGTGCTTTAGTATATCATTTTTATCCCAGGCAATGTCAGATTCTTGTATTTAATAAATGACAATTGAGCTGGGAAGCTGTACTAACAATTTTATGAAGAATAAAGGGGGAAAATGGAATTGAGTGATTATTATATTGATTTTAATTTTGAGTAGATGAACAAAAGCCAAGACAAAATAACAGGTACAAAGCAAGACACTGCCATTAAGTATTGTTTCGAAGATGAAAGCACAAGAACATTGAAAATATTTAGTGAATAGATGTGCAATCTGAATAAAGATATTTTTAAAGCAGAGAGAGAGAGAGAGAGAGAGAGAGAAAGAGAGAGAATACAAAGCTATTTTCTATAGCTGAAAAATAGATTTCTGAAAATAGTAGATTATTATTTCCAGCATTGCAGAACACTGAAAACCTTAATAAGCAATTGGAACAAAGATACTTTTTTAAGTGTCTCAGCATCAACAAAAAAAATTATTTTCCATGGCTGGAAAATAGATTTCTAAGTAGGAGTTTATTTCTGATATTCAGAATTACTCTTAAAGTATCTATGAATAAATAAATAAATAAAACACAAAGCTCTTTTCTGTAACTGGAAAATACATTTTTGGAGGAAGAAAAAGTGTACTTCTCGCATTACAGAACATTGAAAAACATTGGGTGGGGGGAAAGTATTCAATTGGAATGAAAATCATACAATAAAAAACAAGGTGGATTGAAAATATGAAGTGTCTCAAAAAAATTTTTTTTTTAATTTTTAAAAAATTTCATCGAAAAATAGGAAAACAGACAAAATACAGTGGAACCTCGACTTTCAAAAACCCCATCATACAAAAAATTCACAATATGAAATCTGCTTTTAAGAAGTTTTTGTCTCATTTAATGAAAAAATATTCAAGATACAAAAAAGAAAATCAAAAAAGCCCAACTCGAAAGGTAAAGCATCATTATTTGTAACAACATTTATTATTATTATTCATTGATTTTATTATTTTCTCATTGTTTTTTAACATTTATGTAAGTGACTACGTTGTCATTAACGAACATATTCCTTTGGTTGGGTATAATATTTACACTTTATATGACTGCTTTTTGGGGATTTATTGGATAAATCTTGTCCCATAATATGAAAATTCAAAAATATGAAATCCCCTCCAGAATGAATTAATTTTGTATCTCCAGGTATCACTGTTATTATATGGAGCCATAAGAAATCATACAATAAAAAAATCAAGGTGGATCGAAAATATGAAGTGTTTCAAAATTTTTTTAACAATTTAAAAAAAAAAGTTGAAAATTGTTTTTTATGGTTGGAAAGATTTCTAGAAGTAGAAGTTTACAGAACATTGAAAAGCATTGGGGAAATAAGCATATAGTATAATGAAAATATTTTTAAGTGGCTCAAAGAAAAAAATATAAAGCTGTTTATTTTTTGTTTATTTTTGTTTCAGATTGTATGCTTATTCCTCACAATGTTTTTTTAAATGTTCTATGATGGTAGAAATAACGTTTTCTAATGCTAAAAATAAACTTCTATTTCTTATAGAAATCTTTCCAATGATATAAAACAGCTTTGTTTTTTTTTTTGAGACATTTTAAAGATATTTCATTCAAATTGCAGATCTATTCATAAAATGTTTTCAATGTTCTGTTTCTTTAAGAAATCTGAAAATCTATTTTCTAAGGCTGGAAAAACTCTAAATTCAAACTGGCTTGGTATCATTATCTATCACAGGCAGGCTGCGATAAAAGGTCAATTTTTGAGCAGAGTACTGTGAGTTTGATTTTAGTTTTCCTTCATCTAGATTAGTCACTGTACTAAAGAGCCCAGTCTATTATACTGTCTACCCATAGCTAGATAGGGTAGAAGAGATGGATTCCTGACTTTCCAAGGGCCTTAGCAGGAAGCGGAACACAAACAGCATTGTGCAGGAATTGAATAACAATTACACAACAAGGGCTTTCAGACCTGGTACCATGTAACCCAGTAAAGACTATCATATGTTACTTTGAAAGATGTTGGAAGAATTCCTGTTTTAATTTATCACAGACATCAGATTTCTATAAGATCATTAACTTGTCAACTGCAGTCCATGCTTTACCCAATGTTTATGTTGAGATTGCTTTTAGTTAATGAAATATTACAACCAAAGAATACAAACGGGTCTCTACTAATTTCAGAGGCTTTCCATTTACTGAGAAGATGGTACCATCTGGATTAAAACATGCAAACTTTTGTCTGAGTTTATGTAGAGACCAATGTCTCCAGCTGCTTGCTCCAGGCTATGCAGCAGAGATTTAGATTGAGCAGATGTATTTGCAAAATGGGCTACATCATCTGCACAGCCTGCATTTGCAATAGTTTCTGTAGGATATCATCTGTTTCTTGCCTTTTTTATGATGTAAACATTTCCTTTAATTAGATCTATTGGCATTCATAGTTGAAAATCTAGACAGATTAAGAATAGAAATGGTGCCAATGTATTTCCTTGCAAGAAATCAGTATCACTATTAGATTAGCAAACCATTGTTTTTATAGAACCTCATTATAGCAGTAATAGTTTCTTTTGGAGTACTATATGCTAAAAGTGCTTGTTCTATCTTTCTTCTGTGTATGAAATCAAATGCTTTCAGAGAAATCTACAAACAAAAGTGTTGCCTCAAGATTTTTTGCATGTACTCCTTCGATAATTCAACTAATAGTTATAACCTAAAAGTTATGGATTGATACAAAAAAAACAGAACAATTTTCAGAAAAATCAATCTACTTTATACAGTTAAACAAAATTATAAAGATTTACTTTAGCTAACTTGATAGATACAAGGTAAGCATCTTGTTTCACATTCTACTTAAATTGAAATAGTCAAAGAAAAAAGAAGGTTTTAGAATTTTTAAAAACTAATATACGAAAAGTATGTTCTAGGTTATCATTAGAAACCACAGACATGCTGTAGAAGTACAAACCCATAAGCAACATTCTCTTATGAACTACTACACATGGACACACCAGTGTTGGCTAATCAGTAAAAACTTACATTCATCAACTTTGTGCAGACACTGAATGCCGTCTAGAAGACTTACCAAGAGCAATGGCTGATAGGGACAAATGGTAAGGAGTGTCAAAGGAATCCATAATGTTAAGATATTCCTCTTCATGATATCATGTAATGGTTAACAAGCTAGTCTTGAAGATAAATTACCACTGAGAAGTGAGTTCAAGTATCCCATATGAGTGATCTTGTGCTTAATTTTTTAAAACACCTCACATGGTATAATTGTAAGTTAAAAAATCATTACTAGTAAATATCTGGCCCAGTGACATGACTAAATAGAGTTTAGTAAATGTTTAGTTTAATGATTAGCAAGCTAGACAGGCAGATTATTACTCGGAAGTTTCGTCTTCACTGAGTACCCCATGATTCTGGCCTTGTGTCATTTATTTTTTTATTTTCTTATAACCTTGTAAGACTATGGATCTGCACCTATATCTTGGAACAGGCCAAGGCAAGGATGAATGCTCAACCAGCAGTTGCCTGTCCTGCAAATCTTCACTCTTCACAGCACCAATATCATACAAAGATATGCTTGTGGTATATTGGTTATCATTGTAGGAAATGGACATGGCAACCAAAGTTCAAATCCTGGATGAGGCTGTTTGCATTTCACATGGTGCTAATACCTTTAGGAAAGGTATGAATCCAATTATTTTCCCTTCAGCTATAAGTAAATAGTAGGGAAGACTGAGCTCTTTAACACTGATATAGCAACCAGTCTAGAAGGAAAACTCTGAATTCAAACCTGTTAAACTCCGATTTGAAAATTGAACTTGTGTCGTATCTAACTCATGCGTAGGGACTGAGTGAATACATGTGTGTGTGACTGTGTGTGAGACTTTTTTTTACACTTCCACGAGAGTCAACAACAGAGATAAATGTGTGTGCTCATGTCTGTGTGTGCATATCTGTGCATGTGTGTGTGGATTTGATGGGTAAAAATAATGAACGCAGTTTTACAAATTTAAAAAATTACTTGTGTGAAAGATTTTGCTGAAAACAAGTTACAAAGTCTCTTTTTTATACAAAAAAAATATAATTTCATTAATGTGTTAATATGCCTCAGTTTGTTTGTTTTTTTATGCAGATACATTAACAAAAAAAAAAAGGTAATGTATTTAAAATAGCAGTTTTATTTTGCTTCAATAGGAGAACAATTGACTTTGATCATATCCTGCTCGGATAGAAGGGTTGGTAAAAAAAATAAAATAAAACAGAATAAATTGTTGAAAGTTGGAAGGTTAGATATTTGATTGTTTTCAACAGTATGTCAACCCATCAAGGGTTATTTTATGCCTAAAGGTTAAGGAATCACATTTATTGTATGTCTACAATTACATTTTTTGTGTAGTTGTTTCTTTAGAGAGTTATTTTTCACATAGATATGATACCAGGTATTCCTAATATAGATATTTTTTTCAGCAGAGTAGACCTGGGAACAATAGCAATGAAGGGGTGCTCAACATTTCACAAATTTCCAAGGCTGGAGTCTCACCATTAGATGGGTTAATGTCATATCCAGAACACTCAAAGAGGGGGGGTTACTCCTATGAAGAGATGCAGTCGGTGTATTTTGATATGTCACACCAAAGACTTCCCTTTTTGTAGGGATTTTAGCCCTCAGCAGGGGATACAGTTGGCATATTCTAAGCCCCACTGACAGGGCTCAGTCAGACGAAAGCTCCCCAGCTAAATAATTAGAAATTTTACTAAGAATTTACTCAAGTTTCATTTTTTAAGAAATAAAAAAGTAAACAATAACATAAAAAAATTTAGTAGATTGGTCAGTGTTTGCAAGCATATCAAGCTTTTTGGGTTATTTAAAACCAAATCTCTCTCTCTCTCTCTCTCTATATATATATATATATATATATATATATATCCACACACACAAGTTGTCAGTGAATAAATTGTAGGTAACTTTATTTTTGAAAGAGTAGGTAGAGCACATTAGTTTCACATAGTTAAATGGTTTCAAGTATTCTTATCTAACATTAATAATTGTATTCAATATTTGTCATTTATTTGCACACAATTAAATGGTTACAAGTACTGCTTTTTAACATTAGTAATTCTATTAAGTCTTCCTATGTAGTATAAATAATTTGCTCACAGCTGTATGGTTTCAAATAACTAATAATAATAATCCTTACTAAATACTTGAACAATTCTTTTGGACCCATAGCTGAGACTTTAACCCAAGTACTATTATTCTGAGTAAGAGTGGACCTGGGAGTAATGGCAATGAAGGGGTACTTCACATTCCCCAAAGCTCTAGGACTGGAGCCTCGCAATCAGATGCAGAGCACTCATTGGGAGTGGGGGGGTCTTACCCCATCTACCGAGGTGCAGTCTACATACTCTACAACTTTAGCTGACAGGGTGGCAATATTTAGTAAGGAGGGTTTATTTTTTATGTGCATGCCAAAGAGATATACAGAGAAATCCATGTTTCTTTGAATAGATAAATAAAACCCCACCCCACATGTTGATATTTCATAATCAAGTAGTTCTGATGGACTGCAATGAGCAATGGGGTCTCCCACCTCATTCCCAAATGAGGAGTTGGTGTGGTGTTGATAAGGAAAATTAATGACAAGGGATGTTTTTGTATATCTAATGTCTACTGCTGTAGTAGGTAAAAAGAGGAATAAAAGAGGCAATTTGAAGAACATCTGACTCCACCCAAAATCTTGTAATAGGAGAAATTTTTTGCCTTGAACACTCCAAATAAAAGTTTTACTTAGTCATTCATTAGGAAAGAAACATATACCCTGCACAAGAAAACTATTTTATGTTTATACATATCTTAAAATAGGTAGGTCCATGAAGAGATTTGTATTTTTTGAATTTATTTATTTATTTTATTCTTAATTATGTGTCTGTTTCCATCTATGTTCTCTGGCAAAATCAACAAGCTGGAAACATACATGTATGGAAGAACAAAATGAATAAATTAATAAATTCAAAAAATGTAAATCTCTTCGTGGACTTACCTATTTTGAAATATTTTATTCTCTCTTTGGACTTACAATGAATATATATATATGTATATATATATATGTGTGTGTGTGTGTAATATATACACATTTATATATTAGTGCCATCTCAACATTAAATGACAAGACACAGAAATTAGAAGACCATTTCACATTCCTTGGTAGCAATATCACATCTACTGAAAGTAATGTTAACATATGCATAAGAAAGGCATGGTCTACTATCGACAGGTTATTAACCATATGTAAAATCTAATCTCGCTAATGAAATAAAATGGGAACTCTTCCAAGCTTTTGCTATGTCAGTACTATTGCATGGCTGCACCACCTGGACTTTAACAAAGTGCTTGGAGAAAAAGCTAGATGGGAACTACACAAGGATGGTGCATCCCATTTTGAACAAAATTGTATTGTCACTGACCTCCTCTCTCACAAAACAAAATGAGCAAGACATGCTGGGCACTGCTGAAAAAGCAGTGACAAATTCATGAATGAAATTCTCCTGTAGACCCCACATATGGACATACTAGTGTTGACTGACTAGCAAAGAGACATTCATCAGCTCTGTGCAGTCACTAAATGCTGTCTAGAGGACCTGTCAAAAGCAATTAATGATAGAGATGGATAGCAAGAGGGAATCAAAGGTGTTAAGCCATGCAAGTGACCTCCCTGATACTCTCTATAAAAGAAAGTGTTTTGTTAGGACCGGATCTAAACAAACGGCCATATTGGTTTATGTCAGAGTGCAAGGGGGACAGGTGTAAAAAGGCGTCTCCGTATGCAGAGTGTTATAGTCTGAGTTCTTTGTTTTTAACAATGGTAGCAGAACTAAAAGACACTATGGCTTCAAAATATTTTCCTCCACCCGCATTGCTTAAAGATAAATACAGTACATGGCAGAAAGAAATGAAGATATGGGAGCTTGTAACTTCACTGGATAAAACAAAAAGAGCTCTCATGGTGTTTTTGTCATTGGAAGGAACAGCCAGAGAAGCTGTTTTGGAATTAGATACTGCGGTTCTTAATTCTGAGGATGGAATGAAAAGGTTATATGAAAAACTGGATACACTTTTTCTAGAAGATGTAAACCAGTCTGCCTTTCGAGCATATGAAACATTTGAAAATTATCAGAGACCGCCTGGGACGTCATTAGAAGATTTTTTAATTGAATTTGGCCAACATGTCACCAAATTAAAAGACTTTAACATTCTTTTACCAGAACCCGTACTCGAATTCAGAGCACTAAAGAGTTCCAATATCCCCCCAGATAATGAAAAATTGGTCAAAGCTACGGTTAGCGAGTTAACGCTATCTTCCATGTCAGAACAGTTACAGAAGATTATGCATGGACATTCTTCTAGCGATTCATCACCCAATACTTCACCTGTCGTGGTAAAAAACCAAATGGATATTGTTAACTATGCAGAAAATAAGCAAATGGATCCTCCAGGAGTATATTATGGCCACTCTTCATATCGACGTGATTCGCATTTTAATGATTCGCGAGAAAAGATAAACTGCGCTGGAAGACGACAGGGATATAAGAATAAAACACGCTCCAATAACAAAAAGAAATTAAATCCGTGAGACCAAACAGGTAACATTACAGTATGTTTTAATTGTGGCTGCAGGTTTCACTGGTCTTATGATTGTCCTTACGGTCATAGTAGCAGGAATAAACATGGCGTCGAAATAGAGGAAGATTTATCCGTGTCGCACGTGGTCTTAATGAGTCAGCAAAAATGTAAGAATGGCGGAGACATTTTTTGAGGGGGAAGACACTTGGCTATGTGGTTCTAGATAGTGGTGCACCTAGCACCGTTTGTGGAACAAAATGGTATAAATGTTTTCTTGAAACATTAATGGATGCACAAAAGAAAAAAAATAGTAAAAATAAAAGGAGTGAGAACCTTTAAATTCGGCGATGAAAATAAACTGAACTCATTCTACAAGGTGATTCTACCATGTGTTATCTCTGATATTGAAATCAGTATTATCACTGATGTTGTGAACTCTGATATTCCACTTCTCTTGAGTAAAGACGCCATGAAAAGTGCTGGAACTTGCCTCAATTCTGAAGATGACACTGTTACGATGTTAAAAAAGAAAATTCCATTAAGCTGCACATCGTCTGGACATTACAACATTCCTATTACTAAACCTCTACCAGACAAATGTAAGTTCAAACACATTTTTTATAAAAAGAAATCCCCTCTAAAATACATCAGAAAAAATTAAAATTGCTATTAGAAATATTGCAAGTGAAAGACAATATTGACAATATAAAAATCTTTTGCAAAACAGACAATACCCTGTCTCTATGATTCTGCACATTCCTCAACCCAAATTCTGGATAAGAGGCTTCGCATAGAGATGGCTATTTTGAGAGAGATGCTTGAAAGAAAAGAAATTACAGCGATCTCTTGGGTACCAACAGACACACAAATTGCCGACTCCTTGATAAAGAAAGGAGTGGCTTCATTTAAGATCCTGGGGTTCATGTCTGAGCCGAAAGAGTCCTCTGTTTAATGTTGTTACACTCTCCTATTTTCTTTTGCAGAACTTATGCCCTACAGAAATGAAAAGAAAAAGAGGGAAGAACTGTTAAGCCATCCAAGTGACCTCCCCTGATACTCTCTAGAAAAGAAAGTGTTTTGCTAGAACCGGATGTAAACAAACGGCCATATTGGTTTATGTCAGAGTGCAAGAAGGACGGGTGTAAAAAGGCATCTCCGTATGCAGAGTGTTATAGTCCGAGTTCTTTGTTTTTAACAAAAGGAATCTATGCTTGCTAGCAGCATGATTTACTGATGATACATACATATAGATCATGACTTACCACCATACTGAGATATATATATATATATATATATATATATCATCATGTCGTGCCGCTAGCATGGATATCCCTGACCCTCTCTCGCCACTTCTCCCTATGTAATATTATAGCCGAGGGATTTCGGTTCATGCCTTTGGGTTTAGTTGTGCTGAGTTGAAAGGTTATCAGCCTATGGGTCAGTTAGGTGCAACCTTGATGCAGGTGGTAATGCATGAGTGCGCACAGAGCGGACATGTCACTCAGAGATGTCACAATAGTCCGAGACGAAACGGGGTGACAGGGTGCGGGTGACGTCACGCACCGGAAGCGCAGAGGTTTGTGTGAGAATTTGAAGAAAGTTAAGGAGTTGAGTTCTAGATGCCAAACGAAGAGGTTCAACTTTTGGAGCTCACAGACGTGAGGCGAACTTGCGCTCTATGGGGACCGCACGAGATAGGGGCCAAATGAATAAGACAGCATAGAAGATTGTGTCTCTCCTCCTTATGTTGAAACCTTTAACTCAAAGTTAATAAAAAGGTTTCGTACTTGAACGAGAAGTCGTTACGTGTTTTCGAATTTCGAGATTCCTATGTTCTTTATATATTCTATCGTTATCAACATTTGATGTCCATTTCACCCATTTCGCACATGGTCATATTTGTGTATATGGCTATGTAACACCTATCATTCATCGCTTTTGGCAGGTTTTCAGGGTTACATCCCGTATCCTCACATAGCTGCTGTATGTATGTTCAAGCTGGTCATCCTGCTTTTGTTTGGCCATATGCGGGGGTCCATAGGAGTACATCACTGATGAGTTTGTCCTTGCTTCTCCAGCAGTGTCCTGCGTGTCTGGTTTGTCTAACTTGTATAGTTTTCGTGATGGGAGGCAAGTGGCCGTATAGTTGGTGTCTTGTAGGGCGTTGTCACCAGGACTTGTTCAATATTGCTCTCAACATTCTTGTGTAATTGCCGTCTATCAGGATAGCATAGATACAGAGTCAGTGGTGCTTGATGGCTGTCAGTTTCACACCTATGTAATCAAAAGACTAATAAATATTTACCAACCCCTCCGCTCGGGCAGGATATGACACAATGTCAATTTTTAAGTGGAGTTTAACAGGTTTAAATTCAGAGTTTTCCTTCTCCTAGACTAGTTGCCTCACCAAGGCATTAGTGCTATATGAAATGCAATCAGTCTCATCCAGGATTTGAACTCGTGTCGCCGTGTCCATTTCCTACAACGATAACCATTACACCATGGGCATATCTACCTTATCTCAACTTAGATATATATGCTCTATCTCCGATACTAAGCACTCTTTATTCATAAATCTAGCAAAATATGATATTAATATATCATGTTTGGTTCATTTGTTTAACAGCATATTAACTCTTTATCGGTTAGTTAATGCCAAAATTCTATTCATTTGGAAATTTTGATTGAAATCCTAACTCCATTTTCAATTGTTTACAATTATTTGTTTACACAGTTATATAGTTTCAAGTATTCCTATTTAAAATAAATTCCACATAATTGTATAGTTTTAAGTATTCTTATCTAATACTTTTCATCTATACACATGATTTAATGTAACCATTTTTACTTGTTAATAATCATTTCTTTGCATATAATTCCAAGTTTCAAGTGACTAATAACAATCCTTAGTATACAATTTTAGCCTAAAGTAACAATTCTTAGCACAAATAATTTGCACACAGTTAAATGGTATCAAGTATTCTTATTTAATACAAATAATTTCAAACAGATGTAGCAAGAGAAATCACGCACGCGGCAGCTCAAAGCATGGTCGAATATGTCTGGCATGTAAAATGAGATCAGGGAGAGAGAAATGGGCGATTGGGAAGATCGAACTCACATGCTCCCGATCGTGAATCGTGTTTGACATAAGCGCGCTTGTAAATTATCACATTGTGCGATTGACCTGGATGTGGCATTTTGGCATGATTACTTAAATCCTGCCTGAATGCACCGAGGGCAGTATCGTTTGAGTCTCGGTGACGTACGACACAAGACGAGCTTGGATACAGGACCACTGGAGAAGATTGTTGAGGAAGAGAAAAAGGAATATTTACCAAAAGATTCGTACTGCAGCTGAAGCACATCGGCAGACACGACTGCATATGAAAGATTATATCAAGCCTGGATATTTGTGAAACCATAAGAAGAAATTGATTCCACGTGTTCTTTTTTGTTGCCGATTTAATCTGTAGAAGGAGCCTAACATGTACAACCACTCCAAGTCAAAGTGGAACTGAAAGTAATGGTGATGAAGGGATGACTCCATACTCCCCCAGAGCTCCAGAATTGGAGCCTCACCACCAAATGCAGTTAGTGTCATTTTTTTGGCGGGGGGTAAGTTCAAAATACCATAAATCATGATTTTGATTCACACTGAGTACCTCATCTGGACTAAGTTAAGTTTAGGAAATGACTGGGCAGACTATTAGTGAGTTTAATTCTCACTGTATGCCCCATAATTCTGGCTGAGTGTCATTTAATTTTCTTTTTTCTTATGACATCAATCAGTCTTGTAAGATCATGGATTTGCATTTGGATTTTTCCTTCTTCTTGATTGGTTGCCCAATCTGCTCTAATGTGTTATTATTCTTCTGTTATTAAAATAACAGCAAACACAAATAATTAAAATAAATTACTTTAACCTTTAAAATACAAGTGGCTGGTATTTGTGCAACCATCAAAAAGTATATGTAACAGAGCTACCCGATTTCTTGTGAGAAATTCCCATTTCTACATTGCTATTGCCTAGCAAAAATAAAATCAATCATACATCGCTATTCCCTCTAAATTGTTACAATCCTCTATTGTATAAGTAATTTTATCATTCTTATGTTACTCCTTTGAGAGTTTCTCAGACAAACATAATGACTTTTCACTGGAGTTTGAGTAACAGCAAGTCTCCTTAAGTTTCCAGGATTTTTCACAGTATTCTGGCTGATCTCAATAATGCTATAGTCTGAATGGTCTTCACTTGTCCTCTTATTTCCAAGTCTTTCAGTCCCTTTACCAATCCTTTAAGGATTGTTCCAAGTGCACCAGTTACAACTGGTATTACTATCACCTTCATAGTCCATAGATTTTTAAGTTCTCAATCAACTTCTAGGTATCTATCACAATTATTATTATTATTATTATTATTGTAGTAGTAATTCTCAATATAACACTGATAATTGTAAAGCATTAAAAAATATTGTAAGTAAAGTTGGCGACCGTAGTTGAGGGTGTAACCCAAAGGCTCCTTTTTCAATAGCTACTACACTGAGGTGTAGGGGAGGGCTCTACTCCTTTCCCTGGATTGCTCCACCTTACCCTGGATACGTACCTTATATTGCTGAGTATTAAGCGAGGAGGTATCAAGTACCATTTTTAAAGTCTTTGGTATGACACGACCTGGAATTGAACCCAGGTCTCCAGGATCATTTGCGAACACTCTACCCACTAGACCAATAAAAAAAAAAATTAAAAATTAAAAAAAAATATTGTATTGATCTTTAAATCTTAGAACTTGAGTGGCTAGTACTTGTGCCAATCTCTAAAAGTATAGATGCTAGGGTGTCCTTGATTCTAACTGAAAAATCCCCATTTCTACATTACTGTTGCCTTGCAATGACAAAACCAATCTGGATGTTAAATAACAAAGTACCTTTTACATTTTGAACCAGTAGCACACAGGCATTGGTTCAGAGTTGTATATATTTACTACAGCTCGCTCTTGATATCTTGGTATTAAATAAACAGACAAAGCAAACATGAATAAATTATGTTTTTGTAATTTCACTTGGTCAGTTTAATAAGCAAAATTTCTTGGGGAAAAAAAAATTGACAATAATAATACGAGAATGTAAACAGGATGAAAGGAGTGCATATGTTGAAATAAAACTTAATTCTCAGGGATTTATCTAATCATCATGACGGTGTCATAAGTATTATCAGACACTCCATTAGTAAGTGCTTTAAGAATACAAAAAATCTCAGTGGTAAAGGCAGAGGACTTGAGGTGATATGGATTGAATTTTATATGTGGTATTATATATATAGACCTACACTAGGGGAATCAAAAGTTTTGGAATATTTTGGTAGGTGCCTATTTGTGATACATATCATGTGACCGAAGCAATTGAAGTTGTGGTCGGTACCTGCCGCTAATTTGGTAACTTAGTCTTTATGAGTTCAAACTGGGCCATAACCCTGCGGAAGCAACCAAACACATTTCTTGTAGGAAAGCATTAAGAAATATTGTATTGATCTTTAAATCTTAGAACCTGAGTGGCTAGTATTTGTGCCAATCTCTAGAAGTTTAGATACTAGGGTGGCTTTGATTCTAGCTGAGAAATCCTCATTTCTACATTCCTATTGCCTAGCAATGACAAAACCTGGATGTTAAATAACAAAGTACATTTTACATTTTGAGCCAATATCTTGGTATTAAATAAACAAACAAAGCAAATAGTGAAAAATTTTGCTCGGTTTGGAAAGACCTCAACAATCAGGCTAGGTCAAGTAGGCTTAAAACTGTTGGTTTCAAGGCTGTGCTCCAATCCATAGAGATGAATCTAGTAACACTTAGAGAGTATCAGACAAATTTGGCAACTCACTATCAATTGTAGCGTGTCACCTTCACAACCTTGCCCACTCAGCTGGGGTTGTAGAATACACTGATAGCTTCTTTGCAGAGGAGTAAGACCTCCCAATGAGTGTCCGGATTATGACACTAAACAATCTGATGGTGAGGATTCAGTAATGCTGGAAATTTGGAGAATGTGGAGTACTCCTTCATTGCCATCGCTCCCAGGTTCACTCTGGCCTGGAGTAGTAGCACCTGATAGGGTCCTTTCTATGGGTCAAATAGAAACTGTGTACTTATGCTAAATTGAATTGTTTGAAATAGAACCATTTTAGTATTTAACTGTGTGTAAACAAAAAACTATACTGATACTAAACTGATTTGTTTGAAATTTAATTTGGCATTAAATGAACCGAAAAGGGTTGATATGTCATAAAACAAAACAACCAACCAACAAACTTTCACAACCTTGGCAAAAGCATTCAGCACAGTTGAATTGCTTAGTTTTGTACTCACCAGATATATATACATATATATATATATTATAGAGAGAGAGAGAGACAGTCAGACAGACAGAAAATCATATTCAAAGTATGATCAAAATTGGTTTTAAAAAAAAAAATGTCGAAAAATGAGGGATCAGCACTTCTTTTGCCAACAGATGTTTTTAGCTGGTCTACAACCTGGTTTGGTTTGGTTTCCATCTTTAATGGCATCTCAACATTTATGGGTTATCTAATACCAAAGTCATCCTTGTAGAACCATAGTGGTACTATTCAACATAAAGCTGGGGGTGGGGATAAGAAGGCTCAGACCTTTCCCCAGGGGTATTAGTTCAAAAGTGATTGTAAGAGAGAGTGTGGAGTTTGAACTTGCTTACTATGATGTCAGTCCAATACATTAGCTAGTATGCAATAGCAACTACTCCCCTCCAAAACGTAAATACAACTCTGTAGTTACAACTTTTCAGATATTGACTGCTGTGAGAAAAACAAGAATTTATTATATATATATATATATATATATATATATATTATAAAAGCAACTGCCTACTTGGATAAATCCCAAAAAGACAATATGTCAAACAAATATTAAAAAGCGTAAATGAATAATAGAAGTTTACTACCTAGGTTTCATAGAAAAGTAAGTTTTCCTGAAGATCCGTTTGGTAAACTGCCCAGTTAGCTGGGGCTGTAGAATACACCAACAGCTCCTCTGCAGAAGAGTAAGATCCTTCCCCACCAAAAAATAAGAGTTCTGGATATGACACTAAACAATCTGATGGTGAGGTGCCAGTGATGCTGGAGCTTTGGGGAATGTGAAGCTCCTCTTCATTGCTATTGCTCCAAAGTCCACTCTGGCTCAGAATGATAGCACCTGATAGGGCCCTATTTATGGGTTAAATAGAACTAAACTGCATACTTATGCTAAACAGAATTGTTTGAATTAGAACTGTTTAACTAAACTGAATAGCTTGAAATAGAAATAGTTATGACAATTAAACTGTGTACTTACATTTAAACTGCATACTTATGCTAAACTGAATTGTTTGAAATGGAACTGTTTTTGACATTGAAACTGTACTTACACTAAACGGAATTGTTTAATATAAAACTGTTTTGACATTTAACTGTGTAAACTGTACTTATACTAAACTGAATTAGCTGAAGTAGAACTGTTTGACTAAACTGAATAGCTTGAAATAGAAATGTTTTTGACAAATAAATTGTGCACTCATGCTAAACTGAATTGTTTGAAATAGAACTGACTATTTGCATAAAAATGGATTTGGTATTAAATAACCTACAACGGTTGATACGCCATAAAAGCCAAACAACCAACTAACCTTTTGGTAAAAACCTATGTATTGAACATCAGTTATTTTATTCCATTATATATGCTCTTTAACCGGCTCATTGGCCTAGTGGGTAGAATGTTTGCCAATGGTCTGTCATACCAAAGACTATAAAAAATGATACTTGATACCTCTTTGCTTAACACTCAACAATAAGGTACGTATCAAGGGAAAAATGGAGCAATCCAGAGAAAGGAGTAGCGCCCTCCCCTACACCTAGGTGTAGTAACTACATTTTATATCATGACAAGGAAATATGACACCCTAATACATTTTCTAGGTTGTGGTGAAGAGAGCTGCAACTCTCTGGCCATCAGCAGAGGGTAGTAGTAAACAAGAATTACAGAATGGTGGAGGTGGGAGAAGTGGTCTCTCCTTCACCCTCTCTATTATTACAAGGTGATGTGGGCATGGGAGGATCTCACTCTCTATGAGCCATGTATGTGTCAGCAGAGAAGCAAACCTTTGACCATGATTAGTACCAAGGAAGAAATGGCCAAAAAAAGCCAACACGTGGTAATCTTCCAAACTAGGGAAATAAGTTAGTTGCCATCTAGTCATCAGAGGATGAGGACACATAATGTGTTTCCGTTTATTCCTCAAAAGATGAAGATGCATAAGGAGTTGCCTTTGTTTGTTGAAAAAACCAAGGACATAATTTGAGATATGGAAGAAACCCAAATTCCAAAATAATGCTGCAAAGAGAACACAGGGAAAAGAAAAAAGCTTATCCTTTGAATGAACTCAAACTCCTAGGTATGGTGGCCTCGTTAAATGAATACCCAAAGAAAAGACTTGTCCACGAGGAAAGAGACAATTATTAATCTTGTTCTTATCTGAAATAAGACGTGTATCCTTCTACCAACATGTTATGGAAAAACAATAACAAGAGGAAAAAGAGAAGAGAATAAACTCCACAGAATCTCAAGTAAGTGAACATACAATTTAAGTATATTCAAATTTACCTTGCTGCAGTCATGCTGATGTGAATGAAAGACAAATTACAGGAGGAAGGAATGGCTCTGATAAAATAGAGGAGAAAGAAGGAATATTTCCCCAATGATAAACTTGAGATTTAGAGCACGAGCTCTACCATTAAACCCTGAAGCCTGATAGAATGCGGAATGTGCCTATCACTGACAAACTACAGTCTCACCTTCTGCTATTAACAAATATTCTATGGCTGGCTCATCCGGGGATAAGGATATTTTATGAGGGGGCTTAATCCAGAGGACTGATACTTTAGTGGAGGCTACTTCCGAGATACAGAAAGACTTTCTCGCTCCTGACTTTTACCTGAATCGTTTTTTTCTTTGTTTCTTTCTTTTTTCAATAAAAGAATATTGTTCTTAATCTTGTTAACCCAAACATGGCAGTTCAGAGATCTTTTTTGTTGTGGAAGAATTGTATTTGTCAAAGATCTTGTATTTGAGGGGGAAATCTAGCCAGTTACCTGTGTTGACTTTTAATAATTCACCAACAACTTACCTAGTAACTTTAAAATGTGGTTCCACTCGGAAGTTGGTGATATCTGTGATACTAAATAGCATTTGGAAGACCCCAGCCAACGCCTGGGCCCTGTGTTAACTGGTGGACTTGGCGGGAACGAACAGCACCCTGCAAGTCCGCTGGGCACACGGCGGCATAACAATATATGCTCACAAAGTTAAATACTGTCAATGACAGAGTTTATCACTCAATGGGCTTTGCAAAAGTTAGATGGATATCAATCTTATACATCACTGTTTGCTATCTTATTACTTTTTTTAACGGGTGTGTATGCATGAAATAGATAAAAATATAAACAATACTGAAGTAAAAAAAAAAAAAAAAAAAAAAGTCAAAAAAGGTAGAAAAAAAAAAGAAGATATAAGTGAAAAGAATGTTCAAGTAAAAAGAGATGGGCAGGATATCTCACTTTTCTTTTTATTTAATTTTTACTTTTCTCCTACTTTGTAAAATCACACTCACACATTCTCTTTTACATTGAAAATGAATAGAACGACAAACAACCTTAGGCATTATTAATCACCATCTGACTATCACGCAATCCAGTGGACGTAAAGTTTAGTTATGAAAAGTATTTAACACTCTGAACATTTTATCTATCTATATATATATATATATATATGAGAGAAAAAGAGAAGAAAAGAAAGAAATGAAACATAATTTGAAAACTGGGGGAAAATAAAAGGAAAAAGGAGTAAAAGAAAAGAAAGGAAAAAAAAAAGGAATGGTTTGCAAAAAAGAGAAAAAGAAACGAGTTGAGATATGAAGAAAAAATAGAAATAAAAAGAAAAAAAAAATAGGGAAAAAAAGACATGGCCTTATGAACAGAGTGTTTGCTAATGGTCCGGAAGACCAGGGTTCAATCCCAGGTCAAGTCATACCAAAGACTTTAAAATGGTACTTGATGCCATTTTGCTTAACACTTAGCACTATAAGGTAAGGATCGGGGTAAAATGGAGCAATCTAGGGAATGGAGTAGTGCCCTTCCCTACACCTTGATGTTATAGCTATCGAAAAGAGAGCCTTCGGGTCACCCTCAACTAAGGTTGCCAACTTTTATTATCCGATTATTTAGAAGCTGAACTTAAAAATTTAACAAACAAAAAATTGCCAATATGTTTGCAAGCAAAAATAACCAAGGATACAACACTCAGCTTACTAACATAACACATTCAAAAATTAATAAAACATATCAAGAATATTTCTACATATTTTCAAAACTGACATAATTAGATTTCCACCAGGAAATATGTCTCAAAGTTTGGCTAGGGTAAATAGTTATTTTGGTCTCAACTTAGGGTATGTAATAAAAACAAATAACTGAATCAATAATATATTGAAAGAAAAATAAGAAATTTTGGGACCAATTTCATTAGTCAGAATTTTTGTCAGGTGATACTAATCATCACCAACCACCAATGCTTAATAGTTCCAGTAGTCAAATTAACAGAAATATTAGTTCCCTAATCCAAGTAAATTAGTATATTGACTAGTGATGAGTAAAATATGGTTGTCAGGTGGTAATTAGATACACTGAAATTGTTTGGTTCAGAATGTTTAAAAATAAACAAATAAATGAGTACATAAAAAAACGGTTGTCACTAAAATTTAAGACTTAAAAAGGCTAAAATGTTTATTAGACATACTAATATTGCTAGGTTTGGTTTATGTGTATAATGGTATATTGTTATTGGTTATTTAATGTGTATAATGGTATATTGTTATTGGTTATTTTATGTGTATAATGGTATATTGTTATTGGTTATTTAATGCTGAAATTTGATTCATTTGTAAATGTTTGATAGCAATCATGAAAATTTATATTTAGTTTGGTTCATTTGTTTAAATTAAAGTGAAATAGAAAGAAAGAACAAATCATGTGATTTGTGACTTGCCACATCGAAAGAGAAAGGAAAAGAAAGAAGTTGTCAGAAAAGCAGACCGATATCTTTTGATTTATTTAATGCCAAAATTTGATTCATTTGTAAATGTATAATTGTAATCATAGCCATTTATATTTGGTTTGGTTTGTTTAATGGCATGTCAACCTTTTATGGTTATTTAATGCCAAAATTTGATTAATGTAGAAGAGTAATAATAATTTGATATTTTCAATGCAATTTTTTTAAAAAATCACACTCTTGAAATTTTTTTTTTTATCTGTTATCATTTGTTTGCACAGTTATATGGAATCAAGTATTCTTATGTAATACAAATAATTTGCACATAGTTGTACAATTTCAAGTATCCCAATTTAATACTAATAGGGGAGAATCCCCATGGCACAGTGGCTAACAAGCTGGACTGCAACATTGTAGTAAGTGAGTTCAAACTCTACTCCTGTTATTACATTCACTTTTGGACTAATGCCCAAGGAAAAGTATGAACTTCCTTAGTCCCAAGCTACGAGTTAAATAGTGCCACTACTGTTCTTCTACAAGCATGCCTTTGGCATTAAATAACCCACAAAACTGACACACCTTTAAATAAAGAAACTAAACAAAATCTAATACTAATAATATCAAGTATTGCTTGTAGTAAAAATTATATGATATCAAGTATTGCTATCTAATCGTAATGATTATATGATATCAAGTATTGCTATCTAATAATAATAATTTGCACATAGTTACATGAAAATCATCTCTTTTTTCATTTTTCATTGGTCAAAGCATCTCTGAAATTTTTCTTTTGACATTATATGAAGCTGCATGGTAATATCTCTTAATATTCTTCATATCCTCAAATTTCTTAAAATGAATATTCAGTTTAGCTAAGTCTGGTAAGTATGGAGAATATTACACTTGCACAATCCTATGTTTCACCAAAAACAATGCTAATGATTCAACAATTATCACACATGGCATTATACTAAGAATTTAACAATATTTGCACTGTAAGTTCTTAAAAAGGTGTTGACTCGTAGATAATACCTCATCTCCTAATAATGTATATAACATAAGTGTTGCATTCTGTGTGTACATCTGTGTGTCAGTATACATATTTAAAAATAAAAAATAAAAGAACAGAAATAACAGAAAGTAAGATCTCTGCCGCTTTTGTTCTAATCTTTAAAGAAAGAAAAAATTAAAGTGAAAAAGAGAAAAAGAAAGAATGAATCATGTGATTTGTAGCTTGCCACATTGAAAGAGAAAAGAAAAGAATGCAGGCAAGTTGTCAACTTAGAAGTTGTAACAGCAGGCTGACTTGAGACCTAGAAACAAAAAAAAGAAGAAAGAAAAAACAGAAAGAAGATCTGACATTTTTTGTTGTAATCTTTGAAGAAAGAAAAAAATTAAAGTGAAAAAGAAAGAAAGAACAAATCATGTGATTTGTGGCTTGTCACATCTAAAGAGAAAGGAAAAGAAAGTAGACAAGTTGTCAGGAAAGCAGACTGACATCAAAACAGAATGGTTTCTTCAGTTTTTGAGTTTGTCTGCTTAGCAATGTATTTTTTGAATCTACATTGACAGCAACCAGGAAGAGAGAGAAAAAGAAAGCAAGAGAGTTTCCACTTTTTAAGATTATATAAAATTCAACCATCATTATTGACAGGTGTATTCTAGTTTCTTATAATACCTTAGGTTATCCTAAAGAGAGTAACCTAACACTGAATATTCAGTAGATAACAGAATAAATCAATCAATATAATATGACTAATGGTAGTGAGCAGATGGGATCTATGTCTTTTGTAACATTCTAAATTAGTGGACACAGGGTGCAATTAGATAAGTTATCAAAAAAGGCCAGCAACTGGAAGAGAGACAAGCTGACAAGGATCAACAGTTTGTCTGATAGGCTAAATGTAATAAGATATGCTGGGGTACCAGGTAAAACATATATGTGTATGTGCATGCATATGTATATATATATATTTTTTTCTTTCTTTTAATATAGCAATTAACAAAAAGTAGCCAAAATTATCTGACTCCATAATCCATCTAAGTGAACACAAGAGCTGGTCAAGTACGCCACCACCTCGACAAGAGTGGAGGTTCAGTGTCCTGAGAACCCCAATAAAAGAGGCTAGGTTATTCAAATTGCACTCTTTTGTAGCTGGGGACATGATCAAGAGAGAAAGAATCACACAAAGATACAAAAGAGCTGGTTTCTATAAGAAAAAAGAAAACAAAAACAGCTTACCTTGGGTATATCTTTAAAACTATCAGCAATTTTGATCTTCACACCACCTAGATCTTGAAGCCAACCTGTTCGACCTGAACAAGAAAAAGGAATTTTATTCTAAATTGTTAGTTTTATTATTTTGTACAAATATATATTTAGTAAATATATTGCCGAAATAAACACTGAAATATCAGCAAAATCAACCATAGTGGTAGTGGTCATCTTTCTCTTTTCTCACTGAAAAGAAGTCAGAACCAACAACCCCACCACCACTCAATCCTAGAGCTATATCTCCCTCTTTCCTTTTCTGTCTTTAGACCCTACCCCCATCCATATTCACATTTATACACTTTCATCTATTTCCTCTTTTGCTAAACTCTAGAAAAAACCTATTTTCTCAGTTGGAAAAAGTTCTATCAATAAAAAAGAACGAAACATTCTGAACTGAATTCGTTATCTGTGTTTTGGTTTATCCACTTTTCCATTTATTTTTCATCATATAACAGGATCTGGCATTAAATAACCCACAAGGGTTGATATGCCATTAAATCCAACCATCTAAACATTACTTGCAGCCAGTTTTCCTACCATTATTTGTCAGTACTTTTTAAATTTTTCGTCAAAAAAAAGTAAGTAAAGTTGGCAACCTTCATTGAGGGTGACCCGAAGGCTCCCTTTTCAATAGCTACAATACCAAGATGTAGGGGAGGGCACTACTCCATTTCCTGGATTGCTCCATTTTACCTTTGATCCTTACCTTATAATGCTGAGTGTTAAGCAAGGTGACATCAAGTACCATTTTTTGAGTCTTTGGTATGACTTGACCTGGGATTGAACCCTGGTGTCCCAGACTGTTGGCGAACACTCTACTCATTAGGCCAATGACCCAGTTAATTTTTCATAACTATACAATATTTTGCATTCGGAGAATTGCCATGTATCTATGCAACTCTTGAGCAAAATGTGACACAAGGTCAATTTTTGAGCAGAGCACAACTGGTTATAATTCAGAAATGTTCTTGGCAAAAGACAGGATTTTACAAGTATTTAAACAAACAGACAATTTGCTTGTAATCATTTAGTATTCTGCTTTCTTCTGAGGTTCCACTCTACACACCAATCCTCTCTGTTTGGACCCATCCTAGTCCATCAAGGTCACCAGTTTTTAAGACTCATAAGTCAAAACTCACCTAGCAACAAAATTTTTAGATCACCCACATCATCAAATAGGTAGTTTTTCAAGACTTGTAAAACAAAAGCAAAATACTTGGTTTAGAGCAGAGCTTCTCAAAGCAGTCCATATAACCCCCTGGGGGCTGGGGTTGGGATGAATAAAAGCATAAGGGTCCACAGGGGATGAATTTACTAGTATGCATTTTTAAATCTTTAATAACTAGAGAACAAAAATCGTTGGACCATGTAGACTTGTTCGGTACACCTAGTAGAAATATTGATCAAGGTGATTGAAAAGGCAATTTCTCATTATTGTTTGAAAGAGCTGCTAACCTGTTAATTTGGACTCCCACACATGACCCATTCAAAACATTTAATTTCAACCTCAACCAAGTGAAACATTTAATTTCAACCCCCACATACAACCCATTCAAAACATTTAATTTCGACCCCCACATACGACCCATTCAAAACATTTAATGTCATCCTCTACATACAAACCAAGTGAAACATTCGATTTCGACCTGCACATACAACCCATTCAAAACATTTAATTTCAACCTCCACATACAAACCAAGTAAAACATTTAATTTTAACCCCCATATACGACCCATTCAAAACATTTAAATGAACAAACAATCTGGAACTGTCTGAAAAGATCTGAATCTTGGTTTGGAGGAGCATTTTTTTTTTCTCTCCTTTTAAAATCTTGATCGAGGGGATCGAAAAGGCAAGCTCCTACTGTTGTTTGAAAGAGCTGCTAACCTACTAATTTGGACCCTGACCTCTGGCCCCTAAAACTTAATGACACTTGTATTCTTAGGCAATACAAACAGATTTTGTGTTTGTTCAAATACTTATGAACAGTACTTTCTGTGTGTTAATTAATGGTAATAAAGGACTACAGAAAGCATACATCTTGATTGATTGTGAAGAAAATTTTAGAAGAATAAAGAATAAATTTAATAAATTTAATTCTATAACACACACACACACACACATTCCAGTAATTTAATAAGTTTAGAAGTATGGGGCACCCATTGAGAATTCAACTCACTTACAATGGTCTGCTAATCTAGCTTGCTAACCATTACACTACATGTGGTGTCCACAGTTTATATATTATTTACTAAGTTTAGCTTAGTTGTGACACAAGGCCAAAAACATGGGGCACCTAGTGAGAATTGAACTCACTAATATTGGTCTGCTAATCTAGCTTGCTAACCATTACACTTCATGAGGTGCCCATGTTCCAGTAATTTAGCATTCAGAACAACAAGATATAACTTCATGTCTTGTTCTGTTGACTGCAGTAAAATTTGGTTATCTTGTGTAATCTTCCTGTTTGTTCAAATACTTATGAGTAGCACTGCATGTCTATTTTAAGAATCTTATTTAGAGTTTATCACAAAGTAGAACAAGAGATAATATTCAGATTAGCAGTTTTCCTAAGTTTGTACAGATAAAATTTCTCTTGTTCTAATTTTACCTGCAATAATAACCAGCAATAATATCAAAGAGGAAGTCTTGCCCCAGTAACTTAAACAATGTTTCAAATTACATTCACAGATAGACAAGTTGAGATGTTAAAGACTAAACTAGGTTGTTACTCAACCTTTTCACTGCTCCTCCCTTGTAAAGAAGCCTCTATCTGCTGCTAGAACTCCCTTATGGGAAGGTGTACATCTCCTCTACTCAACAGAGCAACAGATAAAAGGGGGATATCAGACTAGGGTCTAATTTGATAGACTGCGATGGGCCCCTTGAATCCTGAGTATCTTATGACAGGTAACTTTATGTATAAACTTCAAATAAAGACGCCGGTTTTTAAAATTTCACTGCTGTACTGCTAAGTACAGGAAGTGTAGAAAAAATAGAAAATTAATGCTGACTTAAACTAACATGTTTGAGATCATTTTAAAAAAAAGATTTTTTTTAAAAAATGACAGGTTGTTTCCGAAAAATTGATATTTTGTAAACTAATAATTTCTAGGCTTACCTGACCTTGCCTGATTGTCAAGGTTCTTGAAACCCAAGCAAAATTTCTTGAAGCATCAACTTGAAGCACTGTGATCAACAATACCTTCACGTTTCACACAACAAATGTTTTTGGTTGCTTCCTCAGAGCTACAGCCCAGTTTAAACTCAAAGTATAAGTTTCAGAATTAGACTATGCTGCATGTTCATCTATGTGGCTTTTAAATCAAACAGAGTGAAGCAATGCACATGTCAGTGCACCATCTACCACTATACTACCAACCACAGTAAGTACTTTCCACAGCTTAAATGACTTTGGTCATGTGATATACACGTTGTATACTAGCATGTACCAAAATATAGCAAAACTTTTGACTCTAGTATTACTGTGCGCCAATGGCCCAGGAGAACAGGGTTCAATCCCAGGTCAAGTCATACCAAAGACTCAAAAAATGGTACTTGATGCCTCCTTGCTTAACTCAGCATTTAAAAGGTACAGATCAAGGGTAAAATGGAGCAATCCAGGGAAAGGAGTAGCGCCCTCCTCTACACCTTGGTGTAGTAGCTATCGAAAAGGGAGCCTTCTGTTCGCCCTCGACTACAGTCACCAACTTTACTTATGACTAACATGGTTGGATGGGTTTTATGGCATATCAACCTTTGTAGGTTATTTATCCATTTTATACCAATAGTCAGTTCTATTTCAAACAATTCAGTTTACCATTAGTACACAGTTTATTTGTCAAAAACATTCCTATTTCAAGCAATTCATTTTAGTCAAACAATTCTTCTTCAAACAATTCAGTTTAGTATAAGTATATATTTTCTCCACACACAGTTAAATATCAAAACAGTTCTATATTAAACAATTCAGTTTAGCATAAGTAGAATTTCAATGTTAAAAACAGTTCTATTTAAAGCTGTTCAGTTTAGCATAAGTACACAGTTTAATTGTCAGAAATATTTCTATTTCAAGCTATTCAGTTTAGTCAAACAGTTCTAATTCAAATAATTCAGTTTAGCATAAGTATGCCATTTAGTTCTATTTAACCCATAAATAGAGCCCTACCGTCCAGGTCAGAGTGGACCTGGGATTGATGGTAATGAAGAGGTGCTCTGCAGTCCCCAAAGCCCCAGCATCACTGGAACCTCACCATCAGATTGTTTAATGTCATAATCAGGACACTCGTGGGGGGGGTCTTACCCAACAGCAGAGGTACAGCCAGTGTATTCTATAGCCCCAGCTCACTGGGCAATACACAGAGTTAATATCAAAACAGTTTTATTTCAGATAATTCCGTTTAGCATAAGTACACAGTTTAGTGGTGAAAACAGTTCTATTTCGAACAATTCAGTTCAGTATAAATACACAGTTTAAATGCCAAAACCAGAGAACTCAAACCACAGTTTAATTCTATTTAACCCATAGATAGGACCCTTATCAGGTACTACCACTCTGGGCCAGAGTGGACTTGAGAGTGATGGCAATGAAGGAGTACTCCACATTCCCCAAAGCTTCAGCATTACTGGAGCCTCACCATCAGATTGTTTAGTGTCATATCCAGGACACTTGTTGGGGCGGGGTCTTACCCCTCTGCAGAGAAGCAGTCAGTGTATTCTACAGCCCCAGCCGACTGGGCAATGACTAACATGGATTTTATGAATTATTGAAATGTGGCTGAGTAGGTGACTTATGGAGAAAGAGCCTAAAAGACTTATTTGGATATTATAAGTCGATTAGCAATACCTGTGTAGAAATTCGAAACTGAACCATACAATTCCCATGAATGAAAAATACATTGTTTTTTTTCGGTGAATATGTGTTTTGATAAATTGGAAATAAACCCAGAGAATAGAGGTGACATTTTCAACCTTAGTTGTTCACACCAACCCATCAAAAGCTGTCAGGGTCATTAGTTCCTTTGCTGGCTTTTGGGAAATAGTGTGTGTGTATATATATATATATATATATATATATATATATATATATTGTCATCCACAGAGACTGTTTTGTTGTATATATATATATATATATATACAATACACACACACACACACACACACACACACACACACACACACACACACACATATATATATATGTGTGTGTGTGTGTGTGTGTGTGTGTATTGTATCAGGTGAATTTTACACATAGAAGCATTTAATTTTGGAGTTAAAGAGAAAGAAAGAACAGCAAGAGAAAGAGTGAAGAAGAAGAAAGATAAAAAAAGAGAGAAAAATGGATAAAAACAGTGAAAGGAACAAGAGAGGAAAAAGTAAAAAAAGAAATGAATATATAAAAGAGAGTTATTTTTGGTTGGAATTATTATGTGGGATATCTAATGATGTAATTCTTAAGGCTTGCTACAGAGTATTAGAGAGAGAGGCATGAGATAATGAAATAAAAGTTTGAGTAAATATGAGAGACAAATTAAAATATCTTTTCATTTTATGAAGTATGTAACTATATTCTGCTGAGTAACAATATATAATTGAGATATTTCATCAAGTTATCTAGCCTATCTTTTATGATATAAAAGAACAAGAAAAATTTGGTGCATCCTCAACTGCAGGGTTGTCCACCGTGGGCATTTTTAATTTGATTTCCTGGATGAATTAAACTTTTTTTATGGTTCCTGGATTAATTTAGACTTCCATACCTACAGATGCCAATTTTATTTGCTTTCTATACTAATAAGACCTATATAATCAACTTTACTCTAAAAAGATACAGGGAGCTTCTGTGAATGTCAATTTTATTCGCTTTCTGAATTAGGCCTTCCTGATCAATTTTATTAAAAAATATTCCAGTCCTCCCTCCACAAATAACATTAAAACACTCCTTGATGTCAAGGGAGTTCACATATCCAGTTTCCTCAAGATTGGCCCATTAGCCTAGAGTTATATATTATACATAGGTAAAGTTGGTTGGTCGGTTAGTTTTATGACATGTCTATCCTTGTTGGGTTATTTCATGCCGAAATCAATTTAATAATTATGGTCTCCAATTATAGGCAGTATAAATTTGCATCTACACAACCATTTTAAACAGGTAAACACTTTCTAATCTCAAATATAGTTTGAACCATAAATGAGACCCTAACAGGTACTACAACTCTGGATCAGAGAAAACAGTGTAAGGTTGATTTCAGTGAAGAGATAATTCCCCATTCCCCAGAGATCCAGAAATGGTAGTCTCACCACTGGATGCAGTTTAGTGTGATATCCAGGATACAAAACAGATTGATTCAGTCCAGAAAGCGTAAAAGTACTTCTAGCAAAAATGATAAAATTAGCACACATTGAACTTGTTCACCTTTCTGTTTTTTTGTTTGTTTTTTTATTTAGCAGTAAATAAATTAACAAGAGATAAGATGCAAAACGCTTGTTCTTTAATAGCAAAACATTCTGATTTCATAAAATATATCTTAAATAAATTAAATTAAAATATTCAAATTAAACAGCATAGTTTTTCCCAAGCCATGCAAGGGAAAATATGGAACAACCCAATATTGATGAAAATATTATGAAATAACCCAGTATTGAGGAAAATATTATGGAATAACTCAATATTGATAAAATATCATGGAATGACCCAATATTGAAAAAATAAGGAATGACCCAATATTGAGAAAAATATTATGGAATGACCCAATATTGAGAAAAATATTATGGAATAACCCAATATTGAGGAAAATATTATGGAATAACCCAATATTGAGGAAAATATTATGGAATAACCCAATATTGAGGAAAATATCATGGAATAACCCAATAAGGATAAAAATACTATGGAATAACCCGATATTGAGGAAAATATTGAATGACCCAATATTGATAAAAATACAGAGCAACCCAATATTAAAGAAAAAACGAGGGAATTCACTGACAAAAAAAATATTATATGTTATTGCCTGCCTCCCTACCTCTTTCCTTCCTTCCTTCAGACATAGATTTCACTAATATAACTCAATATTCTTTATCAAAGTGGTTCCAACTCTCCTTTAGCGAATGGAGCCTTCTCATGGACAACTAATTTCAGTCATGGGTTGTATTCCTCATCAAGAGACACACAATGGTCACTTGTTCTGGACAATCAGCAATGTAGTCTGTCACCTATTCACAAACAGGATAGTTTCCTAAGGTTTGTTTGTAAGTACAGATTTCTGAAGTAATAATAAAGAATGCTACTATAGTGAGTATTTACCCAAGCCCTCTTGAAGGAACAGGATGTGACACAAATCCAAATTTTAAGTAAAGTTGAACCAGTTTGAATTTGAGTTTTCTTTTTCCTAAAAGTAGTAATAAAATAATAATAATAATAATAATAATAATAATAAGAGTATATTAACAGAGGACATTGTGATAAAAAGCAATGATAAGGAGTAAAACAAGTAATAAAATAATAGTATTGCCATTATTTGAACATAAGATGCACTATTTTCGAGGTTTTTACTGTGGGCAGTATTAGTCAACAAGAGACTCACAATAGTCACTTGTTCTGGTCAGTCTGTGTCCCATCCAATAAGTAACTAAGATGTACAACTCTTAACGTATAATGTCCAGTCTTATCTTTGTAATTCATTTATGAATTTCAGTTCATTATACAAACAGTAAAATCAGTTGTGCTAAGCTTAGCTGAAAAATCCAGCCTGAGTTATACTTACAAGAATATTGAAAAAAAAAAAAAAATCACTTATGTTAAAAATGCTCATCACTTATTTCAGAAGAAACATTTTACACATATTAACAAATGCTAAAACATGAAAATTTCCATCGGTAATGTTGTCAGTAACCTATTTTCAAACAAGATAAGTTCAAACATGTGATTTTTTCAGATCAGCATTAGCTGATGGTCTTTCACTAGAGTCTGAATGATAGTTTCCAGGACTCCTTTCAGTATTCTAGTTGATCTTAACAATGTTGTAGTCTGGGTGGTCTCTCCCTGTCCTCTAATTAAAAATTTTTCCTGTCTTTTCCAAACCCTTGGGTATTGTTTCAAGTGTACCAATTACAATTGGTATCACTCTGTCACCTTCATGTTCCATAGCTTTATTTTTTAGTTCTCTACCATGGTCTAAGTATTTATCTCCCTTTTTGTTTTCTTTGAGTTGTCAGGTTCTCTTTTTGTTTGTTAATTAGCACTAGGTTCTGTCTTAGGTGATCCATTTGTATTTCAAAATCCAAGAGATTTTGGATGCTTCATTCTCCAAAAGAAGATTGTGGAATCACCCCTTCCATACCATTACTCTCAGGTCCACTTTGACCAGAAATGGTTGTATCTTTTAGAATTAACTCTATAGATCAAACAGATCAATTGGAAAATTATTAGTATAGGATAGGAATACTTGAAACCATATTATTTACTAGTTATTAATATTAGATAGGACAACTTGAAACCATAACTTTATGCAAATTTATATATATATATATATATATATATATATATAAAATAAAAAAACTCAAATTGTTATTTGGCTATTACAAATTTACTTCAGCTGATCACTCAATAAGAGAAACCAACCTCTTCTGATAACCATCACACAATGGAAAAAATTTCTTTAATGAATGCTTACTTGTTAAAAAAAAAAGAAAACAGAGGGAGACAAAAAGACATGGGTTAGAAGTTGGTGTCAAAAGCAGATGTCATGTCATCGTCTGGTGTCATGTATCCTTATATATATATATATATGAATTTTTGTTGTAAGTCCAAAGAGAGAATAAAAATATTTTAAAATAGGGAGGTTGACAAAGAGATTTGTATTTTTTGAATTTATTTATTTTGTTCTTACATGCGTGTATGTTTCCAACTTGTTGCTTTAGTCAGAGAACATATATGACACAAGGCCCTGTTAATGGGGTGCTCAATGAGACTTGAACTCACTTATGTTTGCAGTTTAAATGATTTTCTGTTGGTTATGGGTTTATATAGAGATCATCCTCTCTTTTTCTTAGAGAGTGTTTATCTTAGACTGCTTTATCCGTCTTTGATATTTGATATGTTTTTGTTATTGTGTGCATGTGTGTGCCCGTTGTCGTGATTTTGGATTTCACTAACAATTATTTTTCCTCTGTGTGTGTGAGTGTGTATCTTGGAGATTTTTTATGTGTATATGTGTGGTAGTGTGGTTTGAAATTTACTTTTTTCCTAATAGTTTTTGTTGGTGTATATATATATACACACACATATATATGTATGTTTGTATATATTTCCAGCTTGATACTTTTGTCCGAGAACATGTCTGGTATACGGTCTAGTTAATGGAGTATTCAATGAGACTTGAACTTACTAGTGTTTGTAGTTTGAATCTACAAGCAGTGACTATGTTGAAAAATAAACTTCATTCAATTACATTCCACAAGAGTACCTTGGTCAGCCTATGAACTTTTCAGCCAACATTCATATGTAAACACATATACTATAAAAATTCTTTGCAAGGAAAGTAAGAAGGATGTCAATATTTTACACGATATAATAGATATATTGATCAGGCCATCAAGAAGGATTGTTATGGAAACTATTTTTTTTTTTCTTGATGGCGAGATAAGAGCAGTTTTAGGTAATGTGTTTCATATTTAACTTGATAATGTCAAAGTATCCTTTATGAAAAGAAAAAAAATTCACTTTAAGGAAAAATGAAAGTTACTGCAAAAGTTTATTAATAACTCAACAAATTTTTGGTATTTTTCTTCACATCTTTTGCTGGATCTTTGCAAACAAAATGGTTCCAAACAACTTGTCTACTATAAGGGTAAATGAATTTAGTTTTGGTTTCTTTGTTTAATGGCATATCAACCTTTGTAGGTTATTAAATGCTAAAGCTATCCTGGTAGAAGAACAGCAGTGGTACCATTTAACCCATGAGAGGAGATAAGGGACATCCACATGGTGTAATGGTTAAAGCGCTGGACTGCAGAATTGTAGTAAGCGAGTTTGAACTCTGGTTGCACTATTATGCTTATTTTCGGACAAATACTCTTGGTAAAGGTATGAACCTCCTTATCCTTCCAGTTATGGGTTAAATAGTACCACTACAGTTCTTCTTGAAGGATGGCTTTGGCATCAAATAACCTATGAAGGTTGATATGTCATTAAACAAAGAAACCAAACTAAACCAAATTATAAGAGGAGATAATAGGGTTCATACCTTTCCCAAGATTTTTTTATTTAATGGCATATCAACCTTTGTGGGTTATTTAATGCTAAAGCCATCCTGGTAGACGAACAGCAGCGGTACTATTTAACCCATAAGAGGAGATAAGGGGCTTCATACCTTTCCCACAGATATGAGTACAAAAGTGAGCATCATAGCATAACTGAAGTTTGAATTTGCAAACATCATCATCACAGTCCAGCATATTTGATCTCTGCTTTGGAGACCCTTACCCCTACTCGTAACTGAATTTATTAAATTTTCCTGTCATAACTTTGACATTTAAATATTGCCTTGGAATATTTTGTTGGATATTTGTGAAGATTCTTTTTAAATTTTTCTGGAACGTATTTTGGTGTCAAGTTGTCATACACTTTAAACTAATTTCAAATGAGCAGGTAAGTTGATTTCATCATTATTATCAAGGCATGTTGGCAGCAGGGATTCTTTTGACTCTCTCTCTCTTTTGCCATCCATCCCTAATAGCCACTGTACTTGGTAAATATTCTACACAGCTAAGTTCTGTTATATATATAAATATATATATATAATCAACCCCTCTGCATGAGCAGAATGCAACACAAGCAGGGTTTAACAGGTTTGAATATCAAGTTTTTCTTCACCTAGAATAGTTGCCATACCAAAGTTAAAGAGCTTAAGTCTGCCAACTATTTTCCGATGGCTGGAGGAAGAATAGTTGGATTCATGCCTTTCTCAAAAGTATTAGCACTATATGAAATGTAAACAGCTTAGTCTAGGATCTGAACTCAGGTCACTGTATCCATTTCCTATGACAGTAACCAGTACACCACATACACATTTCTTTTTACATATCTTGATTGGTGTTTTTGGTATACCAACACTTCAGGGCTACTGAATGCCATATCATGTTACACACACATATATATATATATATATATATATATATATATATATGTGTATGTGTGTTTGATTAAATAGGACAGGCACTTCATGTCTGCCAATTTTTTCTTTGATCTGTTCATTCATATGAACCCCTCTTACTCATTCATATGGCCTTATGCCACATCTAAACAATAAAATGACAGGATAAACTTGGAAAGCTTTTAACTTAATATCTTGAAATAAAGAAAAAGTTCAAACAGCTCCTCCTTCACCCAATAAAATTTTTGTTCAGTTCAGTCTTAATCTTTTCAGTTATGAACAAAATTAGATTAGTCTCGTTAATGAAGTTATGATCTTAGAAATACAGAGTAGCTTTTCTTATGTAAGTCGTATATCTTCACGTCTTGTAAAGTACAGTTTTCTTAGTATTCAAAATAAATATTTTGTCTTGTAACTCAACATTATAACTATATTCAGCAATTGAAAAAGTTACTCTAATGTTTTAGGTTATGGAATATGAGGCACTGCCTGCTCCACATGTTTCATTATCAGGATGGATTTGTTGGTATATGAGCAGATAAAGATGTAGATATACAAGCTTAGTATAACAGTTATTCTCATAGCAAATGGAATCAGTGACCTGAGTTCAAATCCTGTTTGAGGCAGTTTGCATTTTACTTTGTGCTAATGCTGTTGAGAAAGGCATGAATCTATCTCTTCTTTTATAACTGGCAGGAAAAGAGACAGATTCGTGCTTTTAGAGGTAGATATGAGATAGATTCATGCCTATACTAAGGCAGACTGGGTTGTTTAGACTTACTTAGGCAACCAGGCTAGGAGAAGGAAAACTTTGAATTCAAACCAGCTGTACTCCATTTAAAAGTTGACCTTATGTCACATCTTGCCTGTGGCAGTGAGTGTTAAGGCATGCAAGTTATCTCCCCTGATACTCTCTAGAAGAGAGGGTGTTATTTGAGGACAGGAAGTAAACAAACACCCATATTGGTTTAGGTGAGAGTGTAAGAAAGAAGGGTGTAATAAAGGCGTCTCTGTATGCAGAGTGTTATAGTCTGAGTTCATTGTTTTTAACAATGGTAGCAGAGCTAAAAGTCACTATGGCTTCTAAGTATTTTCCTCCACCCGCATTGCTTAAGGATAAATACAGTACAAGGATAAAGGAAATGAAGATATGGGAGCTCGTGACTTCACTGGATAAAACAAAAAGAGCCTTCATGATGTTTTTGTCATTGGAAGGAACAGCCAGAGAGGCTGTTTTGGAATTGGACACTGCGGTTCTTAATTCTGAGGATGGAATGAACGAGTATACGAAACATTTGAAAATTATCAGAGACCACCTGGGACATCATTAGAAGATTTTCTGATTGAATTTGGCCGATTTGTCGTCAAATTAAAAGACTTTAACATTCTTTTACCAGAAGCTGTACTCACATTCAGAACACTAAAGAGTGCCAATATCACCAAGGATAACGAAAAATTGGGCAAGGCTACTGTCAGCGAGTTAACACTATCTTCCATGTCAGAACAGTTACAGAAGATTATACATGAACATTCTTCTAGCGATTCATCACCCAATACTTCACCTGTCGTGGTAAAAAACCAAATGGATATTGTTAACTTTGCAAAAAATAACCAAATGGACCCTACTGAAGTATATTATGGCTGCTCCTCATATCGACGTGATTCGCATTTTAATAATTTGCAAGAAAAGATAAACTGTGCTGGAAGACGACAAGGATATAAGAATAAAACACGCTCCACTAACAAAAAGAAATTAAATCCGCTAGACCTATCAGGTAAGATTACAGTATGTTTTAATTGTGGCTGCAGGTTTCACTGGTCTTATGATTGTCCTTACGGTCATAGTAGCAGGAATAAACATGGTGTCAAAATCTTCCTCTATTGATAAGTAAACAAAAACGTAAGTACGGCAGAGATATTTTTTGGGCGAGACGTTTGGCGCAGCAGTTTTAAATAGTGGTGCATCCAGTACCGTTTGTAGAACAAAATAGTATAAATGTTTTCTTGAAACATTAATGGATGCACAAAAGAAAAAAAGTAGTCAAAATAAAAGGAGTGAGAACCTTTAAATTCGACGTTGGAAATAAACTGAACTCACTCTACAAGGTGATTCTACCATGTGTTATCGCTGATATTGAAGTCAGTATTATCACTGATGTTATGAACTCTGACATTCCACTTCTCTTGAGTAAAGACGCCATGAAAAGGGCTGGAACTTGCATCAATTTTGAAGATGACACTGTTACGATGTTAAAAAAGAAAATTCCATTAAGCTGCACATTGTCTGGACATTACTACATTCCTATTACCAAACCTCTACCAGACAAGCATAATTTCAAACACATACCTTTTATTAAAGAAATCCCTATTAAAAATACGGCAGAAAAAAATTAAAATTGCAACAAAGTTACATAGACAATTTAGTCATCCTAGTAGTAAGAAATTGTGTGACTTAGTTAAAAATGTAGGAGTGACAGATCCTGAATTTATAAAAATTTTGCAGACACTCCCAAATTCTTGTGAACTATGCATTCGTTACAAGAAGACTGAACCTAAACCTATTGTTGGAAATTTTAATATGGCATTGGTGACCAGTGGTTCAAATTCTGGGATTTCTAAAAAGTCTTTGTATAAGGCGGCACCCAAGGAAAAAACCAAGGGCAAGCATACAAACAGAAAGCCTTTAGTGCAGAGTCAGCTTGTTGATCTCAATAATCCTCGATCAGCAAAAATCTGCAAGAATGGGATGAAACCATTACTTACTCTAGAATGTAACTTTTTATCTCCTGATGTTCAAAGAAGAGAAACAATTTGTACTCCAGGAAAAGCATCTATTTCTTGTAGACAATATGATGCTGAAGTTGATGACAAACTAAGTGAAACTATGAATGAGAAAGAGAATCGGAATAAAGAGAATTCGGTAGCAAAATTTATTTGCCAGACACAACATTCTGCAAAGAAGAAATTGCTTGGAAAAAGTCCAAGTTCAACTAGCAAGAAAAATCCTCATGTAATTGTTTTGGCTACAGAAATAAAATCCAATTCTTCTGTGACGGCAAATTCTTTAGAATCCCAAAACGGGACTTGTGAAGACGGGGTAGGTTGGCACTTGATCCCTTGTAGAATAAGTCCTCGTTCAGAGTTTTTTTCTCAGGCATATAAGAACTGGCATATTATGTAGGGGATCAATTTATGGCCAGACTGACCGCCGCTGGCAAGGGGTTCCAAATTTCACACTATACACACACCCACCAAGGCCGCTAGACTTCCTCCCCTAGACAATGGAAGATATGGACCTCTAGGTTGAGACGTAATAATATGAATTATAGTAGTCAGCAATTCCGGCTTCCCGTGCGATATTTTAAAGGAATTTATAGGCCAATTTTAAGCAAGATAACATAAGGCGAACAGAAGCTGGAAAAGAAACATGAAAATAACAAATTCGTAGCAGAACTGCAAAGAACAACTTCGACCACGTGGGAACATTAAAATACATGAATCCTTTACTACACATAGATATACACTGTCAAGGTGTCAAATATATAATAAATGAACAGTCCATGAACATAAATGTCTTTCTTCTTTTCTTTTCTTTCGTTTTCCTTCAAATTGAGAGAGACAGAGAGGGTATATAAAATTGGGTATAAGGAGAAACAGTCCCAAGGGTACTTATCTTATTTTCTTTGATGGAATTCCTGTGGAGAATCTTTCCTCTTTTACGGGCTAATAGACTTTATGCTATTTTTAACACTGGCTTGAAGAACTTGGGTCCTTCGTGTCCGAGATATTTTTTTGTCTTCTTCACCCGGAGTACTGGCTTTGGGTCTGCCTGCCACGAGCCCTGTCCAATAACTAACTTTTTTCTTTTCTATTTCCGCTGACAGGAGGGAGTTCCCACTTCCGTTTTAGGGTCCCAGCCAATCATTTGGCTTCTACCTTCTTGTGTCAGGTGACCCGAGTGAGGTCACCAAGTATAAACATCTGGTCTCCCCTGTGACCCATATTCTTTCTTAACGGTCATTCTTTGACGGCTTGCTACTGTTAATTCGAACATGAGGAATAGTATTAATCTTATTTCTATCGTCTCAGTGGGACATCACGTGACACTTCTTTCTTCAACAAAGATGCAGATACAACCCTGCTAAATGATATGAATGCCACACAGCTTCATTTTGATTCCAGTGACAGTGAAGAAGATTTAAATAGTAAAAGAAAAAAAGAGAGACCCTAATAAAAGTTACAATGTTACAATGAACAGAGGCTTCGCATGGAGATGGCTATTTTGAGAGAGATGCTTGAAGGAAAATAAATTGCAGAGATCTCTTGGATACCAACTAACACACAAATTGCCCACTCCTTGACAAAGAAAGGATTGCCTTCATTTAAGATCCAGGGGTTCATGTCTGAGCTGAAAGAGTTCTTTGTTTAATGTTGTTGCACTCTCCTATTTTCTTTTGCAGAACTTATGCCCTACAGAAATGAAAAGAAAAAGGGGGAAGAACTGTTAAGGCATACAAGTTATCTCCCCTGATACTCTCTAAAAGAGAGGGCGTTATTCGAATACCGGAAATAAACAAACAACCATATTGGTTTTTATGAGAGTGTAAGAAAGAAGGGTGTAATAAAGGCATCTCCGTATGCAGAGTGTTATAGTCTGAGTTCATAGTTTTTAACAGTGAGGTTTAGTAAATACATTTAGAGCTATGTTAAAAAAAGTATCAAGACTGAAACTATATTTACCAAGACACTAATGAATAATGAATGAAATGTTAATCTTTTTTTAAAAAGTCCTTTTGAATACAGTGAGCATATTCCAGTAAGTTTCCATCAGGATAAAAAAGCAACAGTAAAACTAGTAACAAACTAACAAGTTTTTCATCTATACAGATATCTATCAAATTTTCTTGTTTTTAAAAATTGACAAGTATCTATATAGAAAGCCGGTCTAATAAGCAATGAGACTAATACATTTTTAAAATACACATTTTATCAGCTTACAGATTAATTCCTTCAAAATAGTTCGCTTGGGAAGTCACAAACTGACAGAGATGTTCCTCTTCTGGAAACAGTACTGGAAATCTTCAACTGAAACTACTTTAAGTTGGTTTACCATAACTTGTTTGTTCTCAACATTTCCAAAATGGCTAGGGGTAGTTTATAACAAACACCTTTTTTTCGTCATTTTTCTAAATTTGCTTGGCAACTTTTCTTCTCTCCAACACGAATTCCAACCTTCATCGACTGGACCACATCCATCTTCTCTTTCCTCGGATCTGAAAGCAACGTGGGCGTGGAAAGAAACAGAGAAAGACCAGTCGACACATATGGTAATCACGAGACCAGCGGCCAACTAGGTGTCGTGAAGCTATAGTACCACACTAATAGCATAGTGGCTAACATGTTGAACTGCCACACCATATTAAGAGTGTTCAAACTCCAATTCACTTTTAGACAAATACTCTTGGGAAAGACATGAACCCTCATTATCCCCAGCTATGGGTTAAATAGTACCACTACTGTTTTTCTACAAGGATGGCTTTGGCTTTAAATAACCCATGAAGGTTGATATACTATTAAAACTAAGAAACCCAAAGGCAACTACTGAGCTGAGTTTTACTTTTTGGAAACATGAAAGAATCATAAGGACACCGATCAGAACACCAAGTGGCTTAGTTCCATAATAATAATCTTTTTGGTAAAACAATTTGTTCACTGAGTGTCTAGAACAGGCAACCCATACATATTGATCCCGATCAACTGGTAGATTGCAATGGTAGAGCAGGTAGACTGCACACCATTTGAAAAAAAAAATTTTTTTTGTTTATATTATTCTTTCATTTATCCCCCATTATCTATTCAATTTATTTATGCAAATCATCATTTTCTGATATGAAGATTATCAAATCCAAGTATCATTCCCCCATGAGCAGTGGTCATTTGAAAACCTTCTTGAGGCTGAATATCAGCAGTTTTCTGTGACCAAACTAGTTAAAGTGTCATCTATGGAAAATGGGCTTCTAATGTTGAATAATAGATTAGCTGTATTCATTATTTGAGAGTAAGCATTGGTAATTTAAAAAGATTTAATCAGTTGTCCCAAGCAGAAACTTAAGGTTTAATTGACATTTAATTTAGATCATTTGAGAACTTGGTGGGGATTAAATAATCTCAGTCAGGTAACCAAGGGGTTCAAGAAGTTAGATTGTAACTTTAAATTAGTTTATCAAGAATCAGTAAGGCAAATCGGTATCAATTTCTATCAACCGTCAGACTGATTTCTGGAAAAATACAGCTGGTCATATTATGTATGAGAAGACTTCAGGAAAATAATATGTGAGCAGCAAAAAAATTCAGTAGAATTCTACACATGCACTCATTCAAGTTCATGGCGGGGAGATTTTTTCTATAAATTTTTGGTATTATTCTACACATGTACCTGTTCAAGTTCACAAAATAAAAGAATTTTAAATTAACTTTTTTTTGTGATTTAAACAAAGACATTTTTTATTCTAGTTCACGTGCAGAAGAATACCAAGAATTCTGTGTTATTCATTCCAGTGAAACAGCATCGGGTCATAAAGGATGAAACAGTGAAAAGTAACGACCTGCCAAGAAGACAAGATGACAACGAGAAGCTATTACTGGTATAGAGTAGCATTATCTTATGACTTGCTGCCTTGCTCCACTTGGCTGGGACAGTTTGGCCAGCTGTGCTGCCTGATACATGGATCAGGTCAGGTGTGTCTTGGTTCTAAGACCAGCACTTCTTGAGCCTTAAGAGGCTGTGCCCACAAGTTCTAACCCCCTCTGGAGGGGATAGGTATATCACCTGGCACCTGAGGCACCCCTTTTTAGGCAAATGCTGATAGGGCTGAAGGCATTTTTGGAACCACTGGGTGTGCGCGGGCTACGGGTCTCTGCCTGGTTCCCACAACAAAAAAGGCCATGTGCCATACTCATGCGTATATGGGGCACTTGACAAATATCAGAAGCTATTACTGGTGGATAAAAGAAAATGATTACATAATGCTAGATTATAGGATGTTAATTAATTTTAGCCATTGAAAAGTGTATCAATTCAGTGTCAACAATAAAATTCAAGAAAACTAGAAATAAAATAATAATTTTCATAAACTCTTTGTTTTTTTGAGCAAAACAAAAAACATTTATTCGATCTACTTATCTAATATATCTTCATGGTTTCCTTTTTTTTTGCTTGCTTGCTTGTTTGTTCTCTATAGACTCCTAGGCTAATGGGCCAATCTTGAATAAACTTGACTTGTGAACTCCCATGACCTCAAGGAGGGTTTTAAAAGTATTTGCAAGGAGAAACCAGGAACTTTTGTACATTAAAAATTTTGTACATTTAGAAGTTCAATGTCAAAGTATTAAAAATATCTACAAGGATCAGTTGAAAAGTTCATAGGCAAACCAAAATACTCTCAGAGAACATGACTAAATGAGCTTTATTTTTCAAGAGTCCCTCTTGCAGTCAACAGCGTCTTCCAGTGGTGTTCCAGTGTTTAGATCCAATTGGTCAAAAATGTCATCAACAGCAGATATGACTTCAGCCTAAGAACTTTTCAGCCCTACCTTGTATGCTCTTGAAGTAAATCTAACAGTTAACAATATAATAACCCGAGAAGGTTGACATGCCATTAAAATGAATGAATTAATCATCCCAAGTTGGAAAAAATTATCTTTAGCAAAGTGTACTTTAGGATATTACATTTACCCCAAGCAATGCCTAGTATTTCTGTTCATATATGTATGTGTATATATATATATATATATATATATATATATATATACACACACACACATACATATATACATACATATATAGGCTTTTATGTATATATATATATATATATATATATATATATATATATATATATACATATATTTACCAACTCCTCTGCTCGGGCAGGATATGACACAAAGTCAATTTTTAAGTGGAGTTTTAACAGTTTTGAATCCAGAGTTTTCCTTCTCCTAGACTAGTTGCGTCACTAAGGATAAAGAACCTAGTCTGCCCTAATATTTACCCATAGCTAGAGGGAGAATAATTGGATTCATACCTTTCCCAACAGTATTAGTGCTATGTGAAATGCAATCAATCTCGTCTAGGATTTGAACTCGTGTCGCTGTGTCCATTTCCAACGACAATAACCATTACACCACGGGCACGGGCTTTTATGTATATATACATCCGTACACACACACACACATATATACATATGGAGTGTTTGTCCTGTTATATGAAGTTGTATAGACCAGGTAGTAGTAGAATAAGATGAAAAAAGCAATTAACTTCTTTCACCTCAAATAGTGCAAGATCTCAAGGATACCAAGAGAATCTTCACTTAAAATTGATCAGGAAGATCTAACTTGTCCAGAAAGCCAATAAAATTTGCATTCAAAGAAACTCCCCTGCATATCTGTGAGTATATGTGGGAAGATGAAGCAGGTGAGCGCTCAGACCTAAATTTAGAAATTCATTCAGTTAACAAATTTTAAAAGACCTACAGGTGGGCTGCTCTGTGCTCAAAAATGTACTCCAAAATTTTACTGGTCTTTTATATCATAATAGAGTGTCTCAATTATTTCAACATCATCAAGGTATGCTGACAGCATTGTTTCCTTTTATTCTCTCTTACCATCCATCCTTACAGCCTATTGCTCTTGGTAAGTCCTCTGGACGGCATCCATTGTCTGCACAGAGCTGATGCATGTAAGTTTTTTCTCTTCATCCAACACAAATGTATCCATAGAAGAACATCACTTAAGAACACACCATAGCATGCTCATTTTACTTTGACGGTTTGTGAGATGGGAAGTAAGTGGTCATATAACTGTTATTTTCAAAACAGCATGCAGCATCTATCTGTAATTCCTATCTAGCTTTTTTTTGCAAGCATTTCATTAAAGTCCAAGTGGTGCAGCCATACAGTAGTACTGACATGACAAGAGCTTGGAAGAATTCCTGTTTTATTTAAATCAAAGAGGTCAGATTTACATATGGTCAATAACCTGTCAATAGCAGTCCTTAACTATGCGTATGTTGACATCATCAGTAGATGAGATATTGCTACCAAGGTATATGAACTAGTCTCCTAATTTTAGAGGCTTGCCATTTAATGAAAAGATGGTAACATATTTCATAAGATGAAAGATTATTTTTTCATCTGACTACCATCTTCATACAAACTTGTATTAAGATGACCCTCTAAATACACAATATTTGATGAGTTAGTCATGTTTAAAGTTTATTTAAGATATGGGGTATTAGAAGATTAGTCGGTTATTTGTTTTGTTAGTTAGTAGTAGTTGTTAGTCATGGAATTTTGGGTTTAAGTATCTAGCGCCTTTGTTCTTCATACTGGTCAGCTTCTTTGTCTGTAAAAGGCTGCAAAAGAATCATGGAGGGAAGGAAGGAACTTTATTTTAGGGTTCAACAACCATTCTGTGGGTGTTAAAATATATTCATAGTCATTTTCAGTGGGTGGTGAGTTTTAAGTCAGTGGTTATGTCCAGTAGGTGTTTTTCAGTGAGATACATTTGGCAGTGGTGGCTTGCTAGCAGCAGACATAGCCTGGTGCAAAAACCCTCAGACTTGGCAAACCTTGCTTGCAGCTGAGTAAAAGAGGGTCTCGCTAGTACTTGTGGTGAAGGCTGAAGTGAGAACAGAGTTCTCACTGGTGCCAGTAAGACTATTTTTCAGGCAAGCGCAGATTTTGCTTCCTGTGTGAGGCTTTTGGGAACTGCAATATTTTTTTTTTTTTAAATAGGATGCTTAAGAAGTAAAACTTTAAAAGCTATAGTAGAATAAATCTTTGTTTAGCAAAATGTAGTTTTAAGATATTACTTTTATCCCAGGCAATGTACAGTACTTCTGCAAGTTCATGTATATGCATTGCAAATAAAAGTTTTTGCATAAAAAAGTACTTGGTGCTTTTTTGGCAGAGCAGGTACAAAACGTAAAAATATGATTATGAAAACTAGAAATCTGTAACTAGAAGTTTTATGTGGTGTGCACAATCATCAGATGGAAATGCAAGACAAATGGATAATCAACTGTATTTATAATGCGAGTTAAAGTCTTGTGGTAAGATGCAAGTACACAAACACCCACACAGAAAAAAACTTACTGAAATTCGTTTTAATAAAAGACTGATGCTTAAATACACAATACTTAATGATAGAAATTTTCTATCATACTGTCAGATTCACTACAAATCAATAGGACACATAGTGTAATGATTATAGGTGTTGGTTCTCTTAACTTCTAAGAAGACAATCATCTAGTGGTTGCAGGTTCAATCCTAACTACAGGCAAGTAACAATACAGGAATACTTAACACTTGTACCTGGTTATGGCTAACAGAATCAAAACAGGTGACCCCCATAAATTCAATAAAGGACGTAGTTCGAAGTTCCATATAGGTTCCCGAGTTCGACAAACACCTGAAGAAGGCTGGAGGACATATCAGCCAAAAACGTTATGGAAATAACAAAAATGAAGACAATAGTCCAAAAACCCTTAATGATAAAAATCTATCTCTTCAACAATACTTAATGTATTAAATATAATTCCTGTTTTAATTTGCAAGAATTTTAGTTAACTTTTTTTTAATATGCCTCCCAAAAGCATATATGCTCAGGAAAAATTTTTCAAAAACTCTTACAGAAAGAATATTTGCTTAATAAAATGTGCTTTAGAAATACATTTTTATCCTCACTATATCTGTTATTTAATAATATATAACAACTCACTTATGCTTGTTAGGGAATGATTACCACCCAACATTCCAGATTGTGGCATACTTAAAAATCATTTATGACTCATGATAATTGTGGGCACATTGTAATACTAATATGATACCAGGAAGTTGTCATGATGGGGAAGGGGGGAGTCAAGCAAGTCCCAGTGTCAATTACCAAATATAGGACTCAAAATTAGACAAAGCAGATGAAGGCTTTTTTATTGGTCAAAAGGTCACCAGGTCAGATATACTTTTGGTAATTGAATCAGCCTCCAAGCTTTCAATGATTGTGACTACTCAACAATATGAATTTTTTTTTTTACTGCATTTATTTATTCACTCGCATATCAGGATCTGAGTCAAAATTTTAACCCTTAGAACAGTTCCTTGTATATATGGAATACATTGGAAAGGATTTTACAATAGGAATGTATTGCAAAGGATTTTACAATAGGATTTGTTTGGTTTGGTTTTCTGACATATCACCCATTGCTGGTTATTTAATGCCAAATCCTGTTTTTACATATATATTAATTATCTGATTTGTAAACACATTTTAAAGATACACACAGTTAAATGATCAAACAGTTCTAATTCTAACAATTCAATTTGGCATTAATCAACAAAGTTAAATGGTTACAAAGACAGCTATGTATCACTAACAATTCAATTAAACATCAGTCATTTGTTTACACACAGTTAAATGATAAAACAGTTCTATTTCAAACAATTCAATTCAGCATAAGTCCTTTGTTTGCACTCAGTTTAAATGTCAAACAGTTCTATTGGACCCATAGATAGGAACCTATCAGGTGCTACCACTCCGGACCAGAGTGGACCTGGGAGCAATGGCAATGAAGGGGTACTCTACAGATGATTTAAGGTTATATCCAGGACACTTGTTGGTTGAGGGTCTTATCCCTCTGCAGAAATGCAATCAGTGTAATCTACAGCTCTAGCCAATTGGAATTTCTTTGAAGGTTATTCAATACTAAAGTTGACTTTATTCTGCAAGCTATCATATGTTGTCAAGTAGCTGATTATTATCATTTATAAACAATTATGGCTTCAAGTAACTATTCTTAATATAAATAATTTGAACACAGTTAAATGGTTTCAACTATTCTTATCTAATACTAATAATTAGTACACACTTATATAATTTCAAGTATTACTATCTTATCATCATTAAGTCACACGGATAGTAAATATTTAACTCTCTCCATCCATCCCTATCATCCATCACACCCAGGAGGTCTTCCAAACAACATCCTGTGTTCACACAGAGCTGAAGTAAATAACTTCTTGCTAGTTAGCCAACACTGACACATCCATGTGTAGAGGTTCATTGAAGAACGTCACTTACGAGTTGGTTCTTGCTTCTCCAACAGTGTCCCACATGTCTTACTAATATTTTATACAGTTATATAGTTTCAAGGGTTTCTATCTAATAATTTGTACACAATTTTTTTAAAGTACCTATTCTTTTATTATGATGTATAATATATTATAATACTGGTTCATTGCCCAGTTAGCTGGAGCTGTAGAATACACCGACTGCACCTCTGCAGAGGCGTAAGACCACCCTCAGCCAATGTCCTGGATGTGACACTAAATAATCTGATGGTGAGCTTCCAGTAATACTGGAGCTTTGGGGAATGTAGCATCCCTTCATAGCCATTGCTCCCAGGTCCACTCTGGCCTGGAATGGTAGCACATGATAGGGCCCTATTTATGGGTTAAATAGAACTAAACTGCATACTTATTCTAAACTGAATTGTTTGAATTAGAACTGTTTGACTAAACTGAATAGCTTGAAATAGAAATCTTTTTGACAATCAAGCTGTGTACTTACATTTAAACTGAGTACTTATGCTAAACTGAATTGTTAGAAAGGGAACTGTTTTTGACATTGAAACTCTACTTACACTAAACTGAATTAGCTGAATGAAGAGAGAGAAGAAACTTACCTCCTGGATCAAAGCGCGTAAAATTGTGCCTTGCAAGTCGGGCAGTAGAAAATATGTTCACTCCCGAAGGTGGAAGTTATAGTGGGTCAATCTCGAGTCTCGCAAGAAGAAACATACTGCATATGTAAATTTCTTATGCCAGAATTGTCAAAAAAAAGCATGCCAGCAGCAGGAGTGGTCGTTGTTGTTGTTCTTTGCGGATGGCTTTTTGACTGATAGAGCGAACGAATTGGACAGAGCGAACAAATTGACTAGAGGTATACTAAGGAAGGGCTGCTAGGCACATGTGTTGTTACCTTTAGTCAACTGAGGCTACCCAATTGTCTAAGGATACAACAGTAGGGAAAACAAATCATGGAATCCATTTCCTTCCATTGTACAATTGCTTATGAGAGACTCTTTTTTTTCTGTTGCTGAGGAGGCATACCATCCACCACCACTCCCTTCTACTACAAGCTATTTCGGCACGTTTATATTCGCTCCTCACCACGATGGTCCCAGGTTTCGGTGCAATGGCAAAGGTTTGCCTTGGCAGCAACAATTTAAAGCCATTTTCCAGCAAAGGGCAATGTGGTGGCATGACTAAAAAAGGTCAGGCTAGTGGCCAGACTTCAGCATGTGGATAATGTTGCCAGCTTACTGCCATTGTACTTAGAGGGAGATGCTCTGGCTCCCTATATGGAAATGAAGGAGGAGGATCAAAAGGACATCAGCCTGATCAAAGCCTGGCTTAAGGAAGCATTCACGGACGGCGCGTTCACGGCATACAGATAATTGACCATGGTTAGGTAGGCTGGTGAACGTGTTGACGGATATGCCAACAAAATCAGGTAGTTGGCTGGATTGACTGGGTTCGAGGGAGCTGGATTGGAGAGGTTCACGAAGCTGGCTTTCGTCACAGGTTTCCCTAATGCCATATCAATTGAGCTGCAGTAAGCCCCGAAAATTGAAACCCTGGCCATGGGAGACCTGCTAGTGCGAGCCAGAATATTGACAACTGGGGACCAAAGCCAGGATGTAGCTGTGGCTGTGAGCTCACCCTGTGGTGGCATCGCACCTGCTGCTAAGAGGGGCTCCATTTCCAATGTGATCTGCCATAGATACAACAGCAAGGGTCACATTGCAAAAGACTGCAGGAAGCGCGGGACACATTGTTTTCAGTGCAGTGAGATGGGACACTGGGCCCAGGACTGTTTGGGAAACGAAACAGGGGACAAAGTATCAGCACCAGCCTTCTCCCCAATGAAGATGTGAATGCGGCACTTCCAGTAGCGAGCATCTATGTTGATGGGGCAAAGTGCTCAGCACTAATTGACACCGGCTGCTCGCGAGCAATCATTTATGCAGATCAATGCCGGTCTTGGAGGAGAGCGATTGTGAATGTGATGACAATTGGAGGCATGTCTCATCCGTGCTGTGGTGACGGAATGGTAACTGTGTCCACGGAGGAAGGCAGTTCTTCAAAAATCAGTGTGCTGGTGGTGCATGGTAAACCACTGGGATTTGACCTACTGTTGGGGATCGACGCTATAAAAGCACTGGGAGGTATGGTTGTTGGACCAACAGGATCGGTACAACTTGGCAACAAGAGAATTATCAAGTGTGCAGCCATTTCCACCAATGAACCCGATTTCACTGCAACTTTCAACCATCGGAGCTAGGCCTAGAAGTGGTCAGAGGGGCGCACCTGAGGCACTAGACAACAGGGTGGCAGAATATCCAGTAGCGGCAGAGATCCGGGAGGACTACGAGCAGGAGCTCCGCACATGGATGAGCAATGGCTGGCTTGTGCCATACAAAGAGGAGGAACTGGGACCCCCCCCAAAGGGCTGATCCCCCTGATAGCTGTACTGCAGCAGCATAAATCAAAGGTACGTACAGTGATGGATTTTCGACAGCTTAACTGTTATGTTGATGTTTTCACAGCCTACGCAGATGTTTGTGCAGCTAAATTGTGTGAATGGCGGGAAAAGGGTCCCAATGTATCCCTGTTGGACCTTAAGAGGGCATATCTTCAGGTGCGTGTCCAGATGACACTGTGGCCATTCCAGACCGTGAAGATTGGCAGGCAAAGATACTGCCTGACACGTCTATGATTTGGCCTTAATGTGGCTCCCCTCATCATGAAAGTCCTTGTCAGCGCGGTGCTGTCGTGGGTGGAGGCTGTGGGCCACACTGCGTCTGCTTACATCGATGACATCTATGTCAACGAAGATGTTATGCCCGTGACCTGCGTTAGAGAACACCTTGCTGGATTTGGACACGAGTGTAAGGACCTAGAACAATTGGAAGATGGCGCACGAGTGTTGGGGTTAGCGTTTGCAATGGAACACGGTAAATTGCAGGGTTCCAGACACTCCCGATATTGTCACATGATGGGCAGTGTTCTCTTTATGCGGGAAGCTTGTCGGGCACTTTCCAGTGTGTGGTTGGCTCCATGTGGCTTGTGGATTACTCAAGTGGAGGGCAAGCTCGGTCACAAAGAGCTGGGATGATGAGATGAAGGACAACTTGCTGTAGTGTATGATATCTGAGACTGTGGACTCTGTGTGGCGAGACAATCCAGCCCATGGAGATTGGTGTGTAGATGGACGGGAATTGAACATGTGGGTCGATGCCAACTTCTTAGCGATCGGAGTAGCATTGGAGAGACACGAAACATTGCTTGAGGATGCCTGTTGATGACACCCAACATATTAACCTTGCCAAACTGGACGCCGTGTTAAAGGGCATCAATTTAGCTCTCCAATGGCAATGCAAAGTGCTGCACGTGAAAACAGACTGTGTGTGTGCACCATTGGGTATTGGACACCCTGACTGGGAGAATACGAGTGTGTACCAAAGCAGCCACTAAAATACTTATCAGAAGGTGCCTGAACATTCTAAAAAAGCTTTTGGAAGAGTATGAGTTGACTGTGGACGTGGTATTGGTTCCGTCAAATAAGAACATGGCCGACCAACTGACGAGTGTGCCTCAGAGGTGGTATACTGCCATGAAGATGGAGAATGGACTCAAGCCATTGATTGGCGCTATTCATGTGGATGAGCCGAAGCAGTGGACACCCGGGAGTGCGGCGTATCACTTACTTCATAAGGAGAATTTGCCCAGTGACACCAAGAGCAGCTGTCAAGATGGCCATAAGAACGTGTGAGGAATGCCAGTTCATAGACCCAGCATCAGTCCACTGGTTTTAGGTGTTTCTATTTGATAATAATAATTATAATAATTTGTACAAAATTATATGGTTTCAAGTATATTTATCGAACATTAATGATTTTTACAGTTATATGGTTTGTAGTTGTAGGGAGTCAATAAATAAATAAAAATAAAAAAATCTAAATTGAATTAAAAAAGAAAATTATTAAAATATGCAGAAACTCCCAGAGGCATCTGACAGGAAAAAGGGGTGACGCATGCGTAAAGAAAAAGGGACCTCCCAACAAAAGGAGGAAGCTCATGCTCTTTCAGCAATGACTGGCAGGGTAACAGCATCTAAATCTCCCGGTTACTAGTGGGAGCCGATGTGGCCGCTTTAAGGCGCCACGTTTGGGCTAACCTTTCACTAGTAGCATCCATCTCGGTTAACAGTCTGCCAAAATATAAAAGGCTACGAAATGGACCTATCGAACTATGAACTAAAACACTGGACTTCGATAAACTCCCAAAAGCAACTTACACATTGTTAAAGCTTTAAAATACCAAATGAGGTCACAAATATACCAAGAAACGATTAACGTAATCTTAAACACCTTGACTGGGGGATTCTACCATTTCAATTGTATTCAGGAAAAATTCCTTCACCGATTGAATGGTTGTTGAAATAAAGGAAAAAATCAAAAAAAAAAACTCTTCATTTCCAATCTGTTACTTTCTTCTTTCGTATAATTCTTTTTGGGCCTTCTTGTTCAGGGAGTTATATCAATAAGACATTATGGGGTAAAAATAGAATAACCTCAGAATTGAGTCAGATAAAAAAACGGTAACACAGCTTGCCCTGACTTCTGCCTGACCCCATATAGTAACTATTTCTACTCAATGATGAAAATAATAATCATTTGTTTACATACAATCATATGGTTTTTAGGTATACCTCTCTAATACAAATAACTTGAAAGCAATTGCAGGATTTAAGGTAACTAATAATGATAATCCTTTGTAAACTTTAATACAAATAATTTGTATGCAATTTTATGGTTTCAAGTAATAGTTCCTATTTAATAATTTTCAAGTATTCTTATCTAATATCAATAATTTTCAGGAGGTGTCCTTGTGGTGTAATGGTTAAAGCGGTAGACTGTGGAATCATAGTAAGTGAGTTCATACTCCAGTCGCACTATTACGTTCACTTTTGGACAAATACCCTTGAGAAAGGTATGAACCACCTTATCCTCCAAGCTATGGGTTAAATAGTACCACTACTGCTTTTCTATAAGGATGGCTTTAGCATTAAAATAACCTACAAAGATTGATATGCCATTAAACAAAGAAACCAAACTAATAATTTTCAAAGATTTATCTAATCCATAAATAGGACCCTAATGAGTAGTACCACTCCCAGTTAGTGTGAACTCAGGCGTAATGTCAATAGTGACTCCACACTCCCTTGAGCTTCAGAACTTAAGCCCCACCACTGGATGCAGTTTAGTGTCATACTCAAGTCATCCCTTTGGGAAGGAAGCATCTTAACTCTCTACAAAGGAAATATTTAAAGTCCCATTAACAGGCAACTTTATAATTGGGTTGACTGCTATATATTCCAAAAAAAATATTCCAAGCTCAGAAAGATTATGCCAAAAATTTTACATTTCAGCCCGAGTTCTACATTCCAATAAACAGATTTTAGGTGTTAAAAAAAAAAAAATTTCCTTTCCCCAATCAATTTCAAGTCAGGCTGTAGAATTCTCATTTCTACATCATTATTCCCAATAAAATATTGTAATTTGTTATTTATCACCATATTAGATAACAGATTATGTAACTGTTGTGTAAAAGGTCCAGAAGACACGAACTTTGGATTATGTGAAACAAGTATATTGAACAAAAGTATAAATACAGCTTAGGTAAAAGAGTGTTGAACGTCACTCTGACTGCCAAAGTTTTTGGCTGGAATTAACTCAGGTATCTGTCATCCGTCCCGCCACCGGATAAGTATGGCACAAGGCCGTTTTTAAGGTGGGTCCGGTTGCAGCCCACACGCGTCCAGCATTACCAAAAATACCTTTGGCCCTGTCGGCATTCCCCTTATTAGGGGCACTTCAGGTGCCAGACAATAAACTCATCCCCATAAGGGGGTAAAAGCCTGGGGGGATTGCCCCCTGAGGCCGGAGGAAATGGTGAGTCAACCAGCCAGCACTCAGCCAGATCCGTGCCCTGAGTCAAACACGGCTGACCGAGGCTGGAGTTAACTCAATACCGAGATGAATATTCTCCTGGTATTCATAGTGATAGGAAGAGTTCATTATAGTCCATAAGGTAGGTACCGTAACAGTAACCAAAACTTATTCTTCTTAGGAAGATGAATGTATTACATTAAAAAAAAATGTTGTATATTACCAAAGGAAATAATTCATGGGTGGGCTATTCTGGACAAGAACAGTAAAGCTTAACAAGGAAAATCTGACTGATGAAAAATCATGTGTTCTTTGCTTTCAAGGTATCTAATGAAGATCTGCATAGTCAGACTGTGTTATATATTCTCAAATGTACTTAAACACAAAACTAAATGTAGTCAAACCTTTAATGTAAGTAAACTATAAAAGGCACTTGACTTGATAGTTCACAAGTACAGACATCTCAACAGCTGCTTCCCTGATGAGTTTTATTACCTTGTATAATTTCAAGCTATCTTGCTGTCAGTACTTGAAGCACTTATGTTAAACCATTTATTGACTCATAGCAGCTGTTCAAAAAATTCTTTGGGGTAATTAAACTTTTTTGTTGTTTTTGTTCCCACAATGTTTCAACTGGTACATTTTCCGGTCCTCATCAGATGTAATATACAACTATGTAAGAAACATGACTCCTGCTCAGGTCTCTTCCTTCAAAGTGTAAAATAAACTTTTTTCTGTGGTGTAGGGGGTTACTACATAGAGTAGTTCTCTCTCTCTCTCTCTCTCTCTCTCTCTCTCTCTCACACACTCACACACACACACAAGTAGTTCTCTATTTTTACAAGTGAAGTCAAAATTAAAGACAAATGATGCAATGGTTTGGTTTAGTTAGGTTTTATGGCATATCAGCCATTCTAAGTTATTTAATGCCAAATCCATTTTTATACATATAAACAGTTTTATTTCAACAAATTCAGTTTAACATAAGTACACATTTCAAATGTCAAAATAGTTCTATTTCAAACAATTCAGTTTAGCATAAGTTCACTGTTTAGTTCTATTTGACCCATAGATAGGACTGTATCAAGTGCTACCACTCTGGGCTTGCCTCAAAGGACAAGAACTGGTATCAGTGTGGAATTAAACAACAGGCAGAAAGGTGGCTTCAGCCTGTGCAAAATGATGGCTTCAACTTTGAATGCTAGGCTGTTTTGTTGTAACTAGAAGAACAAAGTAAACAAGTAATTTACAATTATACAAATAATCATACAAATTCTAATTTTCTTTTTTTTTTAACCATATATATATATATATATATATATATATATATATATATATATATATATATATATATATATATATATATACACACACCAATTTGCTTACATTGTGTTGTTTTGATTTTAAATGTATTGAGAATTCTGATTCCTGAAAACTATTATGATAGTTCCTGCAACAATTGTTTTAAGTCTTTTTACTCCAGTCCCAAACAGATTGAAGACAATTTGTAAATGGGGGAAGGCAGTGAAAAAAATGACTGTTTTACAGTGAGAATTTTTATTTCTTATTGGAAGAATTATTTTTTACAAGTTAAACTTTTTGTAATTTGATATTTTGGGCAAAAGCTTAATCCTATACTACAATCTGCTCAAACCCAGGCAGAAAGACAGAAAAAAATAAAATAATTGGTTAGCCTTGAACTATGAATAACAAAGAGACTAGGTTCAGTATTAAAGAACTGGATTTCTCTGAATAAAAATCTCAGATGTCAATTGAAAAAAAAAATATAGGAGAGTGGTGTTTGGAATACTGTAAAGTGATTGGTTAAAAAAAAAACATCTTAAGTGATTAGCTTAAAGATCTGCAAAGTGATTGGTTTAGAAAAAAGATAAAGAAAAAGACCTTTTACCAAAGCAAAATCAGAAAAGAGAAAGAAAAAAGATACAGGACAAATAAGTTAGTTATAAATAATATTACAAAGAAGATTATATATATATATATATATATATATATATATATATATATATATATATATATATATATATATATATATATATATAAAGAAATAAGATATATAGATATGTTATATATAAACTAAATTTTATCTATTATAGTTAAAGAAAAAGTAAAATGAAATGTACTACCCAGCACAGGGAATGAACTCACAACCTTCAGGTTATGATTAATGTTTTTTTTTTCTTTTTTAAAGATCTCTTACTGTTGTCAGCTCAAAGGATTCAGCTAGTAGAAAGATATAAAATCCAAGGCAGTTTCTCTTCAGGGACTGCTTCTTCTGTTGCTTTTAGGAAGGCCACCAGGTATTTGTACTGAGTGAGCATCTAGGATTAGAAAGTAAAGCAAATGGCAGAGGAGAGGTAAGGACGAGGTAGTCAAAGTGAGCAAAAACTGGAATAGACAAAAACTATTCCTAGATTTGTAAGTAAGTAAAGTTGGCATCCTGTAATCGAGGGTGACCCAAAGGCTCCCTTTTCAATAGCTACTACACCAAGGTGTAGAAGAGGGCACCACTCCTTTCCCTTGATTGCTCCACTTTACCCTTGATCTTTACCTTATAATGCTGAGTGTTAAGCAAGGCGGCATCAAGTGCCATTTTTTTAAGTCTTTGGTATAACTCAACCTGGAACAGTTCCTGCCCATTTCACATGAATGTTGCATGTTTATTTTACTTCTGCCCATCCTTAAAACAAACATCTAATACACTGACTGCAGGTCTGCAAAGGAGTAAGATCCCACCAATGAATGTCTTGGATGGGAAATGTAGAATACCCCTTCATTGCCATTACTCCAAGGTCCACTCTAGCCCAGAATGGTAGTACCTATTAGGATCCCATCTATGTGTCAAATAGAACTGTTTGACCAAGAATTGTTTAACCATTCAACTCTGTACAAACAAATGACTGATATTCAATTGAATTGTTAGAAAAAGAACTCTTTCACCATATAAATATGTATAAACAAATGACTAACGTTTAATTGAATTGTTAGAAAAAGGACTCTTTCACCATTTAACTGTGTATAAACAAATGACTGACGTTTAATTGAATTGTTAGTGATATATAGCAATACTTGTGTGCAAATGAAACTATTAGTGTAGAATACTTGAAACTGTTTACCTGTATGTAAAATAGAATTATTGGTAACTGTGTTCAAACGAATGAATAGTGTTGAATAGAATAATTAGTTTTCAATCGCAATACTTGTAACCACTTCATTGTGTGCAAACAAATGATTGATATTAAATAGAATTATTAGTGTTAGATAACAATGATTGAAACCATTCAACTGTGTAGAAACAATAGCAATACTTAATTGTGTGCAAACAAATTAATTCTAACTCATTTAAAAATAAAATTACCTACTAACTATTTACTTACAATATATATATAACCATTTAACATTTTGCTAACAAATGACTGATGTTAAATTGTTACTGTAAGATAGCAATATTAAATAGAATTATTAGTGTTAGATGAAAATACTTGAAACCATTTAACTGTGTGCTAAGAAATGAGCTCAGGCTCATTTAAAAGTGTTCTCTATAACTTTTTACAAATCATATATTTAATATATATGTATAAACGGGTATTGGCATAAATAACCTACAAGGGTTGACATGCCATAAAAAAAACAAAAAAAAACAATCTGACCCACTGATGTAAAGACACAGGAATGTCTGGAAATTATGGATTCATTTTCATATATATTATTGTACATGCACATTGACCCATTCCATGTCATGTGTGTTACAGTTCAGAAGGGTTTTCAGCGATAAAACTTATTTAAAATCGCCCTTATAATACTTTACTCTCTTTTCTTTTTGGCTTGTGTAGTCTTAAGGCATTACTCTTTCATGTAATACATAAAAAAAAACCATACCTATAACCATTTTTTAATAATAGTCTCGTTTCTAGCGTCATGTGCATTACATTCGGACGTGAAGGATATTTTAAACATTTCTAAACAATGTATAAACTCTGCGAAATGTGCCTTTATTTTTTTTATAAAAATGGATTTTTCTAAATTTTTATGGAGTCTTCTAATTATTATTTTGTAAATTTTCATTCATTGAACCCCTGAGAATTAAGATATTTGTTGTCACGTGTGTTACCCATGTGAAATCTCACCAATTTCCAAAGCTCCGTGAAGTGGGAAAATACTCAAATTTGGCAACCAATTAGAATAAAAAATTTTCTTAGTTTTTGTCCTGGGAGAATAGGTCATTTGGTTTGGACAGCACCGTCCCTTAAAGTTCAAGCTCCATAGCATAAACAATTTTCATAGAAAAGATTTCAAACCTGCACAGGTTAGTGTAAAAACCTTTCTTCTTTTTTCATATATGTATCAGGAAAATATATAAAGATTTTTTGAAAACTGTTCAAACACACGCATATAAGAATTTTGGAGTAGAAATTTTTCGGACAGCATTCATTTTTTAAGCAGCAGCAATAACCCACAAGGCCAGTTTAGTTTTACATATGGTTGATAAAGAAAATTATTTTCTAAACCCTTGAATATTTCAACTTGTGATGAGAAGAAAAATTAGATATTTTAATTATTAGTTTATTTTGTTGTCAATGGAATTTTTTTTTATCTTCGATAATTTATCTTTAACATTTAGACAAGGACTTATTTGAAATAAAAACATTTCATATCAACAAAACTGAAAACTACTGGTTACCAAATGCTGCTGTTTGCTGTTTGAAGTTATAAGCAAATAAAACACTTTTTTGTTTTAAGTTGTTCTATCACCTCCTACCTTACATTTTTCTTTCAGTAACAACATCTTAAGTTTATGAAAGTGTGATGTGTTTCAAGGAAGAAAAAACTAAAAATATCAGATGAAGCATTTCTATTTTTGTTTCAACAAAATGAATTTTCTAAAATAATTTCTAATTTTTTCGTAAGCATACACCTACACTTGGTGTTAGAAAAAAAAAAAAAAAATGGGTACATTCATTTTTATTAAACTTCGAAAGTAAAACATTTCTTTTTATTGTAAAATATTTTTCTTTTTAAACCTTGCTCCATATCAATACTTACTTAGTTGCTTTACTTGACACAAAAATTAAGATAAAGAAATAAATTAGCATAATTACAAAAATAGCATTCATTACAATAAAAGAAGATAAAATTACTTGTTTATCATTTTTATGAATCATTAGATTTTGTATCAAAACTTCTCATTGATATCAAAGGGTTAGACATATTTTTATTTCTAAGTAATTGTAAGTGATAAATAGAATGCTAAGTGACTAGCTTTTTAAGTTAGAATAGAAAGTCTTAGACTTTATAGCTACTTTTTTCCATATCCAAAAAATTGTCTGTTAATTCAGTTTTCAGATGGAAACCTCAAGTGTGAAAAAAAACACCTGCTGAAAGAATGAGAGCTCTAAGGAAACGAAGGAAAGAAATGGGTCAAGAACAAGAAAATGCCAGGATTTCAGCCCTTCAAAAAAGTCAGCGAGAAACAATGAATATAGATCAACTAAAAGAACGCCATAGAAAAGTTGCTGAACTTATCCGTCTCTTTCGATAACATAAAAAGCTAAGACAGCAAGAAATCATTGAGTCACTTCCTGTCAAATCAGGCAAAGGGCTCAAGACGCCTCAATCATTGGGAAAGCAATTCAAAAATTAAATAATAACTTGCCTAAGTCACCTACAAAACAAAGGGCCATTGTTAATGGTTTAGCCAAGCAGATAGGACTAGAATTGAGTCCAAAAATCACACATAACCATGGACAATGGATAAACCAAAGATTTACAGAAGAGAACAAAAAGTTGATAACAGACTTTTATGTAAATGCAGATGTTGTATGCCTGGAATGCATGATGAAATGACAGTTTGGGAAAATGGGATCAAATCAAAATGCTGGAAATATTATTTAATCAAGTTTTTAAAGGAAGTTTATGAGCTCTTTAAACAGTCCTACCCTGACATCACTGTAGGGTTCAATAAATTTGCATCTCTGAGGCCAGCGAATGTGTTGTTGCTTAAAGATCAGCATTCAGACATGTGCAAATGTGAAATTCATGAAAATTTTCTTCTTAAAATTAAAGGTCTAGAAATTACCTATGATGAACACTTTTGGCCAAGCATTCTTTGTGATGACTGTCTTGATTTGACTTCTCCTTGTTGGAGAAGTATTTGTGTTAATTTCCAATTGAAGAATAAGTTCACAATAGAGAAAAGCGATGATGACACAGTTTTTTGGAAAGAATGAATAAAAACTGAAACTGGACATCTGCGAATAGACCAAAAACAAGGGTGTGTTGGTGAATTAAAAGAAGATCTTTTCAGTGAATTTTCTTTTTTCAAAGAACATGTGAGAATTAAACAGATTCAGTCTACAGTATTTATGGAGGATAAAAAGAGGAGTGATTGCCATTTTTTACAGTGTGACTTCACAATGGCATACAGTTATGATTATCAAAATGAAGTCCAAAGTGCTTTGTGGTCTTGGAAATGCATTAATTTATTTACTGCTGCTCTGTATAGTAAGAGCCAAGTTTGCCAACCATTCTTGATAATCACAGATAGCCAAGACAAAGGAAAAAATTCTGTCTTTACCTTTATAAATGCTTTGAAAGACTACATTCAATTTGAAAAAGGGGACAGGCTCATAATCTACATAGATGGGCCATCATCAGAGTTTAAAAATAGATACATTGTGAAACTGGTATCTATGTTATCAAAAAAATTCCAGTGCAAAATTTCCTTGAAATATTTTGCTACATCACATGGAAAAGGTGTTGTTGTTGGAATTGGTGGCTCAGCTAAATCTCTAGTGAGAAAAAGAGTCATGAATCAAGGTAAAAATGCTGTGATTGTACAAAACTCTGCTGATTTTTACAAAGTAGCAAAAGATGACATGAAGGGAGTAACTGTTCTTCATATAAGTGAAGGACAAATTTCAGAGTTGATAAAAGAAAAGAAATCTTGGGAAAATATTAAAGATGCCTCAGGCATCAGTAAGATGCATGTTATTAGTTGTTGTGATGGTTTGACTATAGAAATATTCAAGACAAATCTAAATAAGGATCCATCATCAACTATTGTATATAAAGATGAGGATGTGGACAAGCGAGAAACTCAATGTAGGTGATTGGGCCTTAGTCTCCTATGATGGGAAAAAATTCCCTGGTGAAGTTGTGTCAATTATAGATACTGATGTAGAAGAATCAGTAATGAAGTATTCCAGAAAAGGCAAATGGTACTGGTCAGATAAAGCTGATATAATTGCATACTAGCCCAAGAATGTGATCAGAAAACTGAGTCCACCAGTTCCAGTAGGAATGGTAGATACTGAGAAAAATCAAGATGTGCTTTATCATTTTCAATCTGAAATTTTTCAATAAATAAATTTATTTTATAGCATTGTATGAGTATGTTATTTATTATGTTAAAATCCATTGATTATTGAAGGTTTTGAAGTGATATTTTGGCATGTAACACACATGACGTCACGTGTGTTACACAAATTCAAAGTGTTCTCAAGAAGAAAAAAAATAGCTAGATTTTTATTTTGCTATTATTTTGTTTGCAGTAATATACAAGCTTCTAAATAGAAAGGAATTTTTCCTCAGAGGTTTTATTGAAGAATGAGAAAAAAAATGTTGATTAAGTGTCATGTGTGTTACATGGACACAGGGTTAACTTTATGAAATTTTCATGTAAAAATGATTAACAACAGAAACTCAGGACCTCAATTATTTTGAAATCTATATATGTATCAATCATGAAAAATATAATTAAACATAATTCTATGTTATATATTAGTAAAAATGAATGCCTGAAAAATAGGCAATCTTTCATTCTGACTTCAATAAATAGTTGATGTTTATAACCTCAGCACAGACAACACAGAATTGGAATTTTTTATTTTTTTGTAGTTTAGGGTGTTGTCTTTCAAAAAAAACATAATAGTGCTAGAAAATATTGGATTTAAAATTCTCTGATTTTGGACCACTTTCCATGGAATAAACCCATTGTGCTTTTCTCAATCTCAGTCTATTCAGATCTTTGTATAATCTGCTTATATCTCTATCTCAGTCTAACATTAACTTTTGAACCTTTTTTCATCCTCTATACCATTTCATCATTTTAACTAGGCTAATATTTCAAAGTAGGTTTTCTTGCATAGAGTAACTGAGGTATTTTGGTGGTTGTGTTAGGACTGTCAATAATGTCAGAGTGAATGGGTCAATGAGTGTGGTCAGCTAAGATTAGCACAAAATAGCATAATGTTGCAACAAAAGACCACTCCCATTCCCACTCTTCCATAAAAACATTAGGGCTTTCTGCTCAATTGTAAATATAACCATTTGCAATAAATATCTATCTTAATCTATTCATATCAATCTATAATCAGTTTAAAGTAAAACATGGCCACCTACTCATTAAAGGGTTCTTTGGTTATGTCCATAGTTGAAATGTTTGTGATACATGAAAAGCTTTCATTATAGTTTATTGTATAGTGTGTAATATATTGTGGTATGAGTATTGTGCAACGAGTAGAGAGATACAGTGTTTTAGCAGATGACTGAAAATATAAATCCTTCTCTTTTTGAAATAGTGAAATTTACACCTTCCCTCCCCCTTAAAGTACCCAAATATATCACTATGGCAACAAACTGTGTTGCCTTCAAGCATGCATTTGAATCCCACAGGATTTATCTATGAATAATCATATAAAACAAAAAAAATGAACTGTAATTATATCCTAATTTAACATTTCAGATAGCTAATCCAGTATTGAAATATCAAAACATAATTATGAGATAAGTACAAAAATAGTCACAACTGTGTTGCTATTCATGATTAGTTGTGCAAAATAATTTAATAGCTATCCAGCCCAGTTAGCTGGGGCTGTAGAATATACCAATTGCATCTTTGTAGAAGATTAAGACCCCACCCCCAATGAGTGTCCTGAATATGACACTAAACAATCAGATGGTGAAGTTCCAGTAATGTTGGAGCTCTATGGAAGGTGGAGTACCTCTTCATTGCCATTGCTTCCAGGTCCACTCTTACCCAGAGTGGTAGTATCTGTTAGGGTCCCATCTCTGGGTTAAACAACTATTTAAACATTTACAATACTTGAAACCATTTAACAGTGTGCAAACAAAACATTAATGTTAAATTGAATTATAAGTATTACACAGCAATACTTGAAACCATTTAATTGCAAACAAATGAATTATGTTGACTAGAATTAGTTGTGTTAGGTAGCAATAAATAAAACCATTTAGTGTCCTGGATATAACATTAAACTGCATTTGATGGAGAGGCTCCAGTCTTGGAGTGTGGGGAATGTAGAGTACCCCTATATTACCATTACTCTCAGGTCCACTCAGACCTGGAGTGGTAATATCTGTTAGGGTCACATCTATAGGTCAAATAGAACTGTTTAATCTTTTGCAAGGGATTGTCATTATTGGTTTTTGGAAACTATACAACTGTGTGCAAGTTGATAGATAGAATTACTAATGCTAAATAGCAATACTTGAAGCCATTTAACTGTGTGCAAGCAAATGAACTTTAACTCATTTAAAAATAGTAGCTATTGATGAAGGTCAGGTTGTTTGATTGGTTTTATAGTAGTTTGACTTATCTTTTTATACTGAATCATGGGTTACAATGATATATAGTTCAAAAATGCATTTTAGCAATTATTTGAAATATTTCGTATTTAGTTGTATTATCAATGTTTTAAGAGCCAAAGTATCAATGTAGTTTAAAATCATTTTACACATTATCTCAAACCTCTATTTGATCTATAGATAGAACACTAATAGGTACTACAATTTCTAGGAATAATAGAAATGAAGGGGAGACTCTGCTCTCCTCAGAGATCCAGAACTGGAGCCTCACAACTGGATACATTTCAGTATCATACATGATAGATAATGCCATAATTATGGTCTCCAGTGATATATGGTACATAAATGTGTCTTCACAATCATTTTAAAAAGGTAAACATATCATACTGAGTTGAAATAACATTGTTTTAAGAGCTAATCTATCAATAAAGGTCCCAATCTTTTTAAATAGATAAACACTTCATACTGAGTTGAAATAAAATTGCTTTAAGAGCCAATCTATCAATAAAGGTTCCAATCTTTTTAAAAAGGTAAACACTTCCTACTGAGTTGAAATAACATTGTTTTAAGAACCAATCTATCAATAAAGGTCCCAATCTTTTTAAAAAGGCAAAGTAAGTAAGTAAAGTTGGCGACCTTAGTCGAAGGTGACCCAAAGGCTCCCTTTTCAATAGCTACTACACGAGGTGTAGGGGGAGGGTGCTACTCCTTTCCCTGGATTGCTCCACTTTACCCTTGATCCCTACCTTATAAGGCTGAGTGTTAAGCAAGGCGGCATCAAGTCTTTGGTATGAAGCAACCTGGGATTGAACCCAGGTCTCCCCAACCATTGGCAAACACTCCACCCACAAGAGCAATGAGAAGGTAAACACTTCATACCGAGTTGAAATAACATTGTTTTAAGAGCCAACATATTAATGTAGTTCAAAGTTGTTTTAAACAGGTAAATATTTCATACTTAAAGTGCTCTGTCAGTGAGGCTTAAAATGCACTGACTAGATCTTTTGCAGAGGAATAAGACCCTTATCCTCCTAAAAAAAAATGTTGGGTTATAGGTAGGGCATTAAACTGCTTCTCATGGTGAGACTCTAGTTCTGAAGATCTAGGGAGTATAGAGTACTCTTTGATTACCATTACTCCTAGGTTCACTCAAACCTAGAATGGTAGTATCTATTTGGGTCCCATCTATGGGTTGAATACTTCTGTTTAAAAATACTCATATTCAATAAGATAATGTGCAATATTCTTTTAAAAAAAAACCTAAGACAACTGCACAAAAGATATAAAAATGAATGTAGAATGAACATGATTCCCTAACCTCAAAACATTAAATAATCCTAGAAGGGTTAAAAATGCCATTGAAATAAATGATATTTAGTTGCAATATCATTGTTTTAAGAGCAAATCCAAATCAAGATTATTTTAAATATTATCTCAAACGGATCTAATTGAACCATAGATTGAAATCTAACAGGTACTATCACTCCAGATCAGAGTGGCCCTGGGAGTAATGGCAATGAAGAGCGAACTCCACTCTCTAGAACTCCAGAACTGAAGCATCACCATGAGATGCTATTACCACACAACATTCATGCTTAGTCTGACACAAGGCTACAAGTATGAGACCCCCTAGTATTTCTTTAATCCTTGGAGTGTGGGTGAATTATTTTCAGAGAATTTGCAAAATAGATGGTATGTTCAAACAAGTCAATTTATCATAAAAAACAAAAACAAACAAAATATGACAATTTGTGTATCATAGTACACAACTGAGTGTCACAGCACAACATGAAAACATGTGGACATGAAAGTGAGACTAACGGTAGCTCTCGACAAAAGAGGGTTCATTTGTGTCTGGTGTGCAGGGCAGTAATCTGATCTGAAGGAAGAAACACTGCCATTATGGTGAGTCGGTCTGTATGCGAAAGAAAAGAAAAATACTCACCGCTGTTTCAATAATCCACCTTCAGCCCATTCTAAAGGAAAAAAGAGAGGGGGCCCCCGAGTGGTATTTTTATAGGCTGAGGAAATGGATTATGGGTAGAGTGGCGTGAATAAAAACCGACCAATTCCTCTGGTGATGACTTGTTTTTTTTTGTTTTTGCGTCAGTTTCTCGGCAAGAAGCAGAAGCAGAGAAAAGGAGAAACAGGAAAAAAGGTGGAAGAGGAACGAAAGGAGAAGCAGAGAGAGAGAAAAGGAGAGTGAGGAAAAGAAGGAGGAAAGTGGAGGAGGAACACAAAGAGAGAAGTGGTGTAGCAAGAAACCCGCAAGCACTTTAGACTGAAATCTAAAGGTCCCTGGTTCAATCCCGGGTTCAACACTCAGGGAGATCATCCACCCCAAAACTACAAAACAATAAAGCACTTTTTTTTAATCATGATATTTTGTAAAACAATTCTACATCACAGTGGGGCCTCGTAGCGATTTTTCTATATATTAATATTAATTTGGTCAACAAGCAGACAAAAGGAAAATACTTAAGATTGATCAACTAATGAGGGAGAAAAATGTTGCTTTACCTGTGTACTGTTGGCAACAAAAAAGTCACTATCCCTGCAAAAGGGCTAATTGTTACTAAGCTTAGCCAAATCTTATATAAGCCCAGAAGTATGGGATCAGTTTTATTAGCGTCATAATGTCCAAGCAGCACTAGTTTCTTAGCCAATACTCCATTGTAAGCACAAGTGAAATAATTATGTACTTATCTACCCATTTACATTTTTGTCTGCTATCATGGCATCCCAGTGACAAGACCACAAACAATGGGACAGGAATGTGGTATTTGTGCACTTTCCTATTTTGTATGTGTATAAAAAATTTTAGATAGAATTTCATATGTTTGCTAATTCTGTTCTCCACGCAGTTAAATGCCAAACTTCAAAGCACATCTTACCTGTCCCAGATAAAAGTAAAATAGGCTAACAGTAATGGCTCTTACTCTGAATATTTTTTGTTTAGTGTTAATTGTTCATTACCTGCAGCTACTTGAAATCTGACAGCCCAGTTGGCAGGGGCTGTAGAATATGCTGACTGTATCTTTAGAAGGAAGTAAGACCCTTACCCACCCAACACGTGTCCTGGATATGACATTAAACTTTCTGATTGTCAGGCTCCAGTCCTGAACCTTTGGAGTATGTGGAGTACTCCTTCATTGCAATTACTCCCAAGTCCACTGACTCATAGTTGTAGTGGGGGTGTCCTCGTGGTGTAATGGTTAAAGCGCTGGATTGCAGAATCGTAGTAAGCAAGTTCATACTTCAGTTGCGCTAGTACGTTCACTTTTGGACAAATACCCTTGGAAAAGGTATGAACCCCCTTATCCTCCCAGCTATGGGTTAAATAGTACCACTACTGTTCTTATTGGAGAATAGCTTTGGCATTAAATAACCTACAGGTTGATATGCCATTAAACAAAGAAACCAAACCAAACCATCAGAGTTGTAGTACCTGTTATGTAGTACCTGTTCAAATAGAATTTTTATTAATATCAATATTAAGTATTACTGTGCGCAAACAAATGAGTGTTTACCAACAAACTATTCACTTAAAAATCATATAGGATTTGGCATTAAATAGCCTACAAGGGTTGATATGCCATTGAACCAAATAACCTAACCTAAATACATACTATGCTTATGGATTTTAAATCTTTAAACCAGTTTTATGCCTTAAAAAAATAACCATCTATCTATTGTAATATAAAATTGTCTGTTGGCAAAAAATCATAGGGAAAACAGAATATTTTAGAATAAACCTTTCTATGAATAGTTGCCTCCAGATTTGTCTGGCAATGAAAGTGAAAGTGGTTTTGAGCCAATTCAACTACTGGGAGCCAAGATATAATTATCTTTTGGATAGCTTAATTTGACAATTTTCACCTTATTTCTCTTGTCTTTCATTCTTTCAAAATCAAATCAATACCAAAACAATCAAGTAGTTCATTAATGTTGTATTCCTAAAAGGAATTGGAGTCAGCAGTAACAAAAGAATAAACAAATATAAGTAAACGTATTACAGAGGATATTGTCACGTGGTCTACCACTGAGAAGAGAGAAATAAGGAATTTCTACTATCCCTCCATGTTTGAATTAGCAGGCCACCAAAGAATGACTGTTAAGAGAGAAATAGGAATCTAGGTCAATCCCTTTCGGCCGAAGTAATGAATCCAGGTCAGAATGGAAACCAACAGATGTTTGCACTCCGTAACCAGATGGGTAAAGAATGGAGTATAGGGACATACAGTAGTCCTAACGAATCACCTGATAGGGGGAGAAGAAGATAGAAGCTAAATGATTGGCTAGAATCCCAAAGTGGAAATAGCCCCCTTCTTCCGTCAGCAGAAATAGGGGTAAAGAATATCAGTTTTGAAGATGAGGTCGCCGTGAGTGGACGCGGGATCTGATGCCAAGACTCCGAGTGAAGAAAGTGGAAAAAATCTTGGACAAGAAGAAGAACCTATGCCTTCAAGCCAGAGCCATATATAATATAAAGTCCACCAGCCCATAAAAGAGAAAATACTCTACGAAGGAACCCGTCAAAAGATAAGTAAACATTATATACTCTCTCTCTCTCTCAATTTAAGGAAAGACTAAAGAAAAGGAAAAAAGGAAGAAAGACATTTTTTTGGTTATGCATTATCCGCTGATAATGTAGCCGACATTTTGAATATGTGTGTCCGTGTGTGTATTAAAAAGATTGTTATATTTTAATGCCCTCACGTGTTGAAGTTTGTTCATTGTGTCATCTGCTGTCAAGTTATCCATTTCATGTTTCTTTTTCAACTTCTTTCGCCTCATGTTATTCTCGCCTAAATTGTCCTATTCTTTCCTTTAAAAATATTACACGGGAAACCGGAGTTGTCGACAACTCTAGTTAATATTATCATATCTAAACCTTGAGGTCCATATCTTCCATTGTTCTAGGGGTAGGAAGACCTAGTGGCCTGGTGGGTATGTGTGTTAGCATGAAGTTTGGAAGCCCCTTGCCAGCGGCAGTCAGTCTAGCCCTAAATTAACCCCCACATAAAATGCCAGTTCCTATATGCTCGAGAAAGGACTCTGAACAAGGACTTATTCTACGAGGGATCAAGTGCCAGACCGTCCTGTCTTCACACGTGCGAAAAATAAAATCCCCGTTTGGTGATAACAATATTTAAATGCAACAGTTCCCATACGCTTTTAAATGGTTGCTCATCCGGGGATCCTTTTATTTTAATTTGCCGTCACAATATGTTACTTGCCTGCTTACCTCTTGGTCCAATATTTGGTCAGTTTTATGGCATATCAACTCTTGTAGGTTATTTAACACCAAATCTTATATATATATATATATATATAAACAAATAGTTTGTAAATAACATTTTGAAATGAGCCAGAGCTCATTTGTTTGCACACATGGTTTTAATTATTGTTATCCAAGACTAATAAATTTAAATGGTTTCAAGTATTGCTATCTAACATGAATAGTTTATTTGCACATAGTTAAATGATTTCAAGTATTGCTGTTTATTGTTTGCACACAATTAAATAGGGGTTTCCTTGTGGAGTAATGGTTAAAGTGCCAGACTTCAGAATCGTTGTAAGTGAGGTTGAACTCTATAGGATACACATTTCTTCTAGTCTTAAAATAAGCAATAAAAACATACTTAAGAACATTCTAGAAATTTTGGATCAAACCCGCATTAGCATTTAAATTACATTTTTATATTTTTCAACCAATCAGCTAAAAACATGGAATAGAACATTCTAGAAAATTAGGATCGGAAGTGAACTAACAGAAAATATTTAGGCTCGAAAATAAAATAGTAAAATACAAATCTGATTGGTCAATAAATGTCTACGCACCAAGATTTTAGGGCGATTCTTTGATCCACCTGTAGAATATAAATAACACAGAGTTAGGAAGCCAGACACACAAGACACAAGCTTACATACAAACGAAGACACAGACAAACACAAGCCACTAAGCCAGTAGCCGATACTATGTCCAACCAATTCCTTTCCTTCCTCAACGTTCATGACCTCTTTTCAAATGGCCGAGAATTATATTCAAAAGGAAAACCCGACAAACTTTCTTTCATCAACGAGACACGCTGTCGCCACAATCATAAAACCCGCTATAAACTTAATGTAAGTAAGAACGACTTATTTACGGACTCTGATAACATGAACATACACACATCTTTCAACAAATTTATTCTCTTCTTCAAACTTTATTTTCCAAAAGGCCATTTACACATCATGTATTTTGTTTTTTATATTCTGTTATATGCATATAATTGTTTGTTATTTAATGTTCATTGTGTTTTATTACATTTCTTTTGCGCGATTGTAATGTTTTGTGTTGTATTTGTGGTGGGAATAATTTAGAGAGCAATCTACTGAAATAACCAAATTACATACTCCCCCCACAACTCCAGTCACTCTATTACATTCACTTTCTGACAAATACCCTCGGGAAAAGTATGAACCTCCCTTATCCTCTCAGCCAAGGGTTAAAGAGTACCACTAGATTACCTTCTAGATGGATGGATGGATTTGGCATTAAATAGCCCAAGAAAGTTGATATGCCATTAAATAACAAAACAAACAAACAAAACACAGTTAAATAGTTTCAAGTATTGCTATCTAACACTAATAATTCTAGTCAACATTACTCATTTGTTTGCACACAGTTAAATGGTTTCAAGTCTAGTAAATGATTAATTGGTCTATTTGAACTATTGATGGGACCTTAACAGTTACTACCACTCAGGGTTAGAGTGGGCCTGGGAGTAATGACAATGAAGAGGTACTTCACATTCCCCAAAGCTTCAGAAGTGGAACCTCACCATCAGATTTTTTCGCGTCATATCAGGACACTCATTAGATACTTCATTATACTTTGAAGAGGAATTTTTAAATATAATGTTTTATCCTATGGTAATGATTTTGTTTCCAGAAGGCTAGTAGAATTAATCCCTTTAGGAAAAATAGTTGTGAGTGTTAGTAACAGAAGTTCTCTCGTGACGTATGTACGTTTTGTTGTCTGGCGTCACGGGGGACTCAGCGTTTTTCTTAACCAGGGATTTTAGATGTCCAATGATTCACAAGTATCATTTGCAAGAATTGATAACTCAATAAATTAAAAATACATAAATAAAACAAATAAAATACGAATATAAAACGAAAATATCCCACAATTTCATTTCTGCCAAAAGAAAAGAAAGGAAAGTAGTTTCCTTCGGTGCCTTACCAGCCCACTGGACGATGTGGGCGTTTAAAAACCTCCTGAAATAAGCAGTCAATACTACATAACTTTTATATTATTTCATGTTTTAAACAGAAAAAAAAAAAGAACATTCCAAAGAAAGCCCATACATTAACATATGACTAAAAGTGTCTGCTGTAGACAGCAAGTGATTCTTTGACCTATATATGAATCTACACTTATCAACTGTGTATGTGGAAGTAAATTATGGAAATAAAAGATCTATCCTTGTTCAAGTAACATTTTTCACCATCTTAAAGTCCTAGTGAAGTATTATTAAAATCGAAACGTTTTAACGTTAACTTTCCATCATAATAAATTCATCACTTTTGGATTACTTAGTTTTTCTATTTTCTTCAACTGTGTATGTGTAAACATATAGATTGATTTCTTTTTATTCTAATCACAATAAACTTATTTCTATTTTAATTGCATATAATCCCTTAATGCGAAAATAACACAAACTTGCATAGCACCAAAAAGAACTCTGCCTCTTTTGGTGTCTTGTCAGCTCACTGGACGACAGCTGGGCCGTCTGGCATTCGTGCCGGATGGGTGCTCGAAACCAAGAGCAGACTCGGGGCCAAATAGGCCCCCAGCTTCGGCTGGGCAACCTTCGGGTGGGCGAGCTGCACTTTTGTCCCCTTTGTACGGCACTAGACCAAGCGTCTAGTTTAAGCCGTTAACTGGCATACGTGCCCGGACCCACATTTGGGTTCGTGAAACTGCTTGCCTCATCAGGCTCACATTGCACTAAGTGAGCCGATGAGCAGCACAGACAAGCAGGGTTCGAGTCTCGATTCGTTCCCGACCTCCCCTCCCCTTTATCCCCACTTTAATTGGCCTTCGGGCTTTTGACCTTGTGTCAAGTCGTGTCTGGTGGGAGGCAGCGACAAATATTGACAGGTGCATTTCGTTATTTATCAAGCTTAGCTTAGTTGTGACACAAACCAAGAAGTATGAGGCGCCCAGTAGGAATCAAACTCACTAACAATGGTTTGCTAATCCAGCTTGCTAGCCATCACACCAAATGGGGTGACCTACAAGTACGTTTATAGACCTCTCGAAACGAGCTGTCCATTTTATATGACAGGAAAATTATTTCATATTTAAATCTTAAAAAATTGAAAAAAAAAAAAAAAACATTCCCAGAGGGGCCTATACATTAACATACGACTCCGCTTTCACACAGGATGTAGTATATTCACCGAAGCTAAAAAAGCGGGTTGGTGGGTTAATAAAAATAAACACAAAAAATCCTATTAAGAAAAGACATAAATCAAATTAGCCCCAACTTTCAAGTGTGAAGTGTCCATATCGTCGGCTGACTTCTTACTATGCAACGAAACACTTTACAGTTGGTTAGCAGCAGCGAAGACAGAAGACAGACAGAGAACGAAAAGAAACAAAAGTGTCTGTAGGACAACCTAAGTAAGGTCGATAGAGCCAGTAGAATACACCGACTAGCATTAACTAGGAGATTATATTCTCTTAAATTGAAGGAAGGTGATTCTGTTCATAATCATATAAAATTGATGACAGAAACATTCGATGAGTTATCTGTTATCGGCGATTCTCTTAATGAAGAAGATGAGTTATCTGTTATCGGCGATTCTCTTAATGAAGAAGATAGAGTAGAACTCCTGGCTAGCCTTCCCGAATCTTATGATATGTTATTGACAGCACTAAAGAAAGTGTAAAAAGGGACTATCCAAAGAAGAAACCTTTTTTAACGAAGAAAACGAAAGTTGAGCCTAGTTGTTCTAAAAACGAACATGTTGTTCGATTGTTTGCTCACCATGCATTAACAACCAATAATTATGAAAAGAGCTTATGGATCGTGGACTCAGGAGCGACATGTCATATGTGCCATGATATTGATAAGTTTATCAATATGAAAAAATTAGATAAAGCAGAGGATATGACCTTCGGTGATGGACACTCAGTTAAAGCATTTGGGACACGGACTGTTGATTTAAATGAGAGAGTAAATGGACTTGACTATGATGTAACAAAGGACATAAAATTTTGTGAGCCATGTGTGGATGGAAAACATCACCGTTCTTCATTTCCCAAATCTGGCGGTAGGCGAGCCACAAAACTGCTCGAAATTGTGCAAAGTGATGTTTGTGGAAGATTAGAGGCAAAATCACTCAGTGGAGCAGAATATTTTGTCACATTTATTGACGATAAATCAAGATATGTATGGATATACATTCTTAAAAACAAAAGCGAAGTTTTTTTTAAATTCCATGGTGGAGAAATCCAGTAGTGAAAAAATCAAGACACTACGCTCTGATAATGGCGGTGAATAATACACTTCAAAAGAGTTTGAAGATTACTTAAAAAGGAATGGTATTCGCCATGAGCGCACTGTTCCTAAAACACCAGAGCAAAATGGAGTAGCTGAGAGAATGAATCTTACGTTGGTGGAAACTGTACGAGCAATGTTGTCAGATTCGAAGCTGCCCAAGAAATTTTGGGCAGAGGCCCTATCGACAGCTTTATATGTTCGAAACCGAAGCTCAACAACTGCCGTAAAAACAATGACACCATATAAGTGTGGAAAAGCTACAAACCAAATGTTAATCATTTACGCATTTTTGGATGTAGTGCTTATGCTCATATACCAAAGGATGAAAGATCTAAAATGGATCCTAAAGCAAAGAAGAGCATCTTCCTTGTATATGGCATTGGTGTTAAAGGGTATAGACTCTTTGATACAGACACATCGAAAGTTTTCCATAGCAGAGATGTCATATTTAATGAAACAGCATCCATAAATGAACAGGGGACAAAAGGAGTTGAAAATCAACCTTTAGTGGAGGTTGAATGTGAAAACATCAGCAGTGATAAGAATTCACGAGAGGCCACAGAACCCCGAAGATCACCAAGGATTAGAAAAGCTCCATATCAGTATGGTGAATGGGTATACATTGCTCACAGGTTGGATGACCCATTAACAGTAAAAGAAGCACTTTCCAGTCCTGAGAATAGGAAATGGATGAAAGCAATGGAAAGTGAAATAAATTCACTAAATACTAATAAAGTATGGGATCTTGCTGAATTACTCTGTGGACGAAAAGCAATTGGATGTAAGCGGGTGTTCAAAAGAAAATATGATAGTAGTGGAAACATGAAACAGCACAAAGCTCGACTCGTAGCTCAAAAACATGGAGTTGACTATGATGAGATCTTTTGTCCAGTTGTGAAGTTCGAATCAGTTTGAACTGTTATAGCATTGGCAGCTAAACATGATCTCAAACTACACCAGTTGGACATAACCACAGCATTTTTGAATGGTGAGTTAAATGAAGACATGTATATGAAGCAGCTGGAGGGATTTGAAGTCAAAGGCAAAGAGCATCTTGATTGTAAACAGAATCGAAGCCTATATGGTTTGAAACAGTCGCCAAGATGTTGGAATGAAGCCCTTAACAGTCAGCTGAAGAAGATGCATTTCAAACAGTTAGAAAATGATCCTTGTATCTACACACTAACTTCAGGAGGAGAGATCTTCATAGTAGCTGTTTATGTTGATATTATTTTGGCAAGCACGTCTTCGACACGTATCCAAGAATTCATTAAAAGCATCTCAGAAAGTTTTGATATCAAGGATATGGGAAAACTCCATTACTTCTTGGGTGTCAAAATTGCTTATCCAGAGTCAGGAAAGATCTGGATCGGACAACCAGCATATACAGCAGAAGTCTTGAAAAGATTTCAAATGGAAAATTCCAAACCTACACCAACACCAATTGATACTGGTGCAAAATGAACCAAAGCCACTGAGGACAGAAAGTTATTCAATCAAGAATTGTATCAGTCGGCAATCAGTCTATTATATCTTTCAACAAGAACAAAACCCGATATTGCCTGTGCTGTTAGTAATGTAGGCATATTTTGTTCCAAGCCTACAATGGAACACTGGAAGTCCATTAAACACATCATGCGTTATCTAAATGGTACACGGAACTAAGGGTTGCTGTATGACAAGAAAGTGACGGATTTCATTGGGTATTCTGATGCAGACTGGGCTGGTGATTTGGATGACCGCAGGTCAACTTCAGGCTACCTATTTAAATTGAGTGGAGCTGCTGTCAGTTGGAGAAGCAAAAAACAACCTTGTGTGGCATTATCTACAGCTAAAGCAGAATACATGGCATTGGCAAGTGCAGCACAAGAAGCTGTATGGATGTAACGTCTTCAAAATGATCTCAATGAAGCCTCAGTTAAATCAACACTCATATATGAGGATAACCAATCAACAATATGCATGGCGAAAAATCCACAACATCATGGACGAGCAAAACGTATTGACATTAAGTTCCATTATATCCGTAAACAAGTTGAAAAGAAAACTATTCAACTTGAATATCGTGAAAGAAAGAACATGGTTGCTGATATGTTGACAAAAGCACTTCTGAGCTCACAATTTGTGAAGCCCAGAGAAATGTTAGGTGTTTGAGAAATTATTGAACAAGTCTGACTGCAAGTGAGGAGGAGTGTTGAAATTCACTTAAGTCAGAACTAGTTAATACCTATAGACTCTAATAACAGTGGGCCAGAGGTTATCATTTTATCACTATTATCATTTTTTGTAGGGGTGAGTTACCTGCCCTTAGACTTTTTTTTTTTTTAGTTGTTGTTATAAAATAAATGAAACACCCCGTGTGTTGATAGCAGTCCTGATGTGTTGCTTCGTTATTTGAGTGGAAGTTATCTTATGTCTAAATGACTAACTGCGCTTGCCAGAAAGAAAAAGGTATGTCTCCTTTTTTAAGGGTTTCAGTCAACAAATTCCCAATATAAGACCCCTTCCAACCTCAACAAGTGTCCTGGATGACAGAGGCTCCAGTCTTGGAGCTTTGAGAAATGGAGAATACTCCTTCACTGCTATCACTCCCATGTCTCAGGCGTGGAGTGGTAGCACCTGATAAGGTCGGTCCGATCTATAGGTCAAATTGAACAGGTTTGACATTCAAACTGAGTGCAAACAAATTGCTAAATTGAATGTTGAATAGAATAATTAATGTTAAATAGCAATACTTGTAAACATTTTACTTTCTGCAAGCAAATGATTAATATTGAATAACGGTGATAGTAGATATAGTGGATCGAAAAAGTCACCATTTTAAAAATTGAACAATTTTAGAATAAAAGTAAAAGAATTTTCTTCTTATAATCATATTTATTTTGATTCTATGAAATTACTTTGAAGTAATCGTGAAATATAATAATCCTCAACTGACTCCACATTTACAGTTTCATAGAACTTTATTTATTTTTTGTAATGGTAAGTGACTCTTGAGCCACAACACACACACACAAATTAGCTGGGTTTTTTAAATACACAAAATAACAAACATGAACCACAGATTCGTATATATTACATTAGATTTATATATGTAGGAAATGGACACGGCGTGCGACAAGAGTTCAAATCCTGAACGAGACTGTTAGCATTTTATATAGCAATAATACCCTTGAGAAAGGGTATGAATCCAGTTATTCTCCCTCCAACTATGGGTAAATAGTAGGGAAAACTGGGTTCTTTAGCCTTAGTTAGGCAATTAGTCTAGGAGAAGGAAAACTGACTTCAAACCTGTTAAACTCCGCTTAAAAAATTAACCTTGTATCAAATCTTGTTCATGTGGAGGGGTTGGTGAATACACACACACCTGATCCCTTCACGATACTATTAATCCATAATTGTGGGAAATAGGTGACTTCATGCTTCTCCCAATATAATCAACGCAAAGAGAAACGCAACAAGTAACAAAGAACTTCGTCCAGAATTTTAACTCCAGTCACCGAGTTCGTTTCCTACGACACAAACCGTTCATTTTTGTCTTTGAAAAACTCAGCCAAAACATACCCTGTCGAAGGGACTTAAAATACGCTAACCTTATTCCTTGCAGAGGCGTAACCCCCTCCTCGCAAAAAAGAAATGTCCTTGATTAGATATTGGACTGTATTTCACTCCAGTTCTGGAGAGTGTACAGTACCCCTTCATTGCTATTATTCTCAGAGTGGAGTATACTTCTCATAGACTCAACCAAGAACCTAATCAAAGATAATGAACGAACTTCAATGAACGAACGAAACACACTTCTTTATAAAAATATATCTCTCTCATTTTATTCTCGAAGGGGACACACAGTTTGTTGTAAGTTTGAGAGATAGATGGAGAGACACATACTCAGAGAGAGGGCTTCTTGTCTCATATCTTCTTCCTGGAGCCAGGGGGTGCCAACGCTTGCAACCCCTTGCAAGCCGTACAGTCAGAGACGACCTAACGCCTCTGATCGGCTGCGTATCTCTGGCTCGACTCTCGATTCTGCCTGAACTCTAAATCTGACCGCGTGGTTCTCATATCACGTGGTCTCCTTCCGGTTATACACCTGCTCGACTGGCCAACCCCAACGCACCGCCATCTCCTTGTTTACTAATCACAACGTGACAGCTTGTCAAAGCACACACGGTCACCAGGAACAAACCCCAAATCCATGTCTACAGTCATTATATAACAGTACCTGTTAGGATCTTATATATGGGTCAAATAGATCTGTTTAAAAATTATTCGTATTCGATAAGAATATTTGATACAACTGTAAACTATTTCTATTGCTTGAAGCTATAATTGTTTACTAAGGATTTTTATTAGTTATTTTAAACTATATCATCCTCATCATCATGTTGCGCTGCCAGCATGGATCTCCCTGACCGTCTCTCGCCATCCGTCTCTATCGTCCATTGCCCCCGGTAGGTCTTTAAGGTTATATATCCTGTATCAGCACAGAGCTATTGTATATAGGTTCTAGCTGGTCGTCCTGTCTTTGCTAGTCCATGTGAAAGAGTCCACAGGAGTATATCGCTTACTTGTTCGTCCTTACTTCTCTAACTCTGTCCCGCATGTCTGGTTCGTCTGGCTTTGATAGTTTTTGTGGTGGGTGGTAGGTGGCCGTACACTATTCCTTGCAGCGTTCTTGCGTAATTGCCGTCAAGCTTTTTCTCCATACGTTTAGTTAGAGTCCATGTAGTACATACATATAGCAGTATCGACACGACCATTGCTTGGAAAAAACTGCGTTTTATTTTATCGGTCAGGTCTGACTTCCATATGACCGATAGCTTATCGATAATTGTCCATGCCTTTGCTAGTCGCGTGTTGATGTCATTCTCGGTTGATGAGACACTGCCTCCTAGGTAGGTGAACTTGTCCACTGGTTTCAGAGAACTGCCATTTAGTGTGGAGATGTCGCCTGTTTGATTAAAGCACATGTATTCTGTCTTGTCTGCATTGACATGGAGGCCTATGCCACCAGCTGCTCGTTCCAGACTATGTAGCAGGATTTTGGCTTGGGCGGATGTATTTGCCAGAAGCGCTATGTCATCGGCGTAGTCCGCGTCCGTAATTGTTTGTGCGGGGTATCTTCTGCTTCTTTCCTTTACCAGCTTGGGACAGTTTTTTTTTCATGAAATCAATAGACGTTCTATGTGCAAACAAATGACTACTATTAAATAGAAATAATTACTTAAATCTATATAATTTTTAATATTAGATATGAATACTTAAAACTGTACAACTATGTGCAAATTATTTTAATTACATAGGAATACTAGATATAGCAGAGTTGAGGAAGGCACTCTAAAATCCTTTTAAAAGAAAAGGAATGTAGTAATTAGTTCACCAGCCATGGGGGGAGGGTTTTGAGGTAAGAATTTTTTACGACGTATCTAATTTTTATGCATAGCTTTATTTGAAAACAAATATAAATAAAAAAAACATCACAAATCATGAGCTTAAGCAAAAATAAGTTGTTTTGAACTAATTACAATTAGACTGTCTTCTTCCACTCTACCCTTGGTATCCTATAACTATGCAAAAACTTTCGAAACAATTAAAAACATGTAAATATAAACCTATAAGGAACATAATTCTCTAACTTCTAGACATAAAATAACCTTAAACGGGTTGGCATACCGTTAAAATCAATCAATCGACCGGCATGTACTACAACCTGATAAAATATACGCGAGAATTTTTGTTCACTTCTTTTAAGCTTCTAAAAATAAGAACGTTTCTGATAATACATAAAATTCTGATACTCAATCAATTCTTCAAATGGCATCGCTGTAGGTGATGACATTTTGGGTTAAAATACGATTTGTTAAGTCAATTGTGTGACGATGTAAAAATCTTGACTTTATATAATTTTCCAAGTTTACAGCCTTTCAAAAGACAAAGAAAATGTTTCAAGAAAAATACAAAGATGTCATTAAAAAAAAGTAGGGAATCGATATTTTTAATACCTCTATCTTTGTTAGTTCAGATGAATTTCTTAACACACACCTTTTTTTGCTACTCTGTAGATAGGGCTTAGAATACACTGACTTTATTCTCTGCAGAGGGGTACACTCCCCCCACTACCTTTAAAAAATGATGTTCGGAGTATGGTAAAAATACATTATATTACGTAATTGTGTGCGAAAAAAAAAAAAGAAAAGAAAAACTCTTAAATGACTACACAAAAATAATAACCCTAGACGGGTTGACATGCCGCAAAAATCAATCATGTTAAAATCAATCCATCCTAATCTTAGCTCAGTTTGGCACAAAGCCAGAAGGGGTACTCAGTGAGGATCGAACATACTAACAATGGTCTGTGGGAGAAGGACAGATACTACACTTCGCCATGTAAAAAAGGTTTGATCTTAAGCAATAATTCTGAACCATATATAATCATGGTAAGGTTCTATTTCTTTGTTTCACGGCGTATCAACTTTCGTGGGTTATTTAATGCCAAAGCCATCCTTATAGAAGAACAACAGTAGTACTAATTAACCCATAGCTGGGAGCGGGAAGGTAAACGGGTTCATACCTTTCCCAAGAGTATTTGTCTGAGAGTGAACGTTATAGCGCAACTAAAATTCGAACTCGCTTACTTCGAAGCCGCATTCCAGCCATTACGCTTGGAGAACTCCTTCCATAGATAATCACGTTTTTTGTTTCGTTTGTTTGTTATGGGTACTATACTAATTATGCACTGACCTATGATTCAATCAGTAAATTGACGTATTTATCATCTACTAAGCTTAGCTCATTTTTGTTCAAAGCCAGAAATATGAGGCGCCCAGTGACAATCAAATTCACAAACAATGGACTAAGAGAGAACAGACACACAATTCCCGCCATTTAAAAAAATGTCTGATCCAAGGCAAAAATACTGAACTATGCATAATCACTATCTTTGCGAGGGGGGGGGGATTTGGCTAGTTATACAATGAACTGAGATTAAATCAGTAAATAAACGTTTTTGTCATCTACTAATCTTAGCTCAGTTTGGCACAAAGCCAGATTTATGAAGCAGCTAGTAACATTCGAACTCACAAACAATGATCTGTGAGCCGAGTTCGCTAAGCATTATACCACACTGTCGTTAGGAACATCTGTTTTTATAGAAACAAACAAAAAATAAGATAAAGTTCTGTGGGAAAATTGTTTAACTGTTATCAGCATTACACAATGCACTGGTAGGAAGCAGATATTTTGCACGCAGTGAGAATTCAACATATTTATGAGTCACTCGTACATAAAATGATCTGACATTTAAAAATATTAAATATATCTCAAAATAAAGGGCAAACATTGACAACAATAGTTTTATTTAAAAGAATTGTTCATCGTTTTTTTCCCCAACTCATATTCTTGTTTACAACCCAAGCCGATTCTATTTCCTAAGCAAAAAAGTTTACTATTAACAAAAAAAAATGTCTTATCTTACTAAATGACCTACAAAAGCCGTTGCTTTTTTCCGTTGTAACAGCGGTCCATGATGATATTGATGCTTCTATTTTTAAAGGAGAGAAGAACTCTAATTATCATTTCATATTTAACAGCTTTCCTTAATGATATTGACGCATAAAAATTTAGGAATAAGTGAAGGGTTGTAATCAACACTATAGTTATCCGTTATATCGAGAATTTAAATGGTTAAAGTAAATGACGTTCAGAGTCAAGAGTATTTTAAATGTATATAACAACCTCGCTATGATGTTCTGTTTTTGTTTGGTTATGATTACTTCCGTCCTCTTTCTCATATCCTATCAGGGTGCCATTCTGAGCAATTCCCCTTCATGGGATCTCTCAAGGCAATGGTAGGCTTATTTGGCGGTGCCCGTCTCTTTTCAAAGCCACAGGTTGTGTTGCTGCGTTACACAGCACTAGTATATATATATATATAACAAATATTTTTTTTTAAATGCCGGAGTCAATAAGTTATTATATCTGGGCTCGTTGACAAAGTAAAGGACAAAGGGAGAATCTTTCCCCACTCTCAACCAAAAATCACTGGCCCATCCTTCTATGAATGTGACGAGAACTAACTTTTGTATACTAATTCTTACAACAAACAATTTTTTAGTATCCTCTATACTTAATGGTTGCTCCCCCTCCCCACACGATCACCGTGTCCATTTGCAACATCCGGGCAAAATGCTTAGCTCTGTCCCAGCTACTGAGCACAGTTACCGTAGAAGCTGAAGAACTTCAGCTAATACACACACACACACATATATATATATATATATAATTGGTTTGATCTGCTTAATGATTGATTATTAGTATGGATGATGAACAAAGATACAGGTTTCACTTTTTTACGATCATCAGGCTATAATGAAGCTTTTGTTTTTCTATTTCAAATTCTTTTAATCCATTATCTCCTTACATCCTTCAGAAGAAAGTCACCTTCTTGTCGAGATGACATCCCTTGCCTTCCAATTAGTACTTCTAATGGCTGCTAGATGGCGTGACAAAAGCAGCATGTAAAACGGCGCAGCAAAGTCAAAATTCTCTCTCTCTCTCTCTCTCTCTCTCTCTCTCTCTCTCTCTCTCTCTCTCTCTCTCTGGTAAAACAACAGGAAATACGTACGAATGTGTGAGTTTCCTAACAAAGGGGCTCTTACCCCAACAAACCTTATAAGTCTTAACACTATTACTCCCATTCTATTAATCTCAACTTATACCATAGGACTTTTCAGCTGTATGATAGGACTTTTCTCTATAATGTACACTTTCAGTATTTCACGTTGTTTCTGTAGTCATTCCATTAGGTTTCCTCAGGTAATTAATATGTTGTTAAACCTCTATTAAGTCATAAGTTATATCAGGTAATAAATATGTTGTTAATTCATCATTAATTGTTTTATATTGTTCAGGACGAGAAAATATAAAACCATAAAACTTTTGCTCTGCTTCAAGTATTTGAATTGTATTCTTCACACTCAAATAAGTGTGACACACAATGGTACTCACATAGGTCAAATATATGAAGTCAAACCTTCAGGTTGTCAATACCAAAGCCTACTGAATTCAAGTCCCAAATAATTTTCTATAAACAATAGCAACAATCATTATTTTCAAATCTTATTGGTAGAACAAATTCCCTTGATCTCTCTTAGCATCTGTCACTATCGTTCATCGCTCCTGGTAGGACCTCTAGACAGCATTCAGTATCCACACAAAGCATCTTCGAGTATTTTTCATCTTGTTTATGTTTTTCCGAGCACTTCGTTAAAGTCTACGTGGTGTAGCTATACAATAGTTCTAATACGGCTACAGCTTGGAAAATTCCCGCTCTATCAGAGAGATCAGATTTTCATATGGTCGATAAGCCCATGCCTTTCCTATGCGTATGTAGACATTCAATAGATGAGATACTACTACCAAAGTATGTAAAATGGTCTACTAATGGTCGTGATTTATTATGGAGATGGCATGATCTTGTTTGAAACACATGAACTGTTTTATCTGAATTCACGTAAATAAACCCACAGTGAACTCAATCCCGAAGACAAGTTGACATGCCGTTAAGATCAGCCAATCCACTTTTCTCTATTATAGCCTTAGTTTGACACAAGGCAGAAAGAATTGTGGTACCGAGAATCGAACTCATAAGAGTCTATTTGTCTCGATCGCTAATATTATACCATGCGTTTTATCTTAATTTCAACAAGTCAATTTTGAGGTAAAACTATTTTTTTATTATCAATCTTCTGTAAATTATTCTTTGTTATTTCAAAATAGAAATAACTTCATTTTTCTTTTCTTTTTTATAAATCTTATTTTAAAAAAAAAACTTCATTATTTGTATTTGATTCAAGTAATTCTCAGTAATTTTAAAAATTAAATTAGCTACAGATTAAAGCGGGGTTTATTGATGACATACGTGACCTCTCTCTCTCACACACACACACATACACACACACACAGAGCTCAATCGATTAGGGCTGTAGATTACGCCGACAGCATCTCTGCAGAGAGGTAAGACCCCACAACAGATGTCATCTGGTGGTAAGGCTCCAGTCCAAGAACTTAGGGGAATGTGAAGAACCAATTCATTATGATAATTCCCAGGTCCATTCTGACTGAGTGGTAGTACCTGTTAGGATTTCATCTAAGGGTCAAATAGAACTATTTAAAAATGTAAGAAAGGAATGTCATACTATACGCATTACCCGACCAGGTACCGAAAAACAAAAAAAAAAACTAATTGACGACAATAATCGAAGCTAAACTTATTTTTTGTTTCATCACGGAACCAAAATGTGACACAAGGTCTGTTTAGTTTGAGGGATACTCCGCAAGAAGCGAACCTCTCGCAGGATAGGTGCTTAGTTTCGTTGGAATTCCGCTTCAGGACTACCTCAGGCACCGAGCAATAAACCACGTCCTGACCTTTTTTAGGCAATACGGCAAGTGCTGCCGGAAAAGGAGAAGGCCCCTTTAACTAAGCAAATTATTTCTTCTCTTGTACGAGTGCCCGGAGAATATTCTAGTGGGTATTTTAGCGAGTACTTTAGGCACGTGGCTAAAATATTTCGAGTAGGGTGGACATTTATGAAATCCGAGGTGGGCAGGCAAATATATGGGACACCAGAGAATTTGGTCGGTTATTTATCTAGTTTAGGATGTAGTTGATTGAATTTTGGCTTTAGCATATGTGACTCCGTTTTCTTCTTTCTCCAATTTGTTGGCTTCTTCTATGTCTGTAGAAGGCTACAAAGGAATTCTTGAAGGAAAACAGAAAATAGATCAAAATACTTTTTAAACTTTATTTCTAGGTTCAAATATGGAAATAGTCGCATCTCCCAGACAAGGTGTTAGAATATACTAGTTGCTTTAGGAGATTGATAAGTCCAAAGTCGGTCTTTTAATGTTGGTTTCTGCGTGTCGGCTTGCTAGCAGCAGACACATCCCGCACGCGAAACACCAAGACTTGCTTGGTAAACAGGCGTGCTACCTTGCTGGCAGCCGAATGAAAAAATGTCCTTTCAGTCTAATGGGTACCGCTGAAGTGAGGTCGAATTTTTTGCGCAGTGACGGTCCTTTTTCCGGGAATGCATCGTTGCAACTGTCAGGGGCCTCTAGGAATTTCTGCACTTTTTGAATGTATTTTATTTTATTCATTTTCTTTTTTCTTTACACTACAAGTACATGTTGGGGCACGAGTAAAAATGATACCTGCAGTAAGAATTAACACATAGAATATTACATCATATCACATCCACTGGGACTTCCAATTGATTTCTCCGTAAAGTGGTGAGGAGGTCCAACTTACCAACAGACCTGTTTGGTTGTTTGGGTTTTATCAAACCATGTAATTTTTTAATGCCAAATCCGGTATATATATAATTTGTGAACACAATTTGTAGAAAACATTTTTAAACGAGCCCGAGCTTATTTGTTTACACAGTTAAATAGTTTCAAGTATTACATTTAACTGTGTACAAAGAAATAATTCTATTTACTATTAATCGTTTGTTTGCAGACAGTTGAATGGTTTCAAGTATTGCTATGCAACAGTAACAATTCAAATCAACATCAGTAATTTGTTTGCACATCGTTAAATATGATTTGTAAGTGGATGGTTTTTAAGCAATTTTATTTTTGAATGGGTTAGAACTAATTTGTTTGCACACTGGTATTGCTATTGTTTCAATGATTGCTATTTAATACTAATCATTTTATTCAATACTATTCATTCATTTGCACACTGTTAAATGGTTTTCAGTATGGCTAACTAATACCAATAATTCTATTTTACATACAATTAATTGCTTAGTCGGCTAGCGCTGTAGAATACACCGACTGCTTCTCTATAGAGAGGTACGACTCCTCCCGCCCCAACGAGTGCCTTGAATATGATGCTAAACAATCTGATAGTTAGATTCCAGAATGGAGGAACTTTGGAGAATGCAGAGTACCCCTTCATTACCATCGCTCCCAGGTTTACTCTGGTCCGGAGTGGTAGCACCTGATAGAGTCCGATCTAGGAGTCAAATAGAACTAAAATGTTTACTTATGCTAAACTGAATTGTTTGAAATAGAACTGTCTTGTCATTTAACTGTTTGTAAAAACTATACTTATACTAAACTGAATTGTTTGAAATTTAATTCGGCGTTATATGACCCGAAAAGGGTTGATACGCAGTAAAACAAAACAACCAACCAACCATACAGTTAAACAGTTCTAGTATTCCACACTAATAGTTTTATTTGTACACAGTTAAATGGTTCTAAGTATTGCTACATAATACTAACACTTTTTACGCACACAGTTAAAGAGTTTCAAGAATTCTATTCAACATTACGCATTCGTTTGCAAACAGTTCAATTGTTGCAAGTATTACTACATATTACGAACAATTGAATAAAACAGCTGTCATTTGTTTACCCACAATTAAATGATCAAATAGTTCTATTTCTAACAATTCGATTTAACCTAAGTAATTTGTTTGCACATAGTTTAAATGTCAAACAGTTCAAATCGACCCATAGATGGAACCCTATCAAGTGCTACCACTCCGGGCCAAAGTGGACCTGAGAGCAATTGCAATGAAGCGGGTATTCGATATTTCCCAAAGCTACATGACTGAAGCTTCACCAACAGGACACTCGTTGAGCGAGGGGTGGGGTCTTACTCCTCAGCAGAGATGCAGTCGGCGTAATCTACAGCCTCAGCCGACTGGGCTGGTTACAGGCTTGATAATAGAAGGAATATACTGGGCCTTGCTGAGAAAGCAAGCAACGTTTTCCTAAGGACCACTACACATGGACACACTAATAAAAATTTTAATTCATCAGCTCTGAGTGGACAGTGGATGCCGTCTTATTGCTAATCTAGATTGCTAACAATTACACTACATTAAGTTAGTTTTAAAAGAGGAAAAAATTGTCAGAAAATTGCGCTTCACACCGGGTGGTGTAATTGGTTAGCAATCTTCATTGAGTGCCCCATTTATAAAATCCTGTGCCACATCTGAGCAAAACACTTAATAAATTACTACAATATCATGTTGTAAAGGGAAAAATCATTAGGTATGCTGTTAGACAAAGAAAAAAAAAGTTAAAAGTGATATTTTTCTTAATTAATATTAATAATGTTCATATCAATGAATCATGTTTTAAACTAAATGACTCATCATCAACCAAGTTTATTAAAAAAAAATAATACTTATTTTCTCACTATAATTTTTTCTTTGTTTAAATATGACTTACTTTGTGAAATACAAATATTTTTTGTCACAATAAGTATTTAAGATTAGCAACTTATTTTTTAAGTTTTTGCTTGAATTTTTTAGTTTTTTTTAGTTTTTGCTTGAATTTTTTTTCGTTTTTTTTTTCTTTTAAGATAAAAAGTCACTTCGGTAATCATTCCTATCATATTTAGATTTCATTTCGACCTTTAAAAATTATTTCTTATTTATATAGATCAACACCAATTTAAATAAAAATAAATAAATAAAAGTGAATAAAAAATAAAATGTAAATAAAAAGAATTATTTCTTCAAAATTTGACCACTACACAAAATTTAGAGGAATAACCGCTGGCTTCAAAAATTTGTTCCATTATGATTTAATGACAATATAAATCAAGATTTAACTTGGTTTATTTCTTTAACGGCATAATAACTCCTTATGGGTTATTCAATACCTACATTTTATTCGTTTGTAAATGTTTGATTATTATTATAGATATATTTTAATGATTCATTGTATTTTTTAAATATTACACTTCTATTTGTCTAGAATCATATTTGCAAACATTAGGGATGTAAAAAAAAAAAAAAAAAAAAAAAAAAAAAAAATGCGCATTTGCGAAAGTAGTCATTTTTTTCTCAAAATCCTAAAGGCATGTTTCATTTTTGTTTTATTGTCATGCGCTGCCATCCCTAAATCATTTAGTTAATTTGTTTCCCTTAAAGAAGGTGAATGACTTTTACATGTTTTAAAGATCATTCTATGGAGAATGAAATGTTTTTTTCAACGATTTGATAATTTGTTTGTAGGAATGCCGTATTTTTACTCAGTTGCATGGGACTGTAGAATACACAAACAACATCTCTGTAGAGGGCTAGCCCCCCCCCCACGATTATTACGCTTTTGATCCCCCATACTTCAGAAAAGCGCGTGGTTGGTCAATAAAAAATCCCAACATTGCAATAAAAAGTGCGTGTATTTTTCAAGGGAGGGGGGATTGTACTTATATATATCAAGTATTTCTATCAAATACAAAAAAAATTGTATACAGTTAAATGGTTTCAAGTATTCCTATTTAATGATTGTTTGCACAATTATATTGTTTCACGTCCAATACTGTCCAACGCAAAAAGAGCAATTTATCGATTTTTTTTACATGTAAACATTTTGTCATGTTAGCCGAAGTCGGTTTAACAATTATAGTATGCAATTATGTATAGTATAAAAATCCATCTTCACAAATCATTTTAAACAGATTAACGCTTCATTACCTCAGAGATATTAGACCCATAAATGGGACCCTAACAGGTACGACCCTTCAAAGTGGAACTGGGAGTAATGGCAACGAAAGGTAACTCCACACTCCCCCAAAGCCTCACCACCGGATGCAGTTTAGTGTCACACACACAGGACACCATCAATAAACAGTATTTTATGAGAGTTTTACGGATGTGTGTAAGACATGTTTGTTTTTTCCTTTCAACGTTACTCTCTCTCTCTGTTTAGATTAAAATGTTTAGTAATAAGCAAAAACTAAAAGCTTTAAACTTAAAAAAAAAAGAATATCAAGAGAAGAAAGAAATTCATGTAACAACACTATAAGAAAACATCGTTTACTACACGGTAAGTTTTTTTTATACTTCGTTAAAAACAAAACTATCACCTTGGTGAAAAAATAAAACCTTTAAAAGTAACCCCCCTTTTTTTTTAGGGCGATAGCTCAAAAGTGGTTCTAAAGAAAAAAATTCACACACACACAGAAACTATTTTCGGTTAAAAAAGAGATTGCATTTAGATTTTAAATCTACATATAGCACTTGTCGGATAGTTCGGTCCCTTATAGAAGGTGACTGCCTACGCAAGCCAGAACACCACAAGTAGTCACTATTCTATTTTTGTTGAATCGAAAGAACTCGAGAAAAAAAATTAATGTAAGCAGAACAAATAATTTAATTTATACAAAAATGTATAACAAATTCATTTATAAAAATAGATGAACACCTCACAGTCCTTAAAATAGATCACCCTATCAAAAGTACCCTAAATCAACAAGAGATCCTTTATCAGATTTTAACCCTTACCCTAAAATTTGTTAGCGGATCAAAAAAAAAAATTCGAGGGAGGATACAGGTCTTTAAAATGCTGAAAGAAAATTGTTAGCGATTTCTGAGGAGGAGAGATATGTTCATCTTTCCTTCTTTAATTCGTGTTTGACTTTTTTCTTTTCATATGCATTGTCATCATAACAGAAAATGTTTTTGTTTGGGGCAGGAGTCGATAACGCTAAGATAAGTAAATACAATAACATTGAACTGATCTTAATGAAAAACGATTTTAGGGTTTGTTTGTTTGTTTTTTCTTTTCTTTTCTTTTCTTGTTTTATTTTTTCCACGCGAACTGCATTGTAGTGAATTGCGAATGATATTAAACCGTAAAGTCAAAATTTAATTCTGAATTCATTAATATATGAATCATTTTTTCTTCATTATCACTACCAGCATACTTTTCGTGGTTATAAAAAAAAAAGTTAATATATAGCAAACCATCACGGAGATGCTGTGAAAATTTTTCATTCACAAATCTCAAATGACGACGCTACACACGAGCACGTGACGCGGGTGTGCGTAAATTTTCAGTTACTCAGAGATCAAAATATTCCCCTACTTTTCATTGTCTTTTTAAAGACTATTTTTTCTCTCTCACGCACATTCCTGTGCGTGTATTATTTTTTATTCTATTTGTTTTTCCAGTAATAATAGGGTGTGTCAATTATTATTATTATTAAGTTTGTTTTTTTTGGGGGGGGGTTACAACAGTCAACAATATTTAAAAAAAAAAAAACGTTACAGTAATAAGAAAAAAATATACAGCAACGTTTAAAGAATTTTTTTCATTACTATTCAAAAATCAATTTTTCACTGATGTAAAACTTTTCAACGTAATCTCTATAACAAAGAAGCAACAGACTAAATAATTCCATACATAGAAATCAAGAAAATAACATTGACATAAAAACAAACAATGCATTTGTTTTTGAATAAGTCATTATCATATATATATATATATATATATATATATATATATATATATGCCTTAATTAGTCTCACCTAAGGTCGATATCCGTCTGTATTCGGTACTGTGATACATGGCCCCAAAAGAATCCCTCTTCCTTTTTTCTCTCTATCTCTAGAGGAGGTGAGATATCGTGGTTACTGTTTTCGTTTCAAGTTAACTCCTCTCGTGTCTCTACGGCAATAAGAAGTGTACTCAATTTGACAGAGGCAGTCGCTATAAAGCCTCCCTCCACCTACGTAAACACATTACAGTTGAGTAGGTGCCTTCATCTCACTTGACAAGCCAACAGTTATCTACCTTTTATCATTCATAAATATGTTTCTTTATTATGTTCTAATAGATCATTCGTTCCTTTAGGCAAGAGGTGTGTGTGTGTGTTGTGGTGAGGGGGGGGATATTTTATGCTCTCGACCGGGGAGGGGCCACTTTTTTAGTTCAAAAATGCCACATAGAATTTTTTTTGTCAATAAATGAAGCAGCCTCAATGTTTTTTTTTGGTATGTTAAAAACAAAATTTAAACTTTAAACTTTTAAATAAAAACTTAATTTAGATCTTATTAAAATTCATTGAATGATAGTTTTTTGTAGGGTCTGCGTTTACAGTGAACATCATTTCTTAATCCTTCAAATTCTTGATGTAATGGAGCTAATTATAAAACAAATGTTAAAATTCTTCAACCCTTCCTAAATAGAAACATCAATATCATTATGGACTATACAGAGGGGTCACCAATGTGGTCAATCACACAAGCGTTTGAATCAAGGTAGCAATAACAAAGACAAGAAGGTTTGGTTTTATTTCAGCTATAAAAATTAGGAAAGTTAAAATGGTTTGAAATGTCCAGTCTGATTATGTAAACTGTAGGCTGGTTGAGGGTACCTGGGCTCTGTCGAGATATGCTGGATTGATCGAAGGGTGATCAACGAATAAAAGGCTGGTAGGACAGGTTGTTTGTTATAGTGCAAGATGGGCTGTCAGTGATCAATTTGACATTGACTGTATATGTTGGTGTATGTTTGAACTAGAACTGCTTGCCCCAGGTGAAGAAGATCAAAGTAAAGTATCTGTACAAGCTGTTCCTGCCTACGAAAGACTCTGCTACAACTGGTTTTACATTAGGAATCCAATGACATGTCTTGTACAATTTTTTTTTTTAATTTACTAATGTTTTAATGACTTTTTAGATTGCACTCACTCTTGAGAACACTTTGAGATATCAGGTTTTAAAATAGATGTGAGCAATTTTAATTGGTATTTCAACGGGCCATTAGGCCACAAGTTCCCTACCCTGACTCAGGACAATAGGGCTCACTTAATTTTAATTAATTAATTAATTAATTAAAGGAAGTGAAAATTTGCTAAGCTTCTGATGACTTTTATAGGTTACTGTTTGGTTAAAAATTGTAAATTTTTACTTAATACCTTTGGCCAAATTTAATTAAAACTTGTTATTTGCAAGTGAATGTTAATTTTTTAATCTTTCAAATTCTTGATTTTACACTTTTGCGTTGAAAATCATTTTTTCATCTTTCAACTTCTTGATTTTGCACTTTTGCTCTAAACATAATTTTTTTTATCTTTACAAATTCTTGATCTTGCACAGAAAATTATTTTTTCATCTTTAAAATTCTTGATTTGGCATTTTTGCTCTGAAATTCTCTGATCTTTTAAATTCTTAATTTTGCACTTTTGCACTGAATATCATTTTTTCATCATTCAAATTTTTTATTTTGCACTGAATATCATTTTTTTATCTTCCAAATTCTTCATTTTCCTCTGTTGCACTGAACATCATTTTTTCATCTTTCACATTCTTGATTTTGCACTTTTGCTCTAAACATCATTTTTTTTATCTTTATAAATTCTTGATTTTGCACTGAAAAATATTTTTTCATCTTTCAAATTCTTGATTTTGCACTTTTCCACTGAAAATCATTTTTTCATCATTCAAATTCTTGATTTTGCACTTTTGCAATGAAAATTATTTTTTCGTCTTTCAAATTCTTGATTTTTCCCTTTTGCACCGAAAATTGTTTTTTCATCTTTCAAATTCTTGATTTTGCACTTTTACACTGAAAATCATTTTTTCATCTTTCAAATTCTTGATTTTGCACATTTGCACTGAATATATTGTTTTTATCTTCCAAATTCTTCATTTTCCTCTGTTGCATTGAACATCATTTTTTACACTTTTGCTCTAAACATAATTTTTTTTATCTTTACAAATTCTTGATTTTGCAATGAAAATCATTTTTTCATCTTTCAAATTCTTCATTTTGCACATTTGCACTGAATATATTGTTTTTATCTTCCAAATTCTTCATTTTCCTCTGTTGCATTGAACATCATTTTTTACACTTTTGCTCTAAACATAATTTTCTTTATCTTTACAAATTCTTGATTTTGCAATGAAAATCATTTTTTCATCTTTCAAATTCTTGATTTTGCACATTTGCACTGAATATATTGTTTTTATCTTCCAAATTCTTCATTTTCCTCTGTTGCATTGAACATCATTTTTTACACTTTTGCTCTAAACATAATTTTTTTTATCTTTGCAAAATCAAGAATTTGTAATGAAAATCATTTTTTCATCTTTCAAATTCTTCATTTTGCAATGAAAATCATTTTTTCATCTTTCAAGTTCTTGATTTTGCACTTTTGCAATGAAAATCATTTTTTTGTCTTTCAAATTCTTGGTTTTTCCCTTTTGCACTGAAAATAATTTTTTAATCTTTCAAATTCTTGATTTTGCACTTTTGCAATGAAAATCATTTTTTCATCATTCAAATTCTTGATTTTTCCCTTTTGCACTGAGAATTATTTTTTCATCTTTCAAATTCTTGATTTCCCACTTTTACACGGAAAATCATTTTTTCATCATTCAAATTCTTGATTTTTCCCTTTTGCACTGAATATATTGTTTTTATCTTCCAAATTCTTCATTTTCCTCTGTTGCATTGAACATCATTTTTTACACTTTTGCTCTAAACATAATTTTTTTTATCTTTACAAATTCTTGATTTTGCAATGAAAATCATTTTTTCATCTTTCAAATTCTTCATTTTGCACATTTGCACTGAATATATTGTTTTTATCTTCCAAATTCTTCATTTTCCTCTATTGCATTGAACATCATTTTTTACACTTTTGCTCTAAACATAATTTTCTTTATCTTTACAAATTCTTGATTTTGCAATGAAAATCATTTTTTCATCTTTCAAATTCTTGATTTTTCCCTTTTGCAATGAATATATTGTTTTTATCTTCCAAATTCTTCATTTTCCTCTATTGCATTGAACATCATTTTTTACACTTTTGCTCTAAACATAATTTTTTTTATCTTTACAAATTCTTGATTTTGCAATGAAAATCATTTTTTCATCTTTCAAATTCTTGATTTTGAACTTTTGCAATGAAAATCATTTTTTTATCTTTCAAATTCTTGATTTTTCCCTTTTGCACTGAAAATTATTTTTTCATCTTTCAAATTCTTGATTTCGCACTTTTACACGGAAAATCATTTTTCATCATTCAAATTCTTGATTTTGAACATTTGCACTGAATATATAGTTTTTATCTTCCAAATTCTTCATTTTCCTCTGTTGCATTGAACATCATTTTTTACACTTTTGCTCTAAACATAATTTTTTTTATCTTTACAAATTCTTGATTTTGCAATGAAAATCATTTTTTCATCTTTCAAATTCTTCATTTTGCAATGAAAATCATTTTTTCATCTTTCAAATTCTTGATTTTGAACTTTTGCAATGAAAATTATTTTTTCATCTTTCAAATTCTTGATTTCGCACTTTTACAATGAAAATCATTTTTTCATCATTCAAATTCTTGATTTTTCCCTTTTGCACTGAATATATTGTTTTTATCTTCCAAATTCTTCATTTACCTCTGTTGCATTGAACATCATTTTTTACACTTTTGCTCTAAACATAATTTTTTTTATCTTTACAAATTCTTGATTTTGCAATGAAAATCATTTTTTCATCTTTCAAATTCTTCATTTTGCACATTTGCACTGAATATATTGTTTTTATCTTCCAAATTCTTCATTTTCCTCTGTTGCATTGAACATCATTTTTTACACTTTTGCTCTAAACATAATTTTTTTTATCTTTACAAATTCTTGATTTTGCAATGAAAATCATTTTTTCATCTTTCAAATTCTTCATTTTGCACATTTGCACTGAATATATTGTTTTTATCTTCCAAATTCTTCATTTTCCTCTGTTGCATTGAACATCATTTTTTACACTTTTGCTCTAAACATAATTTTTTTTATCTTTACAAATTCTTGATTTTGCAATGAAAATCATTTTTTCATCTTTCAAATTCTTGATTTTTCCCTTTTGCAATGAATATATTGTTTTTATCTTCCAAATTCTTCATTTTCCTCTATTGCATTGAACATCATTTTTTACACTTTTGCTCTAAACATAATTTTTTTTATCTTTACAAATTCTTGATTTTGCAATGAAAATCATTTTTTCATCTTTCAAGTTCTTGATTTTGAACTTTTGCAATGAAAATCATTTTTTTATCTTTCAAATTCTTGATTTTTCCCTTTTGCACTGAAAATTATTTTTTCATCTTTCAAATTCTTGATTTCGCACTTTTACACGGAAAATCATTTTTCATCATTCAAATTCTTGATTTTGAACATTTGCACTGAATATATTGTTTTTATCTTCCAAATTCTTCATTTTCCTCTGTTGCATTGAACATCATTTTTTACACTTTTGCTCTAAACATAATTTTTTTTATCCTTACAAATTCTTGATTTTGCAATGAAAATCATTTTTTCATCTTTCAAATTCTTCATTTTGCAATGAAAATCATTTTTTCATCATTCAAATTCTTGATTTTTCCCTTTTGCACTGAAAATTATTTTTTCATCTTTCAAAATTTGATTTCCCACTTTTACACGGAAAATCATTTTTTCATCATTCAAATTCTTGATTTTGCCCTTTTGCACTAAATATATTGTTTTTATCTTCCAAATTCTTCATTTTCCTCTGTTGCATTGAACATCATTTTTTACACTTTTGCTCTAAACATAATTTTTTTTATCTTTACAAATTCTTGATTTTGCAATGAAAATCATTTTTTCATCTTTCAAATTCTTGATTTTTCCCTTTTGCACTGAAAATTATTTTTTTATCTTTCAAATTCTTGATTTTGCACTTTTACACGGAAAATCATTTTTTAGTCATTCAAATTCTTGATTTTGCACTTTTGCACTGAATATATTGTTTTTATTGTTATAATTTGACCTTTCGACCCGGGCCAAAAATACTATTCCAAGGTAATACACCGGAAGGAAGTGACACATTCCAACGGCCAGTAATTGAAAGAGATTGCGTCGACGGATTAAGGCTTATGATATGGGACAAGGGGAAGGTCCTATTTTCCCATTACAGTCATGCACCGGAAGAGAGTAACCTCTGAACTGCATGACAGTTATTTCCGCTTGATGACGATTAAACATTCGATTTCAAAGATCCAGTAGGCGATCGTGTGGGCGTTGAGTTATTATTTAACTCAGTTGAGTTTGGGTCCCCGATGCAGTTGCCAGCAGACTCCCAGAGGGTTAGAGACGAGATGTGGTAGGGAAGGCTACACCCGACCGAGGGGGACCTCAGAAACCCCCAAAGCAGTTGCCAGTAGAATTCCAGACAGCCAGAGACCAGATGTGGTAGGGAAGGTCACACCCGACCGAGGGGGCCCTCGGAAAGCCCCGATGGAGTGGACCCCAAGACCTCTGGTTGAGCATCTAAGAGAACAAGAAAGACACAACGTGACGGTCATAACAGTGGGGTCAAAATATGAAGTTTACGTTCGGTCTCCAGCATCCTCTCACATGCAAACCCTTAAACAACCCTTTCAAACCCTTGCAATAAAGTAAGAGGTGAATATTTTTCTAAAGAGGTCTTCTTGCGTCTTTATTCATGCGTCTTCCTTCTTGCGTCTTTATCGTTGTGTCGCTGTGAATAATGCTACATATATATGTGCATGTATGTAGATGTGAATCTGCATATGTGACTATATAACATTATCTTCCAAATTCTTCATTTTCCTCTGTTGCATTGAACATCATTTTTTCATCTTTCACATTCTTGATTTTGCACTTTTGCTCTAAACATCATTTTTTTTATCTTTATAAATTCTTGATTTTGCACTGAAAATCATTTTTTCATCCTTCAAATTCTTGATTTTGCACTTTTGCTATGAACATCATTTTTTCATCAATCAAATTCTTGATATAGGGGAGATGATTATGAAATGTTAATTAGAATCGTTCAACTCTTCCTAAATAGAAGCATCAATATCATCATTGATTTCTCTTATAATGGAAAACCAATCAGCTCACAACTCATAAAAAAAGGAAAAAACTTTACTACCCTTTAAATGACTTTTTTCAAGATTTCTCTTCTTTCTTTTATTTTTTTTCTCTTGAGAGAACATTGAGATATCAGGTCTTAAAATAGATCATTTTATTTGGTCTTTCAACAAGTCATGGAAAGCTATAAATTGCCCTAAGACCACAGGTTACATACTCCTTTGTTAACTAATATATATTTATATATTATCAAATAATCAATATATACAACTCAATTATTTCAGTACCAAGCTTCTCTTTAAGTGTTAGGTAAGAAAATGGTAATTTTTGTGTATGGAGTGCATGTGGGAGAGGTTCTCTGTGATTGGATATACTAATCACGTAATAAGCCCAGAAGTCTTGGTTCAAAAATCCAAAATCCATTCAGACAGATCCCACCAGATGTTCCGTGAAGTGGGGACATTAAAACCTCTCAGAAAGACAGCCCTAGGATACCAGATATCTTCTTCAGAGTGCCGGTAAGTGCCTCAAATTCAACTTTATACACGTGTTTATTAATGAATTATTAGAATTAAACAAAGTATTAATTCATTTATTTGTTGCTGTTAGCCTTAGAATAAATGCTATACTGAAACAATATAAGTTTTGGATATGCAAAGTTATACTTTGAGTTGGATGTTTTAAGGGTTATTAACCCTCGACCGAGGCGTCAATTAAGAGATGCACCTGAGTAAATAAGCGGAAGAACAGCGGAAGAACAGCGGAAGCAGGTGGGTGTTAAACAATAATATAACCAGGTGCCCGGGTGGTTCGAGTCAGTTGGAGACAGGATGCCAAAGTGAGAACCAGCTTGCAGATTGAGGGTTTTGCTGCCCTCAGTGACCCACAGTTGAGCAACCCAAGCCAAGATGCAAAAGAAGTGCTGCTATGGTCGAGGAAGAACTTGGGTCAATATGGCAGTCCGTCCTTGTCTCAACTCACCTCTCACATACAACAAACATCACCTTTCAAAAATAAAGTGTAAGAGATTTATATTTTTATTAAGAAGTGTATTCGTTCGTTATTGAAGTCGTCATTATCAGTTGATTATGTTCCGCATATATTTACATATGTATACGTGTAGTTGTATGTAGCTATACAACAGTTAGAATCAAAAGGAAATGTGTCTAGGACTATGGTGATGGGATGATGAAAGATACATAGTAAATACTCAATAACTATGGTAATCTCATAGTCATTGAATATTACTCCACTGGATTAGAAAGAGAAAGACAAACAATTTTATTCAACAAATAATAAAAATAATTTGTATTTCAAATATACATAAGCTTAAAAAAGGCGTTGTATGAGAGTTTTGAATTTTGAATGATTTTTTCTTTTTGGAATTAATCAGTTCAATGTTGAGTAAAAAAGTTATTTTATGTAAAAGTTATCGACCTTAGTCAAGGGTGACCCAAAGGCTCCCTTTTCAATAGCTACTACACTGAGGTGTAGAGGAGGGCACTACTTCATTCCAGGATTGTTCCACTTTACCCTTGATCCTCACCTTATAGTGCTGAGTGCTAAGCAAGGCAGCATCAAGTACCATTTTTTGAGGTTTTGGTATGACGCGACCTGGGACTGAACCCTGGTCTCCCAGACCATTGGCAAACACTCTACTCATTAGGCCAATATACATACTTTATTTTTTCTTACATTTCATGCAACATGGAAAGAATTTACAATCAATTTTAAACACATCTATTCATTTCTGATATACCTCTGTAACTGTCTTTTTGATTCAATTTCTTTGATATAAACTTTTGTCTCTTGCATGACATCCTGGGAGATTAAATATTTTGTTTCATCTTATTTCCTTTACCTTTCTTTTTTTTTTAAATTAATTATTTATTTTACTCCCTACAGGACACTGGTGTCCCAGTGGGAGTGAACGAATTAATAGAAATGGAAAACTTTATTAAAAAGCAATTTCAAAAAGGTCATCAACATTTGATGACCTTTTTAAATTGCTTTTTATGATGAGGCTGAACTTGAGAGTTGAGAATAACTCTTTGAATAATAAAGTTTTAGAAATTTCCCATGAAAAATAAATTTGAAATGTTGAAAAATAAAGTCTGTGAAATGTTATTTTTCCTTTACATAAAGGGCACAACCCTAAAGAAAACTTCCCTGCCAGTGGGGCCAAGAATACACTTACTGCAAACCCTGCAGAAGTACGATAAAAATAAAAGTATGCCTTAGGTATTTGATTAAAATCTATTTTTTAGGTTGGTTGGTTGATTGGATGTTTCTTATGGCATTTCAACCCTTGTAGGTTATTCAAAGCCAAATTCTGTTTATATATATATATATATATATATATATATATATATATATATATATAATATCCAAAGAAAATTAGTTGGGAATGATCCAATTTGAGAATATATTAGCAGATTCTTATAAATCTCCAGGATTATTCAATGTATGATAATTGATATCCAGTTTTGACACCAACTTCTAGCCCATATCTTTTTGTCCTTGCCCTACTTTCTTTTTTTATTCATTTTTTTTTTTAATGAGTAAGAATCCATTGAAAGAATATTTTCATAACTTTTTTCTCTCTATTTTGTGGTGGTTATTTGAAGAGGTTGTTTTTTCATATGGAGTGACCAGCTGAAATGAATATATGATCAGCAAACTTATCTTTATATTATATATATATGTATATATATATATATATATATATATATATATATATATATATATATATATATATATATGCAAATTTCATTAAACATAAAAGACATTTTATGTCTACATATTTTCTTCTGGATCCGTTCAAATTCCCGTATTACTTTTATCGTAGTCGGGGGGAATTGATTTATGTATTGTCCATAGTTGTATGTATCCCTAGTACTTTCTGCCCGACTTTGGGCCATCATCAGGGGAGGATCTATTACAAAAGTGATGTAACTTTTGTTTTAGCATATTACTACTGTGTAAGGGTGTCTTTGCCATTGAAGATTATGGCGTTTGCTTTTAAATGTAATTCTATAATTAATGCCAGTAGCTAAAGACATTTAAGTACATTAGCACTGGTTCGAAAATTAATTCTATTGAGTGTTGGTTGCAGGTTTCTAATATGTAATGCTTCGAGAATCTGAAGTTTTTGTTTATTATTTTGATGTTCTAATATTGTTGTGTTGTCGGTGAGAATTTTCCGTAGTTGTGTTGTTGGGCATGATTGTTTTTTTAAATGCTGAGCTATTGAACTTGTGTCAGAAAGGTGCATTGTAAGTCTCCTCGACAGGGTAGTTGAGGTTAAACCAACATATATATCATTATTATCAGAGATACAATCTCCTAAAGGACATTTAAATTTATATATAACGTTGGTTTTTTGCAAAACCCTAATCGAGGGAGAGGAATTATTTCTAATGACTAAATTCAAGGTTTTAAACTTATTATAATAAATAATAAGTTTTATTTTTTTATTAGGATCAGTGGGGAGTATGTTTTTGTGAATCAATGTTTTCAATATTTTTTCATCGGATTTATAATTGTAGTGCATTTGGTTATGATAAAAAAGTTTGATATATGTTTGTTGACTGGATGGAGTAGTACACTGTTTATTTTGTTGGTTAACATTTTTGATCATACGTTTAATTTGTTCATCAACAATATAGTTAGGAAACCCATTATTGATGAGAGCCTGTTTTATGTTTTCTACCTTTTTATAAAATATTGTTTTGGAGGAGGAGATTAGTTTGGCACGGGATATTAGATTATGAATAATTGCTTTTTTATATCTGAAGGGGCATTCACTTTTAAAGTTGAGGGTACAGGAGTTATTACTAGAGGGTTTTTTGTAAGTGGAGGTAGTGAAGTTATTATTGCTGTTAGTATTGATGAGAACATCTAAAAAGGAAATTTTATTGTTTTTGTTTAGTTCATGAGTAAAGTTAAGAACTGAATTGTTTTGGAAGGTGTCTTGTAGTATGTTGATTTCATTAATATTATTAGTAAGAATAAGGATATCATCAACATATCTTAGGTATATTGGAGGTTTTTTATGCTATTAAAAAAAACCCTCCAATATGATCAAAAATGTCTATTATGTTTAATGAAATTTGCATTAACGAAGAAATGCTGCCTAAATATACATATATATATGGTTTGTAAATGAATAGTTTGTAAATAACATCATTCTTAAATGCACCAAAGCTCATTTATTTGCACACAGTTAACTGGTTTCAAGTATTGCTATTTAACACTAGTAATTCTATTATCATAAATGGTTTCAAGTATAGTGAATTATTAAACAGTTCTATTTGACCCTTAGATGGAACCCTAATTCTCATTACTCCCAGGTCAGAGCAGACCTGTGAATAATAGCAATTAAGAAGTACTCCACATTCTATAAAGCTCTAGGACTGAAGCCTCACCACCAGATTGGTTAGTATCATATCCATGATACTTGTTTGGGAAGGTGGCTCTTACCCCTCTGCAGAAATGCAATTGGCATATTCTACAGCCCTGACCAACTGAGCTGCTACTACTTAGGTGTAAGTAAAACATTTACAAATCTTTTAATGACTATTTGGGGTTGCTTTTTGCGAGAAAGTATTGGGATATCAAGTTCTAAAGTTGAGATGTGCAATTTTGATTACTCTTTCAAGATGGCTGTGGCAGAGCACACATAGGCTTTTGGCTGTATGTTTCCTACACCTAATGTAGGGCAATGGAGCCTACTTAATATTATTTAATTAATTAATTAATTAACTAATATACTACTTTTTAAAAAAATGAAGAATTTACAAATATTTTAATCTTTATTTTGATATTTTTCATTTTTGGACCTTTAGAAAAGGTATGAACCTTCTGATTACCCAACAGCTATAGGTTAAATAGTACTACTACTGTTTTTCTACAAAGATGGTTTTGGCATTACATAACCCACGAAGGTTGATATGCCATCAAACAAAGGAAACAAAATCATTTTGGAAGAGTCCTTGTGGCATAATGGTTAATGTGGTTTTGTTTAGTTTCTTTGTTTAATTGTATATCAACCCTCATTGGTTATTTAATGCCAAAGTCATCATTGTAGAAGAACAGTTGTAGTACTATTCAACCCTTAGCTGGGAATAGAGAGGATAGAAAAAGCATAAATAACAATTTCATAAATACTAGAAACCTATGAAGATAGATGGTTTAGATTGGTTTAGTTTCTTTGTTGAATGGCACATCAACCTTTGTGGGTTATTTAATGCCAAAGCATTCATTGTAGAAGAACAACAGTGGTACTATTAAACTGTTAGCTGAAGAAATAAAGGCTTCATACTTTTCCCAAAGGGTATTAGTCCAAAAGTGAACATAATAGAGCAACTGGAGTTTGAACTCACATCAAGGCCACAGTCCAGCACTTTAGCCATTATACAATATAAACTTCCTTGAGCCTGATTGTGACATTATAGTAAGAGAGTTTAAACTCCAGTAATGCTATTTCATTCACTTTTAGACAAATACCTTTAGGGAAAGGTATAAAATTCCTTATCCCTTCAGCTATGGGTTAAATAGTACAACTACTGTTCTTCTACAAGGATGGCTTGGATATTAGATAACTCACAAAGGTTGATATGCCATTAAACAAAGAAACCAACCACCCAACTAACCAAACCCATTTCAGTATTACTTTTTATGCAAAAGCATTGGGATACCAAATTCTAAAGTTGAAGTACAGAATTTTAATTGGTCTTTGGACAAGGCTGTGGAAGGTTGCACTCAATAGTATAGAAGGCCACAAGTTCTCCACTCTTGTGCTAGACTGACCACTTAAATTAAGGATATTTTAGGTGGCAGGTTTAGTTAATTTTCCTTGAGGGAATTCCATTTATGTTAACAAACCACCTTAACACCCTTGGTCTTCACTAATAAATATTAAGCCAAACCTGTAATTTCTTTAACTCCTTTCTGGTACTTGTCCAGAATATCCCATTGAATAAAAATTATACATGTATGTAATATATCATCATCATCATCATCATCATCATCATCATCAAGTCACACTGACAGCATAGAGTTCCCTGACTTTCTCTTGTCATCCATCCCTATCATCCATTGTTCCTGGCTGATATTCTAGTGTACATCTTGTATCTGCATAGAACTGATATAAGTAAACCTTTGCTGGTCAACCAAAACTGACATGTCATCAGAGAATATCACTAATGAGTCCATCCTTGTTTCTCCAGCTGTACCCCACATGTCTTATGTACAGCTGGTATTTTGTGGGGGTGTTGGTTCCAGGATTTGTTTAAAACAACATGCAGCATTCTTGTGTAGTTCCCATCTAGCATTTTCTCTTTGTGTTTTTGTTAGTGTCCATGTCGCGGATCCATATAGTCATATGGACCCAGCTACAGCTTAGAAGAAATCTTGTTTTATTTTATCAAAGTGATCAGATTTCTATATGATTACTAACCTGTCAATAGCATTGCACACCTTCACTAGGTGTATGTTGACATCACTCTCAGTAGATGAGATGTTGCTAATAAAAGACAGTTTCAGTCATGTTCTACATTGAGGACACTATTCATAGGTTTCTCTTGGGATTTTTTTTATTTAGCCAATGAATTAATATTATACAAGTATGGATTGTTCATTTTGAGAGGTTGGCTATTGCAAGTGTGTCCAATGACCTGGCAAGACACTGAAGAGAATCAGTTCTTTTGGCACTGAAAGTTTTGGTTAAAACTGAATTGTGGAATGTTTTAATTTTCCGTTTTTTATTTTATTATTTGTTTTATTTTATTTCAAACTTTATTGATTTATTAATCCCCACAATATTTACATTTAAAAATACATCTTCAATACACAATTCACCTATCTGCTATATTTCTTGGGCCTTACCAAACATCAACAATTAAGAAGATGACAACTTATGGCCAATTGCCAATATATAATTTTGGGTACAAAAATGTTACTGTTCAGTAAAAGAAATATGAAGCAAATGACTGAAACTTATTCTGGATAGTGAATATAAAGATTAGATTTCTATAAAATTTGGGATTTAATTATACAGTAAAACAGTGAGTGCAGTTATTATTACATATCTATATAATTTTTTCTATATTACAGAAGATATTCTCAAAGCAGGTGAATACTACCCTGAACTTCCCAACTGGTGGGGATGGGTAGCTTACTTGGGGCCTCGGAAAGCCCTGTTTCATATATTTTCTACTTTATGAAAATTGGCAGGCAGTAGAGTGGGTGGGCCCCATATCATAGATGATGTTGGGGGAGGGGTGACATGAAACTTTAGCACCAGCTTTGGATATTCTAACCAGATCAATTTCTTTGCATTGCAGATTTTAACCATAATTTTGTTTCACAAATTAGTATGTAATATATGTTTTGGGCGTGACACTAAACAGCTTCCAGTAGTGAGGCTCCATTTCTTGCTATTACTTCTAAGTATACTCTGACTTGAAGTTGTACTACTTTTGAGGGTCCCATCTATTAGTCAAATAAATCATTTGGAAAATAGTAGTATTAGGACTCCTTGAAACCATTCAACTGTGTGCAAACAAATGATTATTATTATCAAATAGGAATACCATATATTCTTATGTAAATAATTTCTATCAAACAGGAATAAATAAAACTATGCAATCGGGCATAAATTATTTGTATTAATTATACTTACTTGAAGATACATATATGCATATACAATATAAAAAATACTGATTTTTGTATTGAATAACCCAACAAGGTTGGTTGGGTTTTATAACATATTAATCTTTGTTGGTTATTTAATGCCAAATCCATTTTTATACCAACAATCAGTTCTATTTCAAACAATTCAGTTTACCATGAGTACACAGTTTAATTGTCAAAAACATTTCTATTTCAAGCTATTCAGTTTAGTCAAACAGTTCTAATTCAGCCAATTCAGTTTAGTATAAGTATAGATTTTGTTTACACACAGTTAAATATCAAAACAGTTCTATATTAAACAATTCAGTTTAGTGTAAGAACAGTTTCAATGTCAAAAATAGTTCCATTTCAAACAATTCAGTTTAGCATACACGAACAGTTCCATTTCAAACAATTCAGTTTAGCAAAAGTATGCAGTTTAAATGTAAGTACTCAGTGTAATTCTCAAAAACATTTCTATTTCAAGCTATTCAGTTTAGTCAAATAGTTCTTATTCAAACAATTCAGTTTAGCATAAGTATGCAGTTTAGTTCTATTTAACCCATTGATAGGGCCCTATCAGGAGCTACCATTCTGGGCCAGAGTGGACCTATGAGCAATGGCAAGGAAAGGGTGCTCTGCTTTCCCCAAAGCTCCAGCATCACTGGAACCTCTCTCACCATCAGATTGTTTAGTGTCATATCCAGGACACTAGTTGTGGGTGGGTCTTACCCCTCTGCAGAGGTGCAGTCAGGGTATTCTACAGCCCCAGCCAACTAGGCAACCCAATAAGGATTGACATGCCTTAAACCAACCATAAGATATCATGTATATAAAATAGGATCACTGAAAAAATATCTTTTATTTCTTACTCAATGTTTATGTTATTTATATCTAAGATTACTAAAATTTTATTATGTTTATGTGTGTGTGTGTGTATATATATATATATATATATATATATATATATATATATATAGTAAGGGCCCAGTCACCTGGGGTTGTAGAATACACAAACTGCATCATCTCTGCAAAGGGGTATGACTCCCCCCAACAAGTGTCCTGGATATGACACTAAACAATCTTATAGTGAGGCTTCAGTAATGCTGGAGCTTTGGGGAATGCAAAGTACCCCTTCATTGTCATCACTCCCAGATCCACTCTGGCCCAGAATGGTAGCACCTGATAAGGTCCAATCTAGGGGTCAAATAGAACAAAACTGTAATTATACTAAAGTGAATTGTTTGAAACAAAACTGTTTTTCCATTTAAATGCATGTAAACCAAAAAAACTGTGTACTTATGCTAAACCAAATTGTTTGAAACTTTAATTCAGCGTTAGATGACCTGAAAAAGGTTGATATGCCATAAAACCAACCAACCAACACATATATTAAAATCAATTGGTACACAAAGGAATTTGAATTATGTACTTTAGGTTCTTATTTCAATATACTCATGCTCCGGCTATGGGTAAATAGTTGGGCAGACTAGGTTCTTCAGCCTTGGTGAGGCAACTAGTCTAGGAGAAGGAAAACTCTGAATTCAAACCTGTTAAACTTTGCTTAAAAATTGACCTTGTGTCATATCCTGCCTGAGTGGAGGAGTTGGTAAATATATATACTTGTGCTCCACTTTATGGTCCTCTTCAGGTGACTAATAATAGCTAGGGTTGTTTCTGCTTCTAGATTTTACAGTGAAGTGGGTAGAGTGTTTGCCAATGGTCTGGAAGACTTTGGTTCAATCCCAGGTCGCGTCATACCAAAGACTTTAAAAATGGTACTTGATACCTCCTGGCTTCACACTCAGCAATATAAGGTACGTATCAAGGGTAAAGTGGAGCAATCCAGGGAAAGGAGTAGTGCCTTTCCCTACACCTCGGTGTAGTAGCTATTGAAAAGGGAGCCTTCTGGTTGCCCTCGACTAAGGTCACCAACTTTACTTACTTATTATTTTGATAGGAGTGTGATTCTTTTTAATTCAAGGTTTTATTTTTATGTATCTATTAACACTGGACTACAAAAATACACCTCTAACGATTTTTTCATGAAAAGTAAATTTTCTTCTAAACTAAAGATACCATGATTTTATTATTTCTGGTTGAACATTATATAATAAAAATGGATATTGTTAGGTATTATTTCTTTTCGTTATACAAGGGTTGTTCAAAAAGTTCTTAGCCTAAACAAGTTTTTAGATTTATTGCACACTTCTCACCTTTGTATGGGCCTCACTTGTGCAGAAATTAAGATTGAAACCTGAATTAGTTTTTTTAGTTTTCTAAGAAGAGCTAGTGTGTTTCCTCATCAAAAATTTTCAGTTATAGCTCCTTGTTCTGGGTGGGGGTTAGAGCATTTTGAATGACCCTTGTAAAGAATGCCTTATAATATACTTTTTATGGAATGCTACATACTTTTATTTTTCTTTTGAGAGTTTGAATACTGTTAAGTTTGGTGATAAATGATATCTAAAAATATCAGTTTTGATTTTAAAATGTTTTACAAGAAATTGTAAAATCCTGGCATAGAAAAATAAATTTGTACAAAAAGAACTGTTATGAGTACTTATAGGTTCTCATATATACGAGGGTCATCTGAAAAGTTCATAGACTGATTAAGATACTATATACAAGGGTTAACTGAATAGTTCATAGACTGATCGAGATACTATATACGAGAGTTGTCTGAAAAGTTTATAGACTGACCGAGATACTATACATGAGGGTTGACAAAAAGTTCATAGTCTGACCAAAATACTTTATATGAGGGTTGGTTGAAAAGTTCATAGACTGACCAAGATACTATATATGAGGGTCAGCTGAAATTTTCAAGATACTCTCATTGAATGTGACTAATTGAACAGTATTCTTCAAGTTCACACACTTCTATCAGTGTTGGAGTGCTTGGATCTCATTGGTCAAAAAAGTCATCAACATGATGTCATCATATGAACTTTTCCGACAATAAACTTTTATATTGAGTGATAGATACACACATGATGACTGCCACATCTTGATAGATGATAGCCATCTTAACCACCAAAATTGCTACTTGAACATCCTGATTAATAACTAATTCAACTTAAAAATATCTTCTTTTAGACTTTTCCCATCCAAGGTTACCTATAAGTTAGTAGAGATTGGATGCTGGAGCTTCCTTCTCCAGTTTTGATTTTGGAGTTGTCTTCTCCTAAAAGAGTTGCTTTGTTACAAAGTTAACTTGCTTCTGAGATTATCATAGTAATATTCTTCACAGCTGTTTGAACTGGGTTTATGGGAAAAATCAGATTTTTGTAATTTTCTAAGGTTGATTGTTGAGAAGGCCACGTGTGACCCTGTATAGTGAGATGTTAAAACTGTGTTATGGATTTAAAAGCTGGCTTGACTGACAGCTATGTTGGAATGTTGTTTTGGGTTAGTAACTATAGAGGAAATGACTCTTGAACTTGGTTTAAATAATGGCTGATTTAGGATGTATTTTCAGATTTTAATTATGAAAAGTTGTCATCATGAGTTCAGTTTTGTCTGGACTTCAGAGAGAATGAATCAACTTGTATTGAGAGAAGTAAAGCACTCGTGAATTATAGTAGTTCACTGAAAGAACAACACCAATTCTCATACCTATGCATTTATCAGCGAATGACTCCAACATTTCACAAAGTAGCTAAGGTTAACTTAAGACCAATGCCCATATAGTCAATTTTGATGTTGTATGCTGTTTTGTATAACTATAGATGCCATATGATAGATGATTGTATTTCACTTGATATACTGCTATTAAACTTTCATATTTAATCCCTGGCATTATTTTTCTTCTAAATAAAGGATCAACTTATCCTGTTCAGAACAATCATTACCAGAATAGATTACCATAGCTTATCAGTTTGGGAGACACACATTCCCTTGGTCTATAAGAATCACCACACTTTTTGAATATCAAGCTTGATGATCGATGAATAAAAATATATCTTGAAACCGTTCCAATTGTAAATGCTCCACCATTCCGACAGCTGTATAGAGAGTGAGATTTTACACAGGGTTCAAACTAAGGTGCATTTCAACCAGAAATACAAGTTTGGAGTGGAGAGGGTTGAGTCTGTGCTTTTACCAGAGCTTTATCATTAGAATAACCAACACGTGCATACAAAGCACACATATATACACATACACACACACATACATATATACACACATACATACATGCATACACACATCCTATTTACCAACCCCTCCGCTCGGGCAGGATATGACACAAGGTCAATTTTTAAGCGGAGTTTAACAGGTTTGAATTCAGAGTTTTCCTTCTCCTAGACTAGTTACCTCACCAAGGCTGAAGAACCCAATCTGCCCTACTATTTACCCATAGCTGGAGGGAGAATAATTGGATTCATACCTTTCCCAAGGGTATTAGTGCTATGTGAAATGCAATCAGTCTCGTCCAGGATTTGAACTCGTTTCGCCGTGTCCATTCCCTACGACCATAACCATTACACCACAGGCATACACACATGCATACATATACATACAAACACCTACATGTAGACACATGCACATGCACACATGCATACATACATAAAGACATGCATACATACATATATATTCACACACACACATACATACATATATAAACACATACATACATATACATGCACACAGATGCATACATATATACACACATGCATACATATATACACACATACACACACAAAATACATGCATACATATACACACGTATACATATATACAAACATAGATACATACACACTCACATGCATACATACGCATACACAGATATATACACATACATGCACACACACTCATGCATACATATGAAAAACTGTGAGTTAATGCTTTATTATCTTTGTCTTTGTACATTAAGAAGTTTCATGTATTTTACTCTTGATTCTTTAATAATAATGATAATAATAAGAAGAATAGGTAGATAGATAGATAGAAAAATAGCAAGGTAAAAATGGATGAATAAATAAAGAACTGGGTATTGAAAAAACAACAGATAGATAGATACATGAGAAAAAAAATTGAGAAAATCTAGATTTTAGAAGCATGAAAATTAGTGTTATATATCCATTATCACCATCTCAGCTTTTTTTGTCAATTATATTCTAGGGCTCCACTTGACATTTTTGGTTCATGTTTAAGACTAAATAGTTGCAGATCCTAAAATATTATCTTTTTACTTTTTAATAAATGTAATTTTTCTTACTCTATCATTTGTGGTCCTTGATTTATGCACAATCATTTAGTATCAAAAATTGTGAAACACCTTGTACACAACATAGATACATGAGTTATGAATAACCCCTAATTTTTGGCCACAAAAAGGTGTTTTTATCATATATTACCTGTAGTGAGTAGCCCCTAACTTTTGGCAATGTTAGCCTACAAAAATGTTTTTTCAACATCCAAAAACATAAAAAGAAAACATTCAAACATTTATCTATACTTTCCAAAACTTCTGGAATCCAATCAAAATCAATGCAATACTATAAACAGTAGTCTAGACCTTGATGTAGCTCACCATGTGTCATATAGGAATAAAGTGAAATACTGGCAACTGAACATTGATTGCCAGTGAACAAAAGTAGTGGATAATATAAAAAGAGGTACCATGCTGTTAGGATGGGACTTGAGATGAAAGGACATTAATCAAATGATAATCAATCAGACGGACTTTAGCAAAAAATGATTTTTCAGTAATACCTTGGCCAACAATGTTATGGATAATAACAATCTTTTGTTTATCTTATTTTCTGTCAATGTGTCATTTTGGTTGAATGAAATACTTATGCTTTTGTTATGTTGTCTGTCAATAATTTTCTCTCTCAAATGAGTGTTACAAAACTATGTTCACTTAGATATTCCATACATACTAAAAAAAACACCACTGATATTCAATAGCAATAATAATATGATCATCACATATGTAGTTAATTAAGTACGCTAAGGAGGCATTATTTACTTTTTTTTATAAAGAAAATCATACAACATCATCTTACAACAAAGGCTTTTAGTTAAGATAAAGAAGTTTTTACATAAATTTATTAATTATTTATATTTGTCTGATCTCATTCATAATTCATTAATATAATTTACATATTAGCATATAATATAAAATATTGAGTCATAGACAATGTAAATTCACCAATATTAACGCAATCAAACAGTTGAAGTACAATGTAATTAGCATCCACTTCATTAAATAACAACAAGGGTGTACAAAGCAAGATTCAATGAAAAAAGAAAATTAATTATTCCTATAATGTACATGCCCCCACACACATGCATACATACATACACACAAGGTGTTCTTAGTGTAATGTTATCATGGTAGGTAATGGACACAGTGACACAAATTCAAATCCAGCACAAGTATGTTTGCATTTCACATAGCACTAATACCCTTGGGAAAGGTATGAATCTAGTTATCCTCCCTTCAGTTATGGGTGACTAGTTGGTCAGACTGGCTCTTCAACCTTTGTATGGCAGTCAGTCTAACAAAAGGAAAACTCTGAATTCAAACCTGTTAAACTCCACTTAAAGATTGACCTTGTGTCACATTCTGCTTGTGCAGAGAAGTAGGTAAATATATACATATATCCATGAACAAATACACATACATATATATATATACATACATGCTCACACACACACAAATACACGCAGATACACAACTGCATATACATACAGACATATATATACACATACACATAAATACATACTATATCCATAGGCGTTATATATATTATAAAATTATATTACATCATAAAATGAAATTCTACAGATATCTCCTGTATGTTGCCTGCTTTTTTATAATTAGTATATTTTTAATTTTATTTCTTGATTTTCTATATGCATATCTCTTCTCACTTGACCTATCTTTTGATTGTCATTGGAAGTATCACTTTCATTTTCCTGTCTTTAAATCTTACGATCTTTCTGCCTTATATATATATTTATATATATATATATATATATATATAAAACCTGACAGGTGGCATTCACAAGTCTCGTTCCTCTCTCTCAGGGTTGGCTATTCATAGACTCAAAATATGGTACTTGATGTCTCCTTGCTTACCCCTCAGCATTATAAAGTATAGATCAAGGCCAAGTGGAGCAATTCAGGGAAGAGTTGTGTCCTCCTCTACAACTTGGTGTAATAGCAATTGAAAAGGGACCCTTTGGGTCTCCCTGACACAGTTAAGCACATATGCAAACAAAAGAAAAGTGATAAATATGCATTGTATCTTTTAGCTTATGCTGAAGTTACTGATGGAGGTGTGGTAAGATATCCAACTGGCATAAAATCTACTGGGTTTCGATCCCTGCTTGAAGCATCTTGAGCCACACTGATATGTTGTGATACAATGAAATGGTGGGTCTGTGGATAACACTCATTGGCCTAGAGAGTAGAGTGTTCACCAATGGTCTGGGAGACCTGGGTTCAATCCCAGGTTGCGTCATACCAAAGACTTTAAAATTGGTACTTGATACCTCCTTGCTTAACACTCAGCAATATAAGATATGTATCGAGGGCAAAGTGGAGCAATTCAGAGAGAGGAGTAGTGCCCTCTCCTACAACTTGGTGTAGTAGCTATTGAAAAGGAAGCCTTTGGGTTGCCTTCAACTATCGTCACCAACTTTACTACTTATATATATAATGTTGTTCGTTCAAAAAGTTCTAAGCCTCACCCAGATTTTAGATTTATTGCACATCTTTCAAATTTGTATGGTTCTTACTTGTGCAGAAATTATGACAAAAATCTGAGTTTGTTTTTCTAGTTTTCTGATAAGTGGTATGTTGCCCCAACAAAAATGTTCTGCTCCGTCTCTTTTTTCTGGTTGAAATTTAGAACGTTTTTTGAACAACCCTTATATGTTTAAGTTAGGGGAATATCAACAAGGGTGACTCAAAAGCTCCCTTTTCAATAGCTACTAAACTGAGGTATTGGGGAGGGAGCTACTCCATACCATATAATACTGAGTGTTAAGCAAGGAGGCATTAAGTACCATTTTTTGAGTCTTTGGTATGAGTCGAACTGGCATGGAACCCTAGGCTCTCAGATCAATAGTGAACACTCTAACCATTATACCAATGTGCCAACTTATATATATATATATAGATATATATATAGATAGATATATATTGAATCTGGCAACATTTTGTACTTTCAGAATTACCCTTGCAGAGGAGTAAAACCCATCCCCCAATGAGAGTCCTGAATATCACACACACACACACACTTATATATATATATATATATATATATATATATATACGTGCGCACACACACACAGACGAACATTGGCCCAGTCAGCAGGGGCTGCAGAATACACTGACAGCATCTCTGCAAAGAGGTAAGACTCAGCTAATGAGTGTCCTGATATGACACTAAACAATCTGATGGTGAGGCTTCAGTAATACAGGAGTTTAGGGGAATGCGGAGTACTGCTGCATTACCATCACTCCTTGGTCCACTCTGACCCGGAGTAGTAGCACCTGATAGGGTCCCATCTATGGGTCGAAAACAAATAAACTGTGCAGTTATGCTGAACTGAATTATTTGAAATAGAACTGTTTTTAATATTGACACTGCTAACTTCTGGTAAACGAAACTGTTTGAAATTAAACTGTTTCATAGATACTTATGCTAAACTGAATTATTTGAAATAGAACAGTTTTGACATTTGTTTGTAAAGAAAAATAAACTTATACTAAACTGAATTGTTTGAAAGTTAACGCGGTGTTAAAAGACCAGAAAAGGGTTGATATGCCATGAAAAAAAAAACAACCAAAGAATGACCCCCACATATATATATATATAAATATATATATATATGTATATATATGTATATATGAATGTATATATATATACATATATATGTATATGTA
>OY757939.1:29387230-29524730 GCA_963585895.1 Sepioteuthis lessoniana
TTCTTGGCTGAGTACTATTTTACTATACACCATAAGCCCAGTTAGGCTTAGGGTATTTAAATGGCTTGCAGCTGCCTTATATAAAAAATAACATATTCAAAGGATATGTTTATTTATATAAGGACACAATGGATACCACCTTTGAATATATTGTTTTGTTTTTTTTTCCATATTTACATACTGTCTGATTTATTTTCATTTTTCTCTATTATATAATTACAATTTACTACTAAATATATTTCAAATCGGTAGAATACTGTACTCCATGACTTTTCAACTATAAAATAAACTTATTAAAACTCTGAACTTATATATAATTTTTTTTTTAATATTTTGTCCTTACTCACATTTGTTTCCATCTTGTTGCTTTCATCATATATATATATATATATAGTCATCCTCAGACAGACTGTTTCATTGCATCACAACTCATCAGTGTGGCTAGACATGTGAGATGCTTCAAGCTGTGATCAAAACTCAGCTGACTTTATGCCAGTTGGATATACAAAGTCATCAGCAACCTCAGCATAAATGAAAGAATTTTATGCATATATATTATTCTTCCTTTGCATATGCACTTAATGGCTACCGAAGTGCTCAGTTCATTAGAAGAGCTTTGCATTACACGAATGGCAATCAGTAATTCCTTGTGAGAATGTTCCACCTTCAGATGGGGAGCATATATAAAATATATATTTATTATTTTTGTGAGTTCATAAATTGGTGGAGGTATTTGTGATGTAATTAGGTGCAGAGGATGATTAGGTTTATGTATTTTGACAGTTCTATATAAATAACTGGGTTTATAGTTGGTGATTATTTTAGGTAGTTTTGTTATCGCATACAGCATTGTTAACAATGATTAGTTTATTAATTTTTTATTTAAGTTGGTTGATGAGATTCTTATATAATTTTTTGAATTTAGAGTGGTCATTGAGGATATTTTGTAATTTGGAATGATAGTTTTTGTCAGCATTTTTTATGGTAATGTTGGGGTGATTGCGTAATTCTTTTGCAGCATTTTTTACTTGTTGAGTTAGTAATGTAGGTTGTTTTTATTGTATCTATTTTTAATGGCATCAGCCTTAAAGAGATCTTGGAATTTAGGTTTGATTGAGATTACCTTTTTATCTCAGTCAAGTTTTAAAATAACTTGGTATAAAATTTCAATTTCTGTATTTCTGATGATGTTAGTATATCCTTGAAATAAATGGCAGTTGGGTCCTAAGTTGAGAAAATCTTTTTCTCGTTGAGTTAATTTACAGTCAGGCATACCAGCAGCAGTATTAACTGAAAAATCAAGAGTCTAACAATTCATGGTTTACACTGGCATAGCATCTCCAGGTCACTGATAGTCATCTAACGAAGAAGAAATATACAAATCTTTAATAGAGCTCCAAGGTAGAACTCATTCTCAACAAGCCAAGATGCCAGGCTATCTTAAAACTGATTGATTGTTACATGTATATGCTACATGATATGCAAGTCTAACACAACAATAAAATGGCCCAGTCCACTGGGGCTAGAAAATACACCAACTGCATCCTGGATATGACACTAAACAATCTGATGGTGAGGCTCCAGTAATGCTGGAACTTTGGGGAATGTGGAGTATTCCTTTATTACATTGCTCCCTGGTTCACTCTGACCTGGAGTGTCAGCCTCTGATAGGGTCCTCCTATCTATGTGTCAAATAAAACTAAACTGTGTACTTATGCTAAACTGAATTGTTTGAAATAGAGCTTTTTACACTTAACTGTGTAAACAAAAAACTTTACTTAGCTAAACTGAATTGTTTGAAATAGAACTGTTCATATGTATAAAAATGGATTTGGCATTAAATAACCTATAATAGTTGATGTGCCATAAAATCAAACCAAACCAACAATAACAATAGATTTTATCTTTTTTACAAAATTTAATTAGAATCAATCAAATATTTTCAAATGTTCAGTTTAATGTGCTTATCTGTTTATATTTTGGCTTCTCATGTTTTCTTTTATTTTTTTTGTCTATATTTTCTTTATAAACTCATTTTTTATCAATCTGATCATTTTACATTTGTAGAATTTGGAGGAAGGTAGACTACAGTGTGTTATCAAGAGAATACTACTGTTTTTAATTTTAAAAAGAATTTCTTTGTAGCTCTTAAAAATGTAGTTATAGACAGCCCAATCTGCAATAAAAGCTTTCCAACAGATTTTCTAGGTGCAGAAGTTAAATGGTTGAATGTATCATACATTGAGAAGTCTGGCTGTTAATAAAGATTACACACCCGAGTTCTTTCAGTCCTTTACACTCTGAGTCTCATGAAATCCATCAACCGAGTGTGATATTATATATTATCAATTTGTTAGAAATTAGTGACAAAATTTCTCTTTAAATTTGTTTATCATATGTTTGTACCTATTGCAGTTGAAACATCCAGTATTCTAGTGTCTTGAACAGCTACCCTACCCTATCATTCCTACCACTGAGCAAAAACAACTGAAAATATCAAACCCCTTGTCATCTCAATCCAGGGACCCCCAACATCAAAAATAAAACCACTTAAATAAAGTCAGCTCGGGCAGTAGAATACACTGATTGCATCTCTGCAGAGGGGTAAGACCCCCTATTCACACGATTGTCCTGAATATGACACTAAACCATCTGATGGTGAGGCTCCACTAATGCTGGAGCTTTGAGAAATGCAAAGTACTCCTTCATTGCCATCATTACCTGGTCCACTCTGGCCCAGAGTAATAGCACCTGATAGGGTCCTATCTATGGGTTGAATAGAGCTGTTTGACATTTAAACTAAGTTCAAACAAATGACTCGGCCTAGTATTATATTGTCCCACAACATCAGAGGTGGATTTTGGTGGTATGGTAGTAGAGGTTGAAGCTTTTGGCTAATAACCTGTAATTTTTTTGCCGACTGGGTGTGAAAGCAAAATTAGAAATATTCTAGTATAATAATAAATGACTTTATCATAAAACTAGATTAATCTTAATTGAAAAAGAAAAAATAACAAAATAAGATAGACACAAAACAGAAAATTTACTCAATATGGCTATCATTTTTTTTCAAGTATTGTATCAATATACATTTGAAATGATTTGCATGCCTTCAAAATAAATTCTTCAGACATTTTATTCTATTCCTCCTCAATAGCAGTCTTAAGCGAACCAATATTTGGATGCGAAGTTGCATTTGTTTGGTTTTCTAAAATTCCCCACATAGTGTAATCAAGGGGATTAAGGTCTGGGCTTGATGGAGGTCGTAAAGAAACTCCAATCATTTTGGAAATTTTTTTTTGGCTTGATTTTGATCTTAAGCAAATCATAGATTATTTGTAGTTTCTTTTGCTCACTCATATTCGGCTGAATTTTAATGAAAAAGTGTTTGAATAATAGAGCTAATCAAGAAAAGTTAGATTTATTGTTTTTTCAAAAATTTGACTAATCAAACTAAAAAAATGTTTTAAAAATTATTCCATATTTTGTTTTTGCACCTTGTATGTATAGGGCATGTATGACTACTTTTAAGTTTGAGTTTGTTTGTTTTTATTATTTATGAAAAAATAGTCATCTTTGAATCAAAAAAAGCTCTTGATCAGACTTCAGGTTGCATTATTAGATGTGTGAAGAAAAGTAATTAGCACTCATTGGTGTGGGAGAATGTTCACATCATCTGATGAGGGATATTTGAATCCAAAGCCACATTATAGGAAATGAAAAAACATGCAGGAAGAAGAGTGAAAATCTGGGAAAATAGTGAATTCTGTACAAATAATTACAGAATTTGAATTTGCATATATATTTGTGTGTGTGTGTGAGTGAAATATATAATCCGGCCTAGTGGGTAGAGTGTTCACCAATGGCTGATAGACCAGGGTTCAATCCCAGGTCAAGTCCTACCAAAGATTAAAAAAATGGTACTTGATGCCTCTTTGCTTATTATTCAGCATTATGAGGTATGTATCAAGGGGAAAGTGGGGCAATCCAGAGAAAGGAGTAGTGCCCTCTACACTTTGGTGTAGTAGCTATTGAAAATGAGCCTTCAGGTTGCCCTTGATGATGGTCACTAACTTTACTTATGAAAATGAACAAAAGAAAAAAGAAATGTAATAAAAAGACCTCTTATTTGTCTATTCTTTTCTGAACCATTTGACTAAATAACAGCATCAAACTTATCCTTTGTTTCTGATGGACATTATTTGAAACGGTCATACAAATAAAAACCTTAGTAAGTTGTAAAAAAAAAAATGTGTGTATGGAGGGGGGCAACTAAAAAATAAAAAGATGAAAAGTAAAATACTTTAGAAAAAAAAATATCTGCTGAAATTAGCTGATAACATTTTCAGAATGCAACTCTAACATATACAGTTAATCTGAGTGATTGATGTATAAGTGCGTACTTATGAGAAAATTCATAATTAAAGTTTTCATTTTCTTATTCAGAAACAAGCAAATCCTATGACGACCTTAGGAACAACACAAAGGTAATTTTGACTCGATGTACCCTATTTATGTGAAGTAAGATTTACATTACCTTTGCATTATTTTCTTTTTTTTACTCTTTTTTAATCCCTTTTGTATTCTTTCAGCTAACACTTTAATATAACATATACTGAGTTTATAATATTACCTATTACTAAGCTTGCAAATTTGAGCCAGATTGGCCCCAATTTAAAAAAAAAAAAAAAGTTCCCTCCTCTACTAATTTTTCTTGTTTAGTATTCAAAACTCCTTTTTCTGAGGCAATTTGTCAGATTTGAAAAAAAAATTTTTTTTTTTTTAATGATTTTAAATGGAGAAACTCTCCATTTAAAAATCAGAGAAAAATGCTAGTCTGAAAGGGAACATAATTGTGCTGCTTAGCATTCAGACCTTCCTCTACACTAGCAATTCATCAAGTTTGAAAAATATTGATTTTCTATGGTTTTAGATGGTTGGGTTGGGTGTTATCTCTGATTTACAATATAAATACAATGTAGAAACAATTTGCTAACATGCTGGACTGTGACATTGTAGTGAGTGAGTTTGAATTTCAGTTGCACTATTTTATTTAGTTTCAGATAAATACCCTTGGGAGAGGCATGAAGCTCTAACCCACCCACCCAGCTACAGGTTAAATAATATCTCTACTGTTCTTCTATAAGAATGGTTTTGGCATTAAATAACAATTGAAAGATCATATGCCTTTAAACAAACATACCAAAATGGAAACAATCTGACTTTCCAACATGCATATACATGAGTTATCTTTCCTTTGTTTTTAATTTATTATTCCCTAAGAGTAGGAGGAAGAGGAAAATCTCTAATAGTAGGAGTGGGAGAAAACTATTAGGATCCAAGTTTGAATGTGATGTCAGCCTGTACGAGTGAGTTCGTTTCTCATTGGGTGCTCCATTCATGCGGCCTTGTGCTACATCTAAGCAAAAAGCTTTGTAAATTACTATTTCAGAGTTGACATTTGAAAATGAATATGAGGGAAATTGAACTCCAGCATTCATCTCAGAGAGTCAAAGTTTGTTGTAAGTTTGTATTATTATTGTAAATAAGAGGACCCCTCCTCCAATCTAAAACCATAGAAAATCAATATTTTTCAAATCTGAGGAATTGCCTGTATAGTGGAAGGTCTGAATGCTAAGCAGTACTATTATGTTCACTTTGGGAAAGATATGAACCCCTTTATATCCTCAGTTATGGGTTAAATAGCAACAAGGATGTTTTGGCATTAAATAACCCACAAAGATTGATATGCCATTAAACAAAGAAACTGAAACCAAATGCTAACCAACAAAAATTAGTTAGGAAAAAATTTTGTCTTTTCTTCTTTTTTTTTTTTATTTCTAGAATACAATTATGTATTCTAGAAACTTATATTTGTCAAAATTCCTGAGATGAATTTTTATTATTCATTCTATTCATACATCTTGAGACACATAGATAGTGTAAATAATTATTCATATACCAAAATTTTGTTTGTTTGTTTCTTTCTTTCTTTCTTTTTTTCTTCAATTTCTAGAATATATAAATTCTGAAATTCTGTCTAAATTGTTTTTTTTTGTTTTTATTTTTTTTTTTAACTGATACACAAGCAAATGAATATTCATGTAAGTTTTGTTTTATATTTACATTTTTAAATATACTATAATAATTTTTTTTAGAATTTCTTTAATTTTGTTTCTTTTTCTCTTTTAATAAGTGTCAGTAATGTTAATTCTTTTTCCTTGAGATAATTAAATTTCTTTTTTGTCTTTGATATTCTCAACACGTTTTGGCCAATCTGTTCTATGGCCTTCTTCAGGTGTACTGTCTATATCAAAAGTAAGGGATTTTTCTCTCTCCCCTCCTCCTTTTTAAAAATTTTTTTGGCCTTATCACTGTCAAAGCAGAAAAAATAAGGGGATAATTTTAGTCTCCCTAAATAGCAATACTTATAATATCAGTTGTTCTATTTCCTTTATTTTTATTGTCTGTGGTTTTACCATTATTAATAATTTTCACTAGTATTATCCTCCATCTTCCTAATTCTGCTTGTCATCTCTTAAGTTGGTACATGGCCAGAAGTATTGGACACCCGCTGACAACCTATCATCTTAATTCTAGTTGCTTTTTATGACAACTCACTCAAAATGTTGGAGTCCCTATGGTGTAATGGCTAAAATTTTGAACTGCAGCCTTAAAGTATGCAAGTTCAAATTGCAGTCACCATATTATGTTCACTTTTGGACTAATGTTTTTGAGAAAGGTATGAGCTTCCCTATCTTTCCCCAGCTATGGGTTAAATAGTACCACTACTCTCCTACAATAATAGATTTAGCACTGAATAACCCATGAAGGTTGATATTCCATTAAACAAAGGAACCATCACTCAGGTTGTCATTTCTATGGGCATTGGAAACCAAGACAAAGATTAAGTCTCTTTGTGAGATTTGAACTCATGAACCCAGTGACAAGGAAGCTTGGATTTATGTATTAACTGCTATACCAACTTGGTTACAAGTATATGGATGCTATCACAGAAATCCATAACACCTAGTACCCCACTAGTCTCTAATTGGTTGGTATCATATTTGTGGTTATTATTTTACAAACAAGTAGTGTTAAGAGTACATTTTAAAAAATTTATTTAGATGATACAACTATCAATTATCATTCTTAATAATTTTGTCAAAATCAGTCATACAATATTTTACGTCATTTCAACTTACTTGGATTCACCTTTACATCATTTTTCTAGACTAAATTACAGTTCAACAAACATCAACATACTTGATGTTATGTCAGTCAGCAACATTAAAAGGTTATGAAATAAAATTTTTAAAAAATAGTTAAAATAAATAAAATATAACAGAAGCTAAAAAGAATATACAATGAAATATTTACTTAGAAAAAATTGTAAACAAATGCACAATATTACATAGTTCTGCCATCTTGCTTCATGGCAAATAGATAAATTACATAATTTTATTCCTTTCATTTTTATTCTCTAGAAATGAAGACTAAGATATTTTTTAAATTCTCTAGTACCTTAGTGAGAGTTATATTCTTTAGACTTAATTATAAGGTGTTTATTCTCATACTTAAATTATTTCTAAAGATAAATCACAAGGTAAATAGCATTATTCTATTGTGTTCTTAAATGGCCCAGTCAGCTGGGGCTGTAGAATACACCAACTGCATCTCTGCAGAGAAGTAAGACTCTCCCAATGAGTGTCCTGGACATGACACTAAACAATTTGATGGTGAGGCTCCAGTAATACTGAAGCTTTGGGGAATGCAGAGTATCTCTTCATTGTCATTGCCCTCAGATCCACTTTGGCCCAGTGTGGTAGCACCTGAAAGGTTCCTATCTACAGGTCAAATAGAACTGTTTGACATTTAAACTGTATGCAAACAAATGACTTATGCTAAATTGAATTGTTAGAAATAGAACTGTTTGATCATTTAACTGTTTGTATCTACAAAATGTGTTTAGAAATCATATATTTAATATGTGTAAAAAAAAAAAAAAAATTTGGCATTAAATGGTTGTTGATATGCTACCAAACCAATTATTCTTTAAAAAAAAATGACTAAAATGTGTTTTTAGTATTCTTGAAGATTTGGCAATTGTTATATTCTTTCACTAGTATTTTACAATAGTTTTACAGTGTTTGTTTTCTTTTAAAGCATTTTGTCCATTTTATGTAAAAAACCTGGTTATGTCATAGCTTTTGGAACCAATTAATAGCATAGAGCAGGGTATGACTGTATTATCTTTCATCTTCCTAATTCTGCATTCTTTATATTGTACTGTTCCTTGCTGTCTAAGAAGTGATGACACAAATGATTTGATAAAACTCAACTAGAATTAGTAAGATGAAGGATAATACTAATGAAAGTTATTGATAATAATCCCTGACAAAGCATGCAAAATAGGAAAATGAAGGATAATACAAATGAAAATTATTCATGATAATGATTTGACTAAGCAAACAGAATTAGGAAGATGAAGGATAATACTAGTGAAATTATTACTTATAATGGTTAATGGAGTTTCCTCTCAAAATAAATAAATGAAAAGAAATATATGTATGCAGCTTGTTTCAGTATTTTAAATATAAAGATGTCCTTAAAAATCTTTTTAATTCTCCAACACTGATATTAAATATATTGATAATGTAACTAATGAAGGATGTAGAATGTATTGACTGAAGTATTGTGTTGGCAGTATCAAAGACACAAAGAGGATATTCAGTTGTTAGTACTTCCAAAAAGTTTACAATCAAATTTTTTCATTATGAAAAGGTAAACTTAGTTCAGTATATCTGATAGCTCAAATGAAGAGGGAAAAATTATGCACTTTAGACCTCATCCAGACCAAGCTGAAATAATCAGTTTTGTGAGGTCAAGAAGAGTTTAGAATTGTAGTAAAATTTAAGTTTTAATCACTGCATCATAAAAGTAAATTATTTACCTCATCTATGAACAGTTTTAACTTATGTGTAGAGTTGTAACTGAGGATGGAAGATATTCTAAAATGCTCCCTCATGGAGGGCTCTACCTAAAATATTTCTACAGATATTTATATATTGACAAATCTCATAAAATGTTGAAGGGAGCTATTTAGGGAGACAAGCATCCATATACCCTCTCAATCTTTAGCTGTGCCCCTGCTTATAGGAATGTCTAATTTTCATTGATCTTCTATATTTTCTGGTATATAAGATGCATATTTAATTTAAAAAAAAGAAAATTATGCAAAAATTACAATACATTGAAAATGCTGGTATTATGATTGGGGATAGGAGGTCTAGCAATGTTCAATATGAAGTTTATAGAGTTTGGTTAAATTGCAGTCAGTAGTGGATATACATTTCTATAGATCTGAAGCTTGAATTGTTATGTGAGCAGGCTTCAAAATTTTAATGACCTTTTTAATTTTCATTTTAACTTTTATTTCCTTTTGAATATCATCATCATAATTTTTTTTAATCCTTTCTCAAACAGTAGACAAAATTTTAAAGCAATGCGGACTAAAGTTGGTCCTGGGGCCACTTAGGGATTAGAGGTTTTGAAACTTAAGCTTGATTAGTTTCATAATAGATCCACCTTAGTCCTCCAAATACCCTTATGATATTTGCATCTTATATACTAGTAATTATAGTAATTTAAATTTTTTTATTCGTTTTCAGCATCACTTGATTTGAAGTAGACAATGTATTTTCATCATCTATGATTATAATAATTTCATTGGCATATCTGAACTATTCGGGTTCCATCAAGAACAAAAAGATTTTTTTTTTTAATTTTCATGACATTTTTTTGCTTAGCATTCAGAACTTCCTCTACTCAGACAATTGGTCAGATTTGAAAAATATTGATTTTCTATGGTTTTAGATAAGGGGGCTCTATTTACAATATAAATAAAATGTCAAAATGATCTCTGACTTTCCAACATGCATGCACACGAATTATCTTTCCCTTGTTTTTATTTTTACAAGGAGGAGGAAAATCTTTCTTAGTGGGAGAAAACTTTTAGAATCTAAGTTTCGATGTCATCAACACCATTTCAAAGTTGACATTTGTAAATAAAAAAAGGAAAGGTAACTGATATACATGTCTGAAATTGTTTTAATATAGTACTTATATTGTAAACAGGACCCACTTCCATTCTAAAATAATGTAATATCTTTGATTTTCAAAACTGACAAAATGCTTGAGCAGAGGTAAGTTTTCTGTATGCTACCCCCCTAAAAAAAAATATTTGCAAAAAAGTATTTTTCAATTTCTTCTTGAGGGGAGCCAGGTGGTTCACATGTGCCATCTCTTTAATCTGAATGTTCAACTGATTCTATGTACTTTCATTTCATTGTTAGTGTTTTTTTTCTTTCTTTTTCTTAAGAGTCTAACAATCACCACTTGGTACTTTATCAATGTTTCAACATCTGCTAAACTTGCTGATAGTCTTGTGAATGGCAATGTAGTAGTGCTTCTTTAGAAATCTACTGTATATTTTAGTTGCTAAAAAAATAGCCAGGCCAGTATTTACCTGATTGGATTTGACATTGTTGCTATCCTAGTAATTATGAGGCTAATGTTATCCAAATAACTTTTGGTTTTAGATTAAAATCAAGCAAAATATCATTGAATTTATTTACAAACTAGTCTGTTAATACATTTGATTGATTTTTCAATGTCTGTTTTATTGTTTCAATGTATATACATAAGTATATCAGAGTGCATCAAAAAATTTAACTTTAGTTGATTTATTGGGAGTTCATGGGGAACCCCTCGAAAAAGCACCTGTATTATTTATTTTGACTTGTATTTTCTTTCACCTTCCTTTTTAGTTGCTTTAGTAAAAATTCATTATAATATGTAGCATAGTCACCAAAGACTGCAATGTTGGTGAGGAGAGCTAATTGTCGAATATGGGAGGAGAAACACAAAATACAACTTGCCTTAAATGTAAGGATCTTTGTTGCTTTATTCCTTCTATTCAGAGGCTGCAAAAGTAGGTAGAAATTGATAATGAATACAATGTGTGGGGTTGCTTCTTTATTCTAGTAAGAACTGTCTCTTCCTGTATTTTTTAATCATTCTTTGCTCTCTGTAGATATAAATGCTTATCTCTTTGCACCACAGCCACCAAAAGAGAGTGAATCAAGAAACCTATTGTCTTTTATTGGAGTTCACAGAACCTCCAACCCCCACTTTCAACTCACATGAGTAGCATTGTCCAACCAGTCTCTACCACCACTTGGCTGATGGCTAATCTAATCTGGTGACTTCAGTAAGTCCTTTTTTCAGGGCTAGATCAAGCATATCTTGTAACACATAGCCTACTGGATGAGAATTTTCTTCCAGCTGTTGGCTTTTTTTCAAAATTTATCTATTTGCACCCTGATACCATTTGCTTCATCTATTTGTACCTCGGTACCATTTGCTGTCAATTGCTAACAATGCTGCTTTATCAATAAAGAAAATAAGAGTACCTTTTTAAGCTTAAGTAGTGCTCTCTCTATATGGTATCTTTTGGTGTTCCTAGCTTTTCTGAATGTTTTCAAGTTCTGTTTGGTCCTTATGACCTTATATTTTAAAATATAACAATTGACTGCCCTATCAGCTGGGCTGTAGAATATGCTAACTGCACCTATGCAGAAGAGTAAGACCCTACCAATGTAGCCACCTGTTATGCCTGAGGATGGGATCCTGGTGGCTGAGCAATCCACAACAGTTCACTTCAGCCCTTACCTGGGCTAGATGAGTGGTCAGAGTGACCCAAACTGATCCATTGGCTGAACATGTGAAACACTAGCACCTATATAATTAAATCCCATCCTTCTTCTACAAATTGCTCTTATGGTGAACAAATGCCCAACTCTTTTTTTTTTTTTTTTTTTTTTTTTTTTTTTTTTATCTTAAAGGTGCTACAAGGAGGAAGCTAAGGGACAATTGTGTTGAGAAAAACATGACCTTAATTTTAAGGGACTTATTTTTTTTTTTTTTTTTTTCAACTTGCTGCTTGTCTTGTGGTATGTCTAGGGATAAAAAGTAACAGTAATAAGATGGAGGAGAACTAGTTATAAAATCATAGTAATAATAAAGAGTATTGACCCAGAGTATTGTGGTTAAAAACAATGACAATAAGAAGGAATAAAACAAATAAAATAATATGATAAATATACTTAATATATAATATAAGAAAGTTATAGTAATAATTAATCATTAGTCTATATTGGTCTGTTTTTGTTAAGAAATTTTACTTTGGCAATTATGTAAATATGTCATCACTAAGGGAATATTGATCTGACTCAAATGCCCAAGAGTTGATAAAAAAATAATCAACTTAATTTTTAATTAATTTATTTTAACAATTTTATTGAATGAATATGATTGACTGCTCTGACTCTACTATTTTTTTAGAATTTGTATACACCTTACTCTCATATGTCCTCCCCTCTCTCTCTCTCTCTCTCTCTCTCTCATATATAATTGATGACAAGGTAATCCAAGTAGGAGAGATTTATTAAGAAGCAAAGTTGACACTACAGCATTTCAGTTCTAATGAAACATCATCAGGACTGTGAGGGACAATATTAGTGATATTAATTAGACGACAAATGTTTAAAAATACAAAAACCTAGGGAAAATTGGTATAATAAAAAAAAGTTGGCCGTTTGATTAGTGAATCAGTGTTTGTTTTTTAAATTACGTCATTTGACTAATTAGAAATATTGTGTAGAATTTATGTTCATCTGAGCTTTTATTATATTTCTCCTTACATGAGCAAATCCATTTTAAATAGCTACAATATATTCCATCTTTAGTTAATATATTCCACATATATCATAATTTTATACTTTCTCTTTTACTTCTTGTTTTTCTTTTTCTTCCTCCTTTTGATTTGAATCTTTCTCGATAAATGGAACATAAATTCTATACCGTATTTCTAATAAGTCAAATGACGTAATTTACAAAACAAACAAACACTGAATCAATAATTAAACGGCCACCTTTTTCTTGTTACACAAATTTTTCCTATGTTTTTGTATTTTCAAACATTCGTCATTGATTTAATATCACTAATATTGTCCCTCAGAGACCTGATGATGGTTCATTAGAACTGAAACGGTGTAGTGTCAACTTTGCTTCTCAATAAATCTCTCCCTCTACTTGGATTACCTTGTTATCAATTTTTCTGTATATGTTGTCGAATTACACTCCATTATTTACTTATATATATATATATATATATATATACACACACACACACAATATTTCAACTATAGAATAAATTGAATTGTAAAAACATGATTCTGAGTTCACATACCAGATCTTCAGATAAGCTTGTATTGATATCAAATCTATTTGGTTGTTCTCTTCTTAAAAAACTAATCTCTTTAGTTATTTTTATCCTAAACATGTCAATACAAGCTTACCTGAAATTCTGAGTCATGTCTTTTAACCCAGTTTTATTTTATTTTATAGTTGAAATATTGTGATATTGCTCTACATTCTTATGTATAGAGCACTATATTTTACTGATTTTAAATGGTTTTAGCAGTCAATTTTAATTGTGTGTGGGGCACACACACACTTGTACTCATATATCCCATTTCATCAAAATTTCTCTCAGTCCTCTGCAGAACTTGAGCCTTTTCCAAGCTTTGTAAGATGATGATCCATGATGTCTTGATAGGAGGTTCAAATTTAGTGTTCTTACTCTCCTAGATTGGTTTCCCAAATAAGGCTAAGGTCCAATTTGTCCTACTATTTTACTCCTGGGTAGGTGGGGGTAGAATAGATGATTTCATGCCTTTTCTCAAGCAGGAAATGAAATGCAGACAGCCTTGTTTAGAATTTGAACTTGCCTTGCTGATTACATTTTCCTCAATGGTAAGCATTATGTGACACATACCTCCCACTTCCTTATATGAGAGAAAGAGAAAAAAAAGGTATCTACATTGAAACAATAAATTTATAGCAAAATATTTTTCATTTTAAAGGTTTTAATAATGACTTTAAAATCCAGCCAGTTAGTGAAAGAAATGAACAGTTCCAAAAAGGCAAATATTGGCCTGAACTCTTAAAACACAGCATTTTAAGCCACTTTCACAGATTCATACATGAAACATGCCATGTCAAAAGAATACCCAACAGCTGTAAAAAATTACAAAATGAATTATTTTTATCTTAAGTAAATCTCTTTGGTTATTTTTATCCCAACAAGTAAATTTCGTTGGTTATATTAATCCCAAGAAGTAAGTCTCTGGTTATTTTTAATCCCAAGAAACTAATCTTTTCGGTTATCTTAATTCCAAGAAACAAATTTCTTTGGTTATTTTTATCCAATAAAACAAATCTATGGTTTTTGTCAACAAATTTCAAAGCAGTTTTTTATTCTTTATTTTTTAATTCTTTTTTAAGGTAAAAAGATTATCTGGAAAAAAATGAATGCTTAAGAATCCATTTGGCAGAAATATAACTTTTTCTAAATCAATAAAACATTTTTATTTGGGAACTGACAATCATTGATTTTCATCATTTTGGTTAGACAGTTACAAATTTTTTGCAGTTTTGCAACTTTGTTCAGCTTTATTGTTACTGTTCTATCTTCTAAACAAAATTTATATTATGTTATGCATGGTTTCCAAGTAGAGTCATTAATGTTCAAAGAATTATTCAAACTTTTTGTTTTTGCTATTTTCACACTGCATTCTCCCATTTTCTTCAGGTATAATATCTACCTTAATGTAAGAGACTCTTGTTTTGGTATCAAACAGAACTAAAAATATAAAAAAATCTCTTTGATATAGTTTTCTAGGGAGAGATCAGAACAAGTTTCTTTTCTTACTGAGATGTATATTACACCTAAAGATGGCAAGAGAATGTGCCAGTTGAAATATTGTCTGAATAATAAAAATTTTTTTCAAGATATCTATTAATCTGAAAACTGAACTATCAAGGGATAAAGTTGAAAATTAATATCAAAATAAGTTTTAAGATGAAGAATGAACTATTTTCAGATGAAATTTATTTGTAAATTTTACTTGTTTTAAGGTTACTCAAATTTAAATTCAATTTTTGAGCTATCTGTACATATTTATAGTGGAGATGCCCATGTTGTAATGGTTATCGTCGTAGGAAATGGACACGGCCACACGAGACTGATTGCATTTCACATAGCACTAATACCCTTGGGAAAGGTATGAATCCAATTATTCTCCCTCCAGCTATGGGTAAATAGTTGGACAGACTGGGTTCTTCAGCCTTGGTGAGGCAACTAGTCTAGGAGAAGGAAAACTGACTTCAAACCTGTTAAACTCCGTTTAAAAAATTGACCTTGTGTCATATCCTGCCCGAGTGGAGGGGTTGGTAAATATGATATTTACTTGTCTATATTGTATATACCATGTCAACCATACATAGAATTTACTGACTGTATCCTCTGTAGAAGGATAAGACTTCCTTCCAAAATTGTGTCCAAAACTGCATCCGGTGGTGAGGCTCCAGTTCTGGAGCTCTAAAGAGTTTGGAGTCATCCCTTTCATTGCTATTACTGACAGATTAGTTGTACCTGTTAGGGTCACATCATTGTGTCAGATAGATCTGAAAATTGTTAGTGTTAAATAGGAATACTTGAAACCATATAACTGTGTGCCAACAAATCATTATTACACAGGATTAGTTGGAGTCCCTGTGGCATAGTGGCTGGCATGCTGGCTGTGACATAATAGTAAACAAGTTTGAACTTCAATTGTACTATTGCGTTCAATTTTGAACTAAGACCCATGGGAAAGGTATGAAACCCCATACCCATCAGCTATGGGCTAGATAATACTACCAAGTTTTGGCATTAAATAACCCATGAAAGTTGATATGCCATTAAATAAAGAAACCAAACCAAACCAAACCAAACCAGAATAGTTACTTAAAACTATATAAATCCTTGCAAATTATTCATATTAGATAGGAATACTTGAAACCATATACAAATTATTAATATTAAGAATATTAAGAATATTTGCTTAAAGCTATTATTGTTTACAAATGATTATTAGTTACTAGAAATCATATAATTGCTTTCAAAACCTCCCCATCAAAAACAACTATCTTGCACATTAGATCACCCAACAAGAGTTGACATGATACACAGCCATTTATAACTTAGGATCAAAAAATATTGTCCCTCAATCTTTAAATTTTTAGATTTAAATGAAGATGTGTTAACAACCAATCTACTTATAAAATAAATTGATGACATCTAGACAGGTCAATGTGAATCTGAAAAAAATTGTCAGTCAGTATTTTTTTAATGAAATATTTCTGGCAAGACAGGATTATGTAAGTGCAGCACCCTCCATACTCATCAAATCTAGCTCCATGTGACTTTTTTTGCTTTCTAAACTGAAAATTCTTTTCAAGTGGAAGAGATTTGAGGACATTTTAAAAAAAATGTATGATAGCATTGCTATGCATCATTCAGAGGTGAAAGTTGCTGGATTAAATGTACAGAATGCCAGAACAAATCTTGTACATTTTGATAGAATTATGCTCTGGCTAATTGGTAGAGGTGTTTTTACTCATCTGCTTTGTCATTTTCATGGAGACTGGATGCAATAAAATTGCCAAAAAATACAAATATATTATAAATATAACTAGCTACTAATGTCCTTGGGAAAGGTATGCATCTAACTATTCTCCTTCTAGCTATAGGTAAATTGTAGGAGAGTCTGGGTTCTTTAACCTTGGTATGGCAACTTATCTAGGAGAGGAAAAATTCTAAATTCAAACCTGTTTAACCCTGCTTAAAAAATTGACTTAGTAGAAGTCACTGCTCTAACGTGCAGAATAAACAAGAATAACAACACTTACTGCCTCTGTGGTCCTAGCTAGAATCCGGCTGGCAGACAAGAGTAGAACGGGCAGTAACTCAATACCAAACCCGTAACACCTGAAACATAACTGAAACAAGCTGATTTATATATACACTAATATGCCCACTCACTGGGCCAGCAGCTAATCACTGTGCTAGGAATGGACTTGACCACCTTCAAATAGTGGAACATCCCAGTGTCCATATAATCTCATTTCATCTCTTCAATTCAACTTCTAGTTCATTATGCATGTGAGTGCTGACTCATTGCTACTGAGCCTTATGATAGAATTCCAACAGACTTTGTGTCTTATCCCAGAGGGCTTGGGTAAATATATATATCAAGGAGTTTGATGCTGGTAGATGGAAGCTGCCTTGTTGCTTGGGTTGATTCAATAGCATGTACCTCTCTATAACCAATTAGTATAAGATTTGAATGTAAACAACACAGGTCTGTTTGGAAGGTGTTAAAATTAAGGAGGAAGATATTTTTATGCACAAGATTATGTGAAATATGGTTTTTTAGTAATATATATTTTATATAGGGAGGTGTCCTCGTGGTGTAGTGTTTAATCTACTGGACTGCAAGTTCGAATTTCAGTTGCATTATTATGTTCACTTTCAGATTAATACCATTGAGAAAGGTATGAATCCCCTTTAAACCTCCCTCCAACTGTAGGTTAGATGGTACCACTACTGTTCTTCTACAGTGATGGATTTGGCATTAAATAATTCACAAAGATTGATATGCCATTAAACAAAGAAACTGAACCAAACTAAACCAAACCATGTGTATAAGTGAAAGTAAGTAAAGTTGGTGACTATAGTTGAGGGCGACCTGAAGACTCCCTTTTCAAAAGCTACTATATTGAGGTGTAGGGGAGGGCGCTTCTCCTTTCCCTGCATTGCTCCACTTTACCTTTGATATGTACCTTATAATGCTGACTATTAAGCAAGTACCTTTTTTTTTTTTTCTTTTTTTTTTTTATATAGTTTTTGGTATGGCTTGACCTGGGATTGAACCCTGGTCTCCCAGGCTATAGGCAAACACTCTTCCTATTATGCTCCCAACCCTTCAAAATGGATCACTGTTTTCTGGACATTCATCCAAAAACAAGCTTTAAACAGGAGTGAGTTTCTTTTAAAGGAAAAAACAACTGTGGTAAGGTTGTAAGTCCTTCCAAGATAAAAAGTTAGGGAACTATAGAATAAAAACCAAGATAGGGAGTGTGAATTTTTGGCAAGAAGCATTATCACAAGTAAAAAGTATTATATAGATTGTTTGTGAAAGAAGAATCATATAAAATGTAAAAAATAAAATATTTCTGCTGTCCTATAATATGAGTAGTTCTTATATTTAGTGTATTAAATTCTAGTCTAGACATAGAAATTGGAGTGTTGTATTGAGATTAGAGAGCCTACAAAGAAGTGACAAAAATAATAAAAAGCGTATGAGATTAAAAGATTTTAAAATTCAAGTTAAAAAATGAGATTAGAGAAATTAGGATTAACTCTAAGAAAAAAGAATAAGAAGTGATCTAATTAAAACTTTCAAAATAATTAATGTAACTTCTAATTATGGTCAACATTTTTTTCAATATTTCTCCTCTAACTAGAAATTTACTGTCAAAACAGATTTCAAAAACTAAGTTTACTAACCAATTAGATTTTTTTGCTAATAGAATAATATATTTTTGGAATGAACTATCTTATCAGATCAAAAACAATAATAGTGTGAAAAAAAATTAAGATTAAATTGGATGATTTCAGAAATAATGGTAAGAAAAAGAAATTTGGAGAGCATTTTTGGGAACTATTGGATGAATTACTTAAGAAAATTTGATTTGTATATGGATTATATAAATATCAATTTACTAAGCTTTTTGCTTAGATGTAACACAAGGCCATATGAATGGAGCACCCAATGAGACTCAAACTCATTTGTGTAGCTTCTTAACCATTACACCACCTGAGCAAAGATACTTTCAAAACGATTTTCTTGGGTCTTTTTGTTAGGTTGATATGAGAAGATAGTAAAAAGCAGAGATGCCCAAAATGGCATATCAGGCAAATAAATAAATAAATGTAACAACTATTATTGGACAGAACTCACTGCCAAGTCCCCAGATCACTGAAGTTAAGCTATGATGAGCCTGTTCAATACTCAGATGGTTGACCACTTAGTAACAATAGGTACTGTAATCAACTTTTTGTACCAAACTAAGTAAGGCATAGTATAAAAAGGGTACCTCACATATTAAGATGGTTTGTCCCTAGGCTAGTTCACGATTATTAGTGAGTTTGATTCTCACTGGATGCCCTATACTTCTGGCCTTGTGCTAAACCAAGCTAATTTTACTGAATGACATCTATTATGGGAAAGAGACAGTAATAAACATCTTTTCTTTGATAAAGAGCTCAAATCTAGGTGTAAACTATGCATTAGAGTAAAAAAAATCAGATCAGGTAGTTAGCTTTCATAACTAAGAATTTAAGTTAAAATCTAATTATAGCTAATTCTTTAATTCTGATCGCTGTTGTTTATTTAAGTTGCAGAATGTGAAAACAACTCAAGTATTTTTTTAATGAAAATTTTATATATGTTTATTATTATAATTAAAAAACTGAAGATTTAGTGACATTATCTCAAACAATGAGTGTTCTGTTTATCTTTTCAAAAGTTATTTGAAATTTATATTGTTTCTATTTTGTATAGTTCTTTTCAATTAAAAAATTAAAATTTTTAGTTTTTAAAAACTCTTTTACAAAACTTTGAGTTATTTTTAAAGGTTGCAGTATGTAGTGTGAAAATGCTGGATATTTGGGATAGAATACACACACACACACATATTGCTACTTATAGTTTTACTCTTTCATGTTAATTAGGTTGTTCTGCATTCTGAAGAACCTCAGTCCTATAAGTGGGAGGAAAAAGTGGTATATAGGAAACATGAAACAACTGGATATACATTTTTTTATAGTGCAATGGCGATGTGTATAATGGTTATTGTTATAGGAAATGGATTTGGTTAGCTGAGTTCAAACCTGGATATGTTGGTTTGCATTTCACTTCATGCTAAATTCTCTTGGAAAAGGCATGACTTCATCTCTTTTTTTTCCTCTTCCCTCCCTGCCATAGGTAAATATGTCAGACTAAACTCTCTACCTTTGGTATGACAATAAATTCTTAATTCAAACCAGCTATACCCCCTTGTGTTGCATCCTACCCATAGTAGAGGGTCTTGGTAAATACATAAATAATAATATATTTTAAAAGAGGTCTATAGAACAATAGTTTTAATAAAGATTGGTTTTGAAAATTCAGTAGGGGCTGTAATTCAGTTAAATCTTTAGAATTTCATAATTGAATTATTTTTTTTTTGTCTTGCTTGTAGAGCTGAGGTTCTTCAGAACTTAGTATTGTCTAATGATTATAATAATGTGAAATATTTCATATATAGATATTGAAATATTGTACATAAATAGATACACCCCAATTTAAAAAAATTCTATTCTAGAGATGTCAGGGTTTTATTATTTTAAGTTGAACATTATGCAATCAAGATGGATTTTATTAAATATCTTATTATAATAGAAATTATGTTTGTCACCAAAACTACGGGGGGGGGGAGTCCCATTGGCATTGTGGTGAACATATTGGACTGTAACAAAGTAATGAGTTTGAACTCCAGTCATGTTAAGTTCACTTTCAAACTAATACTCTTGGGCAAGGTATGGACCCCTGATCTTGGCAGCTATGGGTTAGATAGTGCCATTACTGTTCTTCTACAAGGATGACTTTGATATTTAATAACCCTCAAAGGTTGATATGCCATTAAACAAAGAAATTGTCACTACTGATATTACAATTCTCCTACTTATTTATGTTATATTCTCAATGATTATCAAATCTTAATCAGCATTTTATTTAAAAATGATGTCTCTATTGAAGTTTAGCCAAGTTAGATTGGGCTGTTGTTAATGCTTTTAAAGTGTTGTAATATAGTGTGGATAAACTGCATACTGGTTTTAACCAAACAATTACTTGATGTTATTGATTTTTAATATTATTGTTTTATTCTCAAACATATTAAAAGCAATCCCATGTATAATTTTATTAAGAAATCAATTAAAATAAAATAAAGGTAACTGTAATATTTTTATATGAATTCTTATTTAGTTTTGTTAGTCTTTCTAATTTGATATAATATCTTATTACATTAAAACATGAATACTTGTACACACAGGGTGCTTATTTTTACTAGTCAATATTTATTACAAAATCTATAGCATTTGAACTATTTGCCCAATCACTCTGTTGACTGGGGTTGTAAAGTATGCCGATTGCATCTCTGCAGAGTTTAAGACTCCCTCCCAATTTCCTGGGTATGACACTAAACAATCTGATGTTGGGGAAGTTGGAGTAGTCTTTCATTACCATTATTCCTATGTCCACTCTGTTTTAGAGTAATAGTACCTGTTAGTGTCACATCTATGGGTCGAATAGAACTATTCAATCATTTACTAGATGTGAAACCATTTAACTGTATGCAAACAATTGATTAATGTTAAATAGAACTATTAGTGTTAGCAATACTTGAAATCATTTAAATTTGTGCAAATAAATGATTAATATTAAAGAGAATTATTAATGTCACATAGCAATACTTGAAAACCATTTAACTGTATACAAACAGATGAGCTCATTTAAGAATAAAGTTATTTACAAATTATACACTTAAAAATCATATATAATATATATGTATAATATATGTATGTATGTAGGAACAGGATTTAACATTAAATAACCCACATGGGTTGATATGCCATTAACCCAAATAACCTAGCCTAAACAACTGTATCCCAAAATATAAATATGTAGTTATTCAAAAATTCATACATTCCTCAGATATTTTTATGTAGTTTTATTTTGGGTTATAGTGTTTCAATGTTTTATACTTTGGTAATAAATAATACCTAATAATAACATCCATTTTGATTACAGAATGTTCCACTTAAAATAAGAAAATCCGGTTATCTTTTGACAAAAATTATTATGGAGCCAGAATTTTAGATTAAAGAGTTTCAGTGCAGTAAACTTTGGTCTTAAATAATAGCTAATAATATCCTATTTTCATTGTAGTTATTTAATTTTATTTTTCCTCGTAGAACATTGTATAAAGTTCCACTAGAAATAATAAAATCCAGGTATTTTTGATTTTGAAGAAAATTAAATTTTTATTTAAAATATTATTAGAGATGTGTTTATTTATGAGCTATACTCATATATGTATATTTAAAAAAAATTTGGTTTTATATATTTGTGTAATTTTATCATTATAAAACTTTTATTCTTCAAAAATGTTCAGTTCTAGGTTTACAAAAACTTCTCTAAGCAACAAAATTAGTTAATGTTTGTCATTGTTTTAAGAAAAAAGATTTTTTTTCTTTACACCCTCAATGGTGAATATGAATGATTATAATTGTTTAAATGCTCCTTTATAAAATGTCTCCCTTATAAAAATGTATTGAATTGTGACTACACACCCTGATTATTTCCTATATGAAGCCTGTGATTTTTTATGTTAAAAAAAAAAAACACCTATGTCATCTTTTTCTGTTATCTGCTGCTCTGTTCTGGACGATTCCATTTGATAGCAGCTTCCGCGATTCTCGCCTGTTTTCTGCAATTGCTGAAAATCATCAACCCTTTACCCACTGGTAAGCATGTTAAATAAAATAAAATAAGCCAATCAAAATACAGAGGAGGACATCATTCCAGAAAATCAATAGAGGCATTTTTTTTTTTTTTTTTTTTTTCCATATCACTTTCACTATTTATCATATTACAAATATGCCTTAAAATCTTTGGCACAATTCCACTCGATTGGACCCAAAATTGATTCATTACAATATACTGTCAGATGACATGTTATGTCATCCTGGCTTATCTAAATATTCAGTATTTCATTTATTTATCTATTTATTCATTTAAAGACTCTTGTCTTGAATGTCCAATAATTCAGTCAAAGGTATGCTCAGCTAAAGTGTTTATAGCAGTGGAAGCTTATGTAGGACCAGACACACTTTTTGGATGTACTATGTATGACATTAAACTATATCTGATGGTGAGGCTCCAGTCTTAGAGTACTCCTTCATTGCCATTACTCCCAGGTTCACTCTTACTTGAAGTGGTAGTACTTGTTAGGGTACCATCTATGGGTCATATAGAACTGTTCACTTGTTTACTATATTTGAAACTATTTAACTGCATGCAAACAAATAATGTTGAATTGCAATACTTGAAATCATTTAACTGTGTACAAACAAATGAGTCCTTGCTTGTTTAAAAATTGTTACCGACAACCTATTCATTTACAAATCATATATATTCAATATATATGTATAAACAGGATTTGGCATTAAATAACCTACAAGTATTGATATACCATAAAACACAACCAACCAACATTTTTTGGATGAGCTGATTGTAGAAAAAAGGTGCACTACTGTGTCATAGATTCTCCCAGCAAAATTATTCTGGGTTTTTAACTGTTTTTCCTTCTTCTAGACCAGCTGCCCAACCAAAGCAAAAAATTAACAAAAAACAAACAAACCCAGCCTGCTCTATTTACTCATAGCTGGGAGGGGAGAGAAGGATTCTTGCTTTTTCTGAAGGGCATTACTGTTCAGAGAAACATAAACAACCTTGTTTTAAATTTGAACTAAGAGTGTACACCTCAAAATTAATCAATACATAGTTTTATTTCTTTTTCAACAACCATTCTTTAACTTTATAGTTAGAACATTATTTCTTCTTTTTTTTATTCTATTTTTTAAAATTTTTCATAAGAGTTTTTATAGATTTTAATTCAAAAATTTTTTTAACAACCATTAAATTTTGAATATTAAAAGACAAAAATTTATGAAATGAAGCAAGACAGTTTAGCAATCTAATTTTACCAAAATAATTATGATATAATTTTATTTACATTTATCTACAGATATGTAACAGAATAAATATATTATTTTGATATTTGGAAAATGCACATGGAGAAACATTTGTTTGTATATTTTCTCAATGGTTCACAATGATGTTATAATGCAGATGTGTAATAATTCTTATAAAAGCAAATTATATATCATCAAAAAATAAAACAAAAAAACATTTCATTAGTATCTGATGAATAGTTTATTCCAACAACTAAGTCTCTGTGGTATATAACACATGATATCAGACAGTGTATTGACATGTTGAAATAAATTAATTTTTAGTACAGTCAACTGGAGTTTTGCCAAGTTTCTTATAGAGTTAATCATTATATCAAAGTGATATAAATCAAATCTTAAAAATATCAATCAGTTTTCATAAGAGCTGAAAATATTTGTGAATATTATGTTTATATTTTGGTTACGACTGATTTTTTTTTTCCTCAAGTATTTTCTAATGTTATAATTGTTGCAGATAGTTTCCAAGCATTCTTTGGACTATTTAAATTTTGTAAAATTCACTGTTTTGGCTGATTCATTTTTCAAACTTCATCTGATGTGCAATCCATAAGAAAAAAAGAAGAGAGAGTAGTCTTGTATCATGGTAAGGAAAAGATACACAGTGAAATAGCTAATTATTTATTAACTCAAGTGGTACAGTCCGACTAATATTATAAGTCTCGCGCTGTTGGTCTTACGTCCGACTGACGTCCTTTAGAGCTATCTCTCTGCTTCTTTTTCTACTTCCGTTACCTCGTGCTTAAGAGACACGGTGTCTTTTATACTCGCGTGATACTAGAAGTCACCTGGTACGAGCCACTATACAACATGTCTATTCTTCTAGAAACAGTTATTCATCCACTTTACAAAACGTCACATTTAATATGTTTACAAGACTGACTGCATTGCATCATAAAGGAGTAGTACTAACTCTACCTTATTAATTGCGAAGTCCTTATGGCATTATGGCTAATGTGCTGGACTGCAGCCTCTAAGTAAGTGAGTTTGAATTCCAGTTGCACTATTACATTCATTTTTAGACTAATACCATTGGGAAAGGTATGAATCTCCTTATTGAATAGACATTTCAAGTAAATGGTGTGATACAAGCATCTCTATTATCAGCAGTCAGTGTGACATAGGTGGTTCCATATTGTTATATATGAATTCTTTCCCAGCTAAATAAAGAAATCTGCATGTATGCCACTTCTTTTCATTGTCTTAAATTCTAGCAATGCTTTTTATCTATTGGTTTTCATTTCATTACCATTCATCTTGTAGCAGAAACTATTCTCTTTCCTTATGAATTGTATGTATTTACCCAACCATTCTGCTTTGACCAGGATGTGACATAAGGTCATTTTTTAAGTAGAGTAAAGCTGGTTTGAATTCAATTTTCCTTCTGCTAGGCTAATTACCTAATCTGCTCCTTATTTACTCATAACTTGGGGAAGAACATATTGGTTCATGCCTTTTCAAAGGCCATTAGCATGAAGTAAAACACAAATAGCTTTGTCTAGTATTTGAACTCTGGTTGCAGATTTAATCTGTACTGCAATAACAATTACATTAAGTGCTGGATTGTATACCTGTAGAAAGCTGTTGAATGAACTAGCTGAAATTTGAAATAATAAAAGCAACAATTAAAAGAAAAAAATGTTTAATAGTCTAAACTCTTGGATTAATAAGGATTCTAGTCCATATCATTGAAGGAATGGATGTAATTTATATTTCCTGATCTTATTAAAATCTATCCTTCTTTTTCCATCTGTTTTCTATGATATTGATATGAGTTTTTTAAAAAAAAAAAAAAAAGAAGAAATTAGCATGCTTGCAATATGATACCTGGTGAATTTTTTTTTTCTTTTAGTCTCTAAACTTTTTTCATCAATTATCAGCTCAGTATTTTATTTATATTCTAAAACTTTTTTTTTAAAATTTTCTAGTGAATGAATTTTTATATTTTGAAATTAATTTTATATTTCACTAAAGTATATCTGCTTGAAAATTTTCAAAATTAAGTGCTTGTTAAATTTCATTTATTTGTGCAGTTATCACACCAACAATATTTTTTTTCTTTTTACTATTCTGAACCACTTTAAAGATACCCACAAACCCTTATAGATCACTTTTTTTAACCACTGACACTTTGTTGTGCAGTTTTTCCCCTTTGCCCTCATTGCAAGACCATTGGCTAATGTTCCCCATGAGCTTTTAGCCTTTTTCTCCATTGCTTACCCATCCCATTTGCCTGCAAACTCCCAAATACTGCAGACACAACTGATTTATTATTTGATGATACAATGTGACAGCATTTATTCATTTTACTCTGCATTGTGAAATTCAAATGTATCGTTAAGTCTATTTGAATTTTCATCAATTACACAATTGCAGACAGCATTTCATATTTGTATTAACTTGTAAGAAATATGAAATACTACCTTTTGTCTTATAATAGTTGTTACATTTAGTATATGGAATTTATATATAAATGTAGCAATTGTTATGGGATAGAGGTTGTTGCATTTTCTATCATGATTCATGAAAGATTTAGGAAGAATATAAAAGATAAAGAATACTATCTCTGTCCCATAATAGTTGTTACATTTAGTATTTGGAATTTATATGCAAATGTAAAAATGATCATGGAACAGAGGTAACATTTTTTTGTCTTTTGTTACTGAAACCCAAGAGGCCTACATTGTTTTTGGGGTTTAAACCTCATGTATATCTTTTGTAGACATATTTTATTGAAAATAACAGACAAGAATTAAGTTTAGCTTTTTATTCTGCTTTTTTGTTGGCAAATGAAATGTTTCAACTGTGATTGTTGCCAGTTTAAAAACTATCCAAAGTCTCTATTGGTGTAGTCTGAGTATGGGTACTTTTGACCTTCTTTGGTTATTGTCAAGAATGTGGCTTCTCCTGTATTGTGGAGTGCTGGATTTATTCTATGCTCAAGGATTTTTCATGTGGTTGTATTCATTATGTACAGGTGATGTCATGTGTGAACATTTAGACCATTGATACTGATTTGAAAGTGCAGTGGTAGCAGCTAAAGATTATGTGACTGGGAATCTACCAAGGCAGTAGGACTTTACTCCTGTGTCAAATTCATTTTAGAATTCCTGCTACTCAACTAAGAGATTTTGTTTAGTATGGGACTTATTAAAAAAAAAATAGACCTCTCACATTAAAGTAAGATCTTTTAGCTTGGTAGCGAGAGTTCTAAAATGCATCTGACACGGGTGCAAAGTCCTACTGCCTAAGCAGATTCCCAGTCACAGAGACTTTGGACCATTTTTAAACTGCCTACCCACCACAGTTGTAACATCTTGTTTGCCAACAAGAAAAGCTGAATAAAAAGCTAAATGCCAAATCCTTGTATGTTATTTTAAATAAAACATGCCTACAAGAGAATCTACTACCTGAATATGCAATATATATATATATATATATATATATATATATATATATATATATATATATATTCAAAATAAGACAAATTGGAATAAATATTTAAATTATTCATTCTTTCTTAACTAGTTTCTACTAAGTGGTTATCAACAGAAGCAGAATGGAATATTTTCAATTAATTAAATTTTTAAAATTGATAAACCACAAACTAGCAAAAATAGTTGTAAAATACTTTAGCTAAGTTGCATGTCCATTTGTCAGATGTATATTTGCTTTTTGAAAATTAAATTCTTTTATATATCAGGGTCATGGCATTTGGATGTTAAAAATTGATTAGTAAAAATATCCGAAAATAAATGTCCTATCTATGACACTAAACTGCATCTAGTGGTGAGGCTCCAGTTCTGCAATCCTGGCAAGTATGGAGTAACCCTTTGTTGCCATCACTTCCAGGTTCACTCTGACCTGAAGTGGTAGTATCTGTCAAATGGATCTTTTTGTAGATAGGAATACTTGGAACCATATAATTGTGTTACAAACATATTTATAAGTGTATTAGTTTATAAATACTATAGTATTAAAACTTGAAATAAAATTTTGGCATTAAATAATACACAAAGGGTTGAAATGCTATCAAACAGACAAACAAAATCTATATAATGATATGATACTAACATTTTTTTTAAATTCTTAATTAAAAAAACAAATCCCAAAAAACCAAAACCAAATGTACATTTGATAAATGGATATATTACATTAGTCTTTTTTTATTATGTATATATATATTAGATAATTTATTTATTTAAATTTGAAATTTTTGGAATTCTTTGGATCTTGGCCTTTTTGAATTTTTCTCTCTGGCATTGCAAAAACCACTTGTGCTGCACATTATCCTGCATGGCTAAATTTTCAAAGATGCTATATCTACTGCACATATATTTTGCATTTGCATGTATCACATTTGTTGATATTACCTGAAAATTTCATTTTGTTTGTCAAGTTATACATTCAGAGAATTTCCATTGAGTGTTTTCTCACACCAAATTGATGATTCACCTCCACTTTTTTTCCCCAAACTTTTTTCATCTTTCCATTTTTCAAATTTCTTATTCTTTGAGCTTTGTCTTGTGCAGCTAGCCATGCTTTGTTCTTAAAAAAAAATACATATGACTTTTTGGATAGTATGATATGGCAGATTGATTGAAAAAAGCAAATTTGTCAAAGTCTGTAAATCATTGCTTTTAAGGTTTGATAAATAAACATCAATTAAAATAGATCTATATTAAAAAAAATCAATGGATATCAATAGATATCTGTATAGAATTAATGTATATCGAAATAAATCTATATAAAAATTAATGGATATTAAATGATATCATTTAAAATAAATCTGTATAAGATGAATGGATATCAATGGATATTAAAATAAATCTGTATAAGATAATTAGATATTAATTGAAAATGTGTATAAGATGAATAAACATCAATTAAAATAAATCTGTATAAAATCATCTGTATAATCATCTTCATTTATCTGTTGGGGAGCAGCTATATTTCAAGAACCCTGCAGATGCCTGAAACCATGGATAATACTGAATAATATTATTGCATTGTAGGGGTCTCAAAAGTTGAGGAGATGAAGAGGTTGGCATTTGATCTCTATGCTATTAAAATACATGGAGTGGCTTTCTTAGACAATGAAGGGAAGAATTTTTCTCTTTTAGAGATATTAAAATATTAAGCTAAACCCAAAATCTCTTTTCATATCTCCAAAGTCTTGAGTGACTCTTGAAAAGTTTTGTGTTTAAACTTTTGACCTCTTTCTGCCAGTTACATCTAATATAGATTGGTGCTGAGATTATTGATTGAGAGGAACACCATATTACTATATATATATATATATATATATATATATATATATATATATATATATATATATATATATATATAGTTTAATTTGTAAATCAGGCTTAGTAAGAAATTAATAATTGATATATAACTAATATTTTCATTGTTTTTGTGTGTGTGTGTGTGTGCATATATATATATATATATATATATATATACACACTTAATATTTGCCATGTGAATAAAAAATAAATAAATACCACTTACATTGTGTGTGTGTTTTTTGTTTTTTTTTTGTCTAAAATGAGTTTGTTAATGTAAGTTTTTAGCATTACTGGCATTTCACAATTTTTTTTATCAATCATGAGACACTTGATAAAGAACTTGTGAAACCGCCTGCAATGCTAAAAATTTGTGTTACCCATATGTTTTAGATAGTTTTTTTTTGTTGTTTTTTTAAAAATAGAAATTTAAAAAAAAAAAAGAAAGGTTTAATTATGGTCAGAATATAAATTTGCTCATGTATATGTGTGTAACTCAACTAAACTTAAAATTCTCTTAGAGAATAAAGCAGTTTCCAGTCCAATTTACAACTGAATGATAATTTGTGGGATCTGTATTGTGCCTAATATTTTTTTTTAAATTGTTGAAATTCTTGATATGATGGCAATAATGATAAAATGTTAATTAGAATCATTCATTCTTTTTTTTTTTTTGTTTTTTTTGTTAAGATATTGATATCATCATGGAATGCTGTTACAGCAGTAACCCTTCAGGCTCATGTCTGGTCTAGTAATGACTTGTATTAAAATAGAACAATTATAATAGTATATGTTAATTAAAATTATTCAATGGATAGATTTTTTTCTTATTGTAGCAACCTTAGCATATGATTTTTTTCTTTCACTTTTTCAAGCAATTTATGGCTTCTTTTTGGCATATTCTAATTTTCAGTATCACTACTTTTGAGATTTAAAAAAAAAAGAAGCTTTATATTTGGGGTTGTTTAAAGGTAAGTGAAACTGAGAAAGTGGATAGGACCGGTGGTATGTTATTAAAAATATGCTGGGGTAAGCAAATATGATATTGGATTATTATTCATTTTCTTCTATTTAACATCTTTATATAAAGCAATTTATTCTCTTAGGGAAAAATTTTTGTAACATTTTTTTTCTTAATATAATCTACAGTGAATGGATAAATGAAAAAGTAAAAAGGTAAAGGATCATGTGTAAAAGGTATTCGATACCAGGTAAAAGTAAATGATAGTAAATAAGTTATAATAGGTAACATATATTACACAATATATGATGTGGTTCTGTAATAAGGTAATAGTTTGTATGTATCTGGTAGAAGGTAATATCTAAGATCTAAGTGCTCCAAGCTAAAAGATGAATAATGGGTTACAGGTAAAATCTGGATGATACAAATTAAACAAACAAGCCTTAGTAAGTCAAGCCTATAGTATCCTTTTTGACTGAGCCTTGCCTTCCAAATCAAATCAGTTCATTTTAAAATACCAAGCCTTGAAAATTTTGATCTGTCATAATAAACCTTGGATGAATTACAAATTTTGTGTACAGAATTCTTGAAAAATCAGTTAGGGAGACTGTAAAAAAATAATAGTAAATTTAAAACACTAAACAAGAATTTTTGTGTTTATAATTATCAACCTCAAAATTTAGTTTTTCAAAACAAAACTTAACATTCAGAAAAGCTGATACCATTGAATTATAAACTTTGCTATAATTGAATTATTATGATTTTATTTGTATTGTTAATGTTTATTTGTATTGTTAATTCAATTTCATTATTCAATAACTCATATAATTAATAATGATTTCAACTGAAACAAAAAATAAAAATTACTTCTGGCAAAAAATATTGAAAAATGGTATTTACCCACTTTCTCTTTTACCAAATTAGCAGGAACTGAACACTCTGGCCTATGTAGTCTTTACTCAATCTATGTTTCATTTGGAAGTGTTATATTATATAATGGAAAGAGATTGCTAGAAATTGAATTTTGTATGTAAGAGGTGAAGATTTTTAAAGGTGAATATCTGCTTACAAGTTTAAAGTCTTTGTTAAGATACTTATCAGCTCCTTGAGTTTACCTAAAGTTCTGTGCAGTACAATTGAATTATAATACTTTTTATTTGAATCATCAAATTACTTATGTGTAGTTCATTTATAATGACCTTAACTATTATAAGTAATTATAGAACTATAAATAAGGAATTTAACTGAAAAAGAACTTTTTAAATTTTGAATATTTACTTTAAGTAAAATTTTAGAAAGATGCAATGCATATTAACTTACTTTCTCCTTCACCACATCAGCAGTAGTTGCTTCTGCTGAATGCCCTACATACTTCTGAATTCTCTTCATTCACTCCATATTTTGTTGGAAAGTGATTGCTGCAAACTGAATTGTTTTTCATATCTGAGGTACAGATTTTTAAAGGTGAATGTCTTCTTACAAGTTTCAAGTGTACATTATAAGTATGAATTCACTGAATCTTCTTATACAATTGAAATTATACATTAAACTTAATAATGCTATTTTTGAAACTTTGTACGGAATAATTTATTCTAGGTTAAGCAATGTATATATACCTTGCTTCTTAGGAATAAAAGTCACTGAGTAGGACCACTGTAATTGTTAACCCTTATCAGGTAAGTGCAAAATAAAGTTAATCAGTCTAGTCCCTGCTATGAATTTTAAAATCAGAATTTTATTTGTTGATTTACAGTCAATGCTGTCTTGTGTACTTTGTCTTTGGAGATCAAATTATGATCTTCAGTGCTCTAACTTTGGTGTATTCAGCCTCAAAGAAATGTGCGTATATATATATATATATATATATATATATATATATATATATATATATGCAAAAAAAAACAGGGAAAGAACTGAAACATTTTTTACTATTATGAGTTTTGATGAAAGTTCAATGGCTTAGACACACATAGGAAGCGATTATTTCCTTTGATTATTATAGTGAAAAATCATAATTTTCTCAAAGAAAATTCTCAGAAATTACCTATTTTTTAGTATGTCTGAGGATTTTCTTTTTAGGAAATTAACTTTTCACTACAACTAAAAGAGCATTGACAACATTATTGAAGGAAAATAATCACTTCCTATGTGTGTCTAAGCCATTGAAGTTTCATCAAAATTTATGATAATAAAAAATGGTTCAGTTTTTTCACAATTTTTTTTTTTTTTTTTTGCCCAATACTTACATATAAGAACAAAATAAGAATTTTATGACTCAATTGACTATTATATGAGCAATTTAAAAAATAATCTATACCGATTTTTGATAGATTATTACTGTATATACTGGTGCATCAGGTGACCTTTTAACCTTAAAAAAAGTCCAACCAAAAATTAGGGGCCATCCTCTATTCTGGGTATAAAACATGAACCTATGGTTAATTTATCTGCATCTAATCTATTAATACAAATATTTTCCACTGAAACATCAATAATTATTCATCAAATGTTCATACAGGAAAGGCTCCACCATTTTTGCTCTGATTTCGATTATAAAGTGTGGCCTCGAAGCATATGAGTTCGAACCTCAGTTGTGCTATTGCATTCACTTTTGAATTAACACCATTGGGAAAGGTATGAATCCTCTTATCCCCACAGCTATGGGTTGAATAGTATCATTGCTGTTTTTCTACAAGGATGGCTTTGGCATTGAATAACTCATGAAGGGTGATATACTATTAAACAAAGAAACCAAACTTAAACTCTCTGCCAGGGTGTTAAACTGCTAACTGGGAATTTATTTCATTTTAATGATTGCTCTAGAAAGGCTTTGGAATCTAATTTAAAATAAAGAAAAATTGGTTAAAACCATCCATCCAAATCTGGAAAATAATAAAATGAAACATACAATAGATAAGAGTCAGCTGAAAAGTTCATTGGCCGACCAAGATACTTTTGTGGAATGTGACCAAATGAGGTTTATTTTTCAACATGGACTCTCAGTCAACACACCTCTTCTATTGGTGTTGCTGTGCTTGGATCCCATTGGTCTAAAAAGTCATTAACAGCAGATATGACATCATCATATGAAATTTTTCAGCCCACCTTGATATCTAATAACTTTTAGCAGTTTTCGAGGGTATCTGAGCTCTTTGAATAAACCTGAAGCTGTCTTCTGTATGCTATGCTCAGTGTAAACATAATAGTGCCTTGTATATAAACAATAAAAACAAATAAGATGTCCTTTAAGTGTGACTAATTATCTTAAACTTTAATAAGTGACTCTACATTCTTTATGTGTAATGATGACAATATTAAGAATCATATTGAATGTGGGTAAGTATTACTAATTTAACTCTTAAATACAAATAATATTCTAAACTTTAATAAAAGTGACTATATATTGTTTATTTTAAATAATTACCATCTTACGACCCAACTGTAATTTGGGTAAGTACTGCTTATGAATAATTTAAAAAAAAAAAAGCTATCCTATACCTTTTATTTCTAATAATGACCATCTTCCTACCTTTATGTAATATGGGTAAATACTGCTAGATATTATGAAATAACAAAAGCATAATGTTATAGAAATACTCTCATTTTATACAGCCCAGTTGGCTGAGGCTGTAGAATACACCAACTGCATCTCTGCAGAGAGGTAAGACCCCTCCAACAAGTGTCTTAGATATGACATTAAACAATCTGATGGTGAGGCTGCTGTAATGCTGGAGCTTTGGGGCTGCATATACCCATTCTTTGCCACCACTCCCTGTTCCACTTTGGCCTGGTGTGGTAGCACCTGATAGTGTCCTATTTACAGGTCAAATAGAACTGTTTGACATTTAAACTGAGTGCAAACAAATGAATTATGCTAAATTGAATTGTTAGAAATAGAACTGTTTGATCATTTAACTGTGTGCAAACAAATGACTGATGTTTAATTAAATTGTTGGTGATAGATAGCAATACTTGGAACTAATTAACTTTATTGACTTAAGTTTTCAAATCATATATATCTAGTATATATGTATAAATCAGATTTGGCATTAAATAACATACAATGGTTGATATGCCATTAAACCAAACCAACCTCTCTTACTTTATATAATGTGTGGTATGATATTAATCATTTACTAAGCTTAAATTAGTTTGGTGTATGGCCAGAATTGTGTTGTACTCAGTAAGAATCTAAATTCACTAGCCTAGCTTTCTAACCCCTTGGTTTTCCAGGGACTCGCCTGGTGTTTGTGCCAAGTAGGTATTCCCAGGCAATATCTGCTTGCTTATCTAAAAGAGGCAGAGCTGAGTTAGTTGCTTTGTGTTATTGAAGGGGAATGCTGAGGGAATAAAACATTTTGTAACTGGTTATGTATGAGTTTCAATTTGTGTATCCTCCCAACACTTTAAAATGACTTCATATCAATTCTGACTTGGTGGGAAGTTGGGAAAATATCACCCTAGCTTGTTAATCATTATACCATGAGAACAATACACCAGTCCACAACTCCATCATTGTCACAGACTATTTGACCAAGATGGGCATCAAGACAGTTCCTCACCCTCCCTATAGCCAAGACCTGGGACTTTTGGTTATTCCCTAAACTCAGAGGCTGTTGTTATGAGACAATTGAGGAGATGAAAGAGGCTGTGACGAAGGTCATTGACACGCTCACGCAAGAGGACTTCGATGGGGCCTTCCAGAAGTTGTTGGAACAGTACAAGTGCATTGTAGCTGGAGGAGATTACTTCGAAGGAGACTAGAGTTTCATGTGTGTACTATCAATAAAAGTGCCCATACGAAAAAGTCTGGAACCTTATCATATGCACTTCGTATATACATTTATTGCAGGTCAATGGTGTTGTTGGGTTTCATTAACATAGTTTCTTCTTTGAAGAAGGGTAGATATTGTAAAAGCTAATCTCTATATGTTGTTCTCAGTTTGCAATCCTTGATGACATCAGTTTCCTAGTTTCATTGGTACTTACAAAAAGGGCCTTGTCAAGGTGTTGTCATCCTTCCTTAATTTCTAATGAGGCTCTGTACAAGATGTGCAACATCTTTCCATTATCAACAAGAGTAGTGTAACTATGTTAGACCATGTTTGGTCATGTGCTGTGGATGCCTGGAGAAACACCTGCACAAAAATCCTTGGAATTTGCTGAAATACTGAACACTAAGTAGGTACCACTGCACAAACTTGCTTTATAAAATGTTGACAGACCTCCGAAATGCAGGATAAGGAGCCCTAAAATCTGATGAGCAGCTGAGGGAACTTAGGACTCTCGCAAATGAAGATCTGAATTCTGCTGTAGGATGTTCGAAACTACTACAGTAGCAGAATGCAGTAAAACACCCACTGCACCCACTCATCTATAGAATATATATCTATCTGTATCCTCTATAGAACACACACTCATATATATATATATATATATATATATATATATATATATATATATATATATATATATATATATAAAATATTAGAATTCAAGATGAAGTAAAGTAACTTATAAAAGCAATGTAAGTAATAAGTAAGAAAGAAATAGATATGTATGCTCCAAGTAGAATTAGGAATATGAAGGATAATACTAGTTAAAATTATCAAAAACAATATAACCTTAAAAATGAGGATTTGGAAGGGGAGGATCATTTAATATGAGGAATAAGCCTTGAACCTACATTTTTAATTTGAAAAATTAGAATTTTATTGTATGCGCCAGTATATATAGTAGATATTGTTATATGATCCTTTACTCTACAGTAAAGTTTTGTTAAACAAACTCTTTCTCAATCAGATTGGATTTAGAGTAAAATATTACCTATTCCTATTTTGTAGATTTGTCTGCAGGGTTTTCAAAGTTCTTGTGACTTTTATTAAAGAAAATAAACTTTATTCAATAAATGTCTTTTTGTTGTTTTGATTGAATTTTCTAATAACTAATATCTTTATCTCATTTCAGTATCACCCAGTATATAATTGATAGACCATCGGATGACTCTATTATATCAGAACCACAATCAAATACAGGTTAGCAAACAAATTATAAATGTATTATACTCTAGGTTATCCCAAGCAAACACCTGACTAGCATACAACTGAAGTTTCTGACTGGAGGCAAATACGTTGTGACTTAAATTACCACAAACTTACAAATATCAAGAAATTTTATAGAAAGGGACTTTTTATTTGATATCCAATTATTAGCTAATTAGTAACTATAATTATTACTAAGAATCAATTATTTCTTATTGATCAGGAAGCAGAAAAAAATTTACCTGTATAAATCAATTGGAAAATGATTTCAACTTTTAAAGAAATACAAAAAGCTTAAAAAATACTTTAGATAAAAAAAGAATAATAATAATCAATAATTCTGATAATATTCAAATTTTATTCCATGATTTTTCTTAATCTTATCCATATTTTTGTACATCTTATTTGCCTTTACTTCATGCACAGAGTCCCATGGCAAACGAGCTGGACTACAACATCATAGTGAGTGAGTTTGAACTCTAGTCCCACTATTTTTGGACTAATACTCCTGAATATGACTTAAATAGTATCACTACTGTTCTTCTCCAAGGATGGCTTTGGCATTAAATAACCTACAAAAGTTGATATGCCGTTAGACAAAGAAACTAAACCAATCATTTGCTTCATTGAATATAAACTAAATACAATGCTAAAATTTTAAAACAAGCTTTTAGTACTGGTTCTTTAGTTGCCTTTAAAGACTTAACCTTTAATTTTCAAAAAGTATATTTGGCAATATAATTCTCTGCTCTCTTTTTATATTGAAATGATGCATTTTAGAAACAAAAATAAAGATGTTATTAAATAAATTCTGCAAACCTTTAATTTGACAAACTTAAACATTATAAAATAGAAAAAAACACCCACTAAACTTATGGTGTACAGTGGAATTTTTAACTCACCATGTATTTCTTAAAAAAAAGTCTTCTTACCCTTGAAAAAAAAACCCTCTATCACTGAATATTTCCTCCTCAGGAACAATCTTTTCAGAGATGACATTTTGATATCTTTGGAAAAAAGTTTCTATGTCTAAGTGATCAAATGTTTGGCATACTATTTCATCCAACAGAATTGTGACTATACTAATCTACAGATCTTCCAGTCTTGTCTGCTAACTGACCTCTTCTCCTTGTGTTGTTTTTAAAAAAAGAAGTTGGTCACCAGTTTTCATTGAAACTGAAGAAGCCATTGGTCAGTACCACTAAGAAAAAAAATTTTAAACAAATTCGAGAATACACAAGGAAAGGCTATGAGTTAAGATAATAAAGTTTTTACTTAATATTATTTACAACACCTGTGCATTATCTTAACTAAAAGCCTCTGTTTAGGCTTTGTGGAAATATGTTGGGTCAGACTAACAGGATATTAGACAGTCATAGATACTATGGCCTATGTTTTTGAAATAGTAGCCTAGGATTGTGAATATTTTTAGAGGTTAACATAGCCAAAGGTTAGGGGTTGTTCATTACAAGCAATGTATGTTAAAATCACCTTTTTGTGGCTAAAAATAATAGGTAGTGTATTACATGAAATAGTTTATTACTGTATTACATACCATATCGTATGACATTTTTTTGTTAATTCATTCTTGAAGTGCATTAGATATACAGTGTATGTATATATTTACCAACCCCTCTGCATGATAACATACCTAGGTTAAAGAGCTCAGTGTGCTATATTATTTTATCGATAGATGGAAGGAAAATAGTTGAACTCATACCTTTCCTAACAGTATTAGCACTATGTGAAATGCAAACAGACTTTGAACCCAGGTTGTTGTGTCCATTTCCTATGACAGTAACCATTACACCATGGGCACCTCCAGTATACAGTGTATGTATGATTTTGTTTTTTTTTCTAATTATTAAATAACTTATTTACTTTCAGGTCATGTGGAAACTCCCGTTATCCCAAGAACAGACGGTTTTACAGTGTCCACCCCCACCAGTGTTGAACCAACCACAAGTAGCCTTTTTGGATGGTTCTCAGGCAGTAGTTTTGTCTCAAAAGTTGTTGAAAAAACTAAGGTAGATTCCTGTTTTCTACCTTTTCAAAAAAAAATACTCTTCTTGCTGCTATTCTTAGATTAGGGTCTACATTTCTAAAAAAAAAAAAAATGTAATTCAATTTTCTGAAATAGAAATGTTGATAGATTGTTTGAAATATATTTTGTAATCATCTAATTTTTGTACACTATTGCTCATAAATAAGTACATTTTGAATTTTTTTTTATAAAAAAGTAAATTTTCTTCTAAAGATAGTAATATTTTATTATTTCTCCTGGAACATTGAACAATCAAAATTAATATTGGGTATTATTATTCATTATAAGAATGCATTGCAAATGATTTTATCATATTTATTTATCTTTTTTTTTCTTCTTGTGCTGGTCCAATGAGAGAAAAAAGTAAATATCTTAAAATGAATAGGTCCACAAAGATTTTTTTTTTTAATGATATATTTTACTCCTACACATGTTTCTAGTATCTTATCACTATTTTCAAAGAGTGAAAATGATTGCTAGCTGTCACCTTTGATTTATGTAGTGGCAACCATTTTGATAGGGTCGTTGTTCTTTTTTAATTCTGTAATAGATTTTTATTTCTGCAGGTGTTGGTTCTCTCTTTTTCTTTTTTCTTTCTTCTTCCTTTTACAAGAGTGTACTGTGTGTTTGTGTGGGTGTACTTCTCTTCCCCCTAATGAATCTATGTTCAATCCCAGGTCGAGTCATACTAAAGATTCAATAAATAGTAAAGTGGAGCAGTCCTAGGAATGGAGTAGCACCCTCCCCTACACCTTGCTGTGGTAGCTATCGAAAAGGGAGCCATTGGGTCACCCTCAACTGTAGTCGCCAACTTTACTACTTTATATAGATAGATAGATGCAAATGAAAAAAGTTTACAAGATAAAGTGTTTATTGCCACTACAATAGAGCAGAAATACGATCCAAAAATATCAGATTATGAACATGAAGTCTGTTACTTTGAGTTTCATATGTGCACAATCATTAGATAGAAAAATGAGAAAAATGACCCATGAGTTGTAATTATGTAGTGGTGTAAAAGTCAGATGTTAACATGAAAGTACATATGACTCTCATGATGAAAAAACAAACAAAAAAAACCCTACTTCTTTACACCACTAAATGATTGGTTAGCCTCATTTCTTGCTTTTGTAACTGATGATTGTGCAACCCACATAAAATCTAAAGTAACTGACTTGGTGCTCATTATTTGATTTATGTATTTACCCAACACTTTTGTATAAGACCCAGCTATGAGTTAAATAGTATTATTGTGGTTCTTCAACAAGGATGGCATTGACATTAAAAAGCCCTGAAAGGTTGATGTGCCATTAGACAAAGAGACCAAACCTTTACTTCATTGACTATATTGAAAATACAATGCTAGTACTGGTTCTTTAGTTACCTTTAAAGACACTCAAAGAAAAACAAAGAATCTGCTCAAGCAGACACGAGGTCAATTTTTTTAAGCAGGGTTTAACAGGTTTGAATTCAGAGTTTTCCTTCTCTTTCTCTGGTTGCCATGTCAAAGTTAAAGCACCCAGTTTGCACTACTATTTACCCATAGCTGGAGGGAGAAGTTAGATGCATACCATTCCCAAGAGTATTAGCACTATATGAAATGCAAACAGCCTCATCCAGGGTTTGAACTTGGATCACTGCATCCATTTCCAATGACAAGAACTATTACATAATGGGTACCTCCATAGTATCATCCATAAATAAAATCCTTTTGGTTTAGAAGAAAATAAACATTTTATCAAATTTGTTTGGGGTGTACTTATTTATGAGTGATGTATGTATATATGTTACTGTTTTACACCAAAAAAAGGCAAAGTTTTTGTTGGTATGATAGCATTAAAATGCTCTTAGAGAAATGAATCAATTTTTAGTTTGGGGGAAGAACCTTTGGTATAGTATCTAATATGTTGGACTGTGACATTGTAATAAGCAAGTTAGAACTTCAGTCATACTATTATGTTCACTTTCAGACTAATACCCTTGAGAAAGTTTAGAACTCCCTTATCCCTTTAGCTATGGGTTTAATAGTACTACTGCTATCCTTCTACAAGAATGGCTTTGGCATTAAATAACCCATGAATATTGGTGTGCCGTCTAACCAAATAAACCAATTTTCAGTTCATTTTGAAACTAGAAAATAATTGTACAAGGGTTCACATTTAAGCTTACCTGATTATTTCTGAAGGTAGGCAACTATTAAATTGTTGCAGAGTCAAATGTGTTGTTTGATGTAATACTTGTATGTTATTACTTGATCTGGTGTTTTTCAGACTCATCAGAAGAAAGCTAACATTACTATTTCTCTAAATTCCCACTTTGTTCACCTATTAATCAATTAGGCTGGCCTTTATAATAGTGGAGTTTTTGTTTTGTACTATCATCTGAAAGGCAAGAGAAATTCCCAACCCATTCTTAACTATGGTGACATAGAAGGGCTAAAAGCCCTTTATAGGCAGACTGAAACTAACTCCCACAAAATGCTTGAAATGCATGTGTTCTTCTTTAAGTTCTCAAAGTGAACTCACTAAAATCTTTAACTCATTTTCAGACTTTCTGTTATCTGTGACAATCCTGAAACCAACCCAGTTCTCCTTTTGAATTCCCATATTATTTTTCTTTTAGAGAGGGATTGATTTATGTCCTTTTGCCCATCACTCAAAATTTCCTTTTATTATAGGTTAATATAACCTTTTGAATTATACTCAAATCAACTTATGTTATAAAATGCTATTTGTGGAACATATCCTCTTTATTTATTTGTTTACAATTATCGTACAAACTTTTATAAATAGGATATGATTTAATGTGGAGTTTTGTTGTCATTAAGGTATGCAAACATCATGGATTTGCTTGATTTTTCTCTTGCCATATATCCCAATCAGCCATTGTTCTTGGTAAATCATCTTGTTGGCACCCAGTATCCATACTGAGGTGACAAATGTAAGTTTTTTCTGGTCAGCCAACACTGGTGTATTCATGTTTAGGAGTTCATTAGAGAACATCACTAACGAGTTTGTCCTTAGTTCAACAGCTGTACCCAATATACCTTGTTCATCTTACTTGAATGGCTTGTGTGATGCGAGTTAAATGAACATACAATAGCTGTTTTGTAGGGTTCTGCTTTCAGGATCTGTTCAAAACAGCATGTAGCATCCTTATGTAGTTCCCTTGTAGCTTTTTCTTCAAGCATTTTGTCTAAGTGGTGCAGCCATATAGTAATACTAGCACAGCTACAGCTTGGAAGAAATCCCTTCTTTTTTTTTTTTTAATTGGATTAGATTTCCTTTTGGTCGTCAATATGTTAATAGCAGTCAATGCTTTACCTATGTATGAGTGTTTAGAATTGTTAAAACTTAGTACAGGGGCAAATAGTGTTAAGTGCAGATATAAAGATTGTGTTTCACTAATTCTTTCAGTGGGGCATGAGTTGCCTGTTTGAAAAGCAACATTTAAAGTAAGTAAAACTCAAGTTACCCCGTTGATTAGGACTTAGAATTCCACTAACTTTAACTTCTGCAGAGGATTAAGACTCTCCTCAAAAAGTGGGGTTCTGAGTGTGACACTAAACTGTATCTACAGTTTTGGAGTTCTGGGAAGTCTGGAGTACTTTTACATTACCATTACTCCCAGGTCCACTCTGACTTGGAGTGGGAGTACATGTTAGAGTTCCATCTATGAGTCAAATAGATCTATTGGAAAATTATTCATATTAGATAAGAATACCTGAAACCATATAGCTGTTCAAAAATTATTATTATCAAATAGGAATAGTTACTTAAAACCGTGTATAAATTATCATTACATTGAGTCATGAATAATTTCCATTTTAGTAAAATATGATTTATTGCTAAATAATTTTACAATGAATTAATTTCAATCAGTAGTATATCTGCCATTACTTTGAATCACCTCTTGTCATTTATCAAGTTGCTTGTTGATTACTCTCAAGTAAATTTCAGCTATTATACATAACAATACTTGGAACCATTTGACTTTGTTGACTTATGCTAAATTGAATTTTTAGAAATAGAGCTGTTTGATCATTTAAGTGTGTGTATCTACAAAATATGTTTACAAATCATATATTTAATATATATGTGTAAAAACAGGATCTGGCATTAAATAACCAAAAATGGTTGATATGTCATAAAACCAAACTAAATCATTATTTAAAGTAGGGTCTTTTAATAAATAAAGTTTTTTATATTTTCTAGAGTTCTGTTGAAACAATGATCACTACTCTTGACCCTCAGATGAAAGAGTATATCAGTAAGTAGAAATTATTTTTCTTGATATAGAAACTTCCAGAAATATTGCTACTTTTGGGGGTTTTATTATTTTAAATGCATATTTTGATGCATATTTTGCAATAAACTATTATCTAACTACAGTTCCATCCATAAATAACATTTTTTTATAAAGTGTTTTTCTTCTATCTGTCTGTTTGTCTGTCAATCTACAGTATTTTCCATGAATAAGTACCCCCCCACTAAAATTTTTTTTAAAAAAGTTAATTTTCTTCTATCTCTCTCTCAACAATATTACTCATAAATAAGTACATGCTTTCATAATTTTTCATAAAAACTTTTAGATTTTTTCTAAAGCAAAAATCCCAGGATTTTCTTATTTCTAAAAGAAGTGTATAAATAGTGCTATGAACTGTGAGGCATACTTCACTTTTTTAATAATATCTTAGAATAACTCGTAGATCTCATATAATCATAGAATTATCTCAGTCAAGATTCACTTGAGTCTTTGCAAAAATAAGAAATGAGCAGTTAAATCTTTACAAGATAATTGGTCCTCACTTGCCAGTAGTGATATAAGCAGTCACTATACAGTAACAAGCCCAGTCGGCTGGGGCTGTAGAATACACCAACTGCATCTCTGCAGAAGGGTAATCCCCCGCCACTTTTCTTACTGAATATGACATTAAACAATCTGATGATGAACCTCTAGCTGGAACTTTGGGGAATGCAGAGTACCTCTTCATTGCCCTTGCTCTCAGGTCCACTCTACCCTGGAGTGGTGGCATCTGATAGGGTCCTATCTATAGGTCAAATAGATCTATTTGACATTTAAACTGAATGCAAACAAATGACTTATGCTAAATTGAATTGTTTGAAATAGAACTGTTTGAACATATCATATAACTGTGTAAACAAATGACTGATGTTTAATTGTTATACATAGCAATACTTGGAACCATTTATGCTACTTTGAATTGTTTGAAGAACTGTTCAATCATTTAACTCTGTGTATGGACAAAATGTGTTTACAAATCATGTATTTAATATGTGTGTAAAAACAGGATTTGGTATTATATAACCAACAATGGTTGATATGCCATAAAAGCAAAGTAAACCAAACTAAACTATACAGTAACAGTAAGAATCAAGTTTGATACTCCTCAGGAGACAATTGAAAGACATAGTCCAAATGACGAATATAAAAACTTTGTTACTGTCCACTTAAAAACAACTGCTGAGTGCATACTAACTAAACCAAGAGCTTCCTGGGAGTCAAAAGCAGTTAGGGAAAAATAAGATAACATGAAAAAGTCTCTTTTCTTAATAAAAGAAATTCAACAAACACCAATGGACAGAAACTTAAGAAAATCCAGAAAGAATTAACTAAAATATTCTAATAAGAACAACTAGAATACATCTAAGGTCAAATCAGAAATTCTGTAGAAGATCATCTCGATTAGCATGGGAGACAATAAATAAAGTTAGCAGAAGGAAAAGTACATCAATAGGAAAACTAAAAGCTGCCAACCAAAAAAAAAAAAAACTTAAGAAGTGGAAAGAAAATTTCAAGAATCTGCTTGGAAAGCTTCCAGAAGTCACAAATAAAATTATTAAAGAAATTATTAATGCCCAACTTGGAAAGTTTATGTAGGAAAAACTTGACACAGTATTGAAACTGATTAAAAACCATAAAAGTTGCAGACCCTGGTGAAATACCTCTGAAAGTATGGAAAACAAGGAAATTTGATACTTCTTCAATTATGCAATGCTATGTATAAACAAAATACAATAGAGAAATGAATGTAAAGCTGCATCCTCCCCTTCCCTAAGAAAGGTGAACTCAGAATCATTAAGAATCAAAGAGGTATGACTCTTACTGCTATAGCAGCTAAGGTTTATGATTCCCTGATTCTCAATTATATCCAACCTAAGCTGAGAAAATTTTTAGGAAAAATCAGATTGGTTTTCAGAAATATCAGTCAATAACTTCTGAGGTTTTGTATCATTGAAGAGGTACTGCAAAAAATCTTGATGAGACTTGTTTGTACATTTCTCCAAGGCATTTGATTCCATATACAGAGAAAAGATGAGGCAAATACTCCTTGCATATGGTCTCTCCAAAGAAGCTGTTACTGCTATAATGATGCTTTACAAAAACATGAAAGCAGTGGTTCATTCACCTGATGGTGACACCGGTTTCTTTGACATTGTTGTTGAAGTTTTACAAGGAGATACATTATCACCATTCTGCTTATAATCTGCCTAGATTACATGCTTTAAATGTCAATTGATCTAATGAAAGAAAATGGTTTCACACTAAAAAAGGCAAGAAGTAGATAATATCATGCAGAGACTATTACAGAGTCCAAGCAAAAGCAGTAGTACAGTCCTCAGACAATTGGGTAGCCTCAGTTGACTAAAAATAACAATGCATGCAACTAGCAGCCCTTCCTCAGTATACCTCTGGTCAACTCGTTCATTCTATCAGTCAAAAAAGCAGTCCACAGAGAACACCAACAACCATGCTCTTGCTGCTGGCATGCTCTTTTATGTAAGTTCTGGCATATAGAAATTTACATGGGAGGTAGATTTCTTCTTGTGAGATGCGAGATCAGCACACTATAACTTTTGCCCCCAGAAGTGAACATATTTTTTACTGCTTGACAAGCAAGGCATAGACTTACGCACTTTGATCCAGGTGGTAAGTTTCTTCTCTCGCTACAACGACTTTGCAGTTCTTGCAAATACTCCAGCTCAAGCCAAATCTCTACTGCATAGCCTAGAGCAGGCACAAGTGTCATTGGCTTGTACATGAATGCAAATAAAACAGAGTTCATATGTTTTAAACAAAATGATGCCATTTCCACATTAAATGGTAAGCCTCTGAAATTAGTAGACTATTTCACATGCATCAGTAGCAATATCTCATCTACTGAAAATGATGTCAACATATGCATAGAAAAGGCATGGACTACTATTGACAGGTTATTGAATATATGAAAATCTAATCTTCTCTCTTCTTCTCATCTGTTGCCGTGTCAGTACTCTACTGTATAGTTGCATCACTTGGACTTTAACAAAATATCTGTCATAATGGCTAAACTGCTAGACTGCAAGATCATTGTATATGAGTTCAAACTCCAGTTGCACTATTATGTTCACTTTTATATAAATACTCTTGGGAAAGGTATGAATCCCAGCCACCTTATCCTCCCAGCTATGGCTTAAATGGTACCACTACTGTTTTTCTACAAGGATGACTTTGGCATTAGATAACCCATAAATGTTGATATGCCATTAAAAACAAAGAAACTGAAACCAAAATGCCCGTAAAAAAAGCTAGACGGGAACTATACAAAGATGCTATGTGCTGTTTTGCACAAATCATGAATGCACCATTCTACAAAACAGCAGATGTCTGGCCACTTACCTTCATCTCACAAACCATCCAATAAAGAAAAGACATGCTTGGTGCTGCTGAATTAATCAGTGACATACTCTTATGAACTCCTACACATGGACACACTAGTGTTGACCAACCAACAAAAGCTAACATTCACCAACTCTTTGCAGATACTGGATACCATCTAGAAGACATACCAAGAGTGATGGATAGTATGAGAGAGTCAAGGGAATCCATGTTGTCAGCACTCCTTCATGATAACTCACCATCTTGTGACAGCACAACAAAAACAACCAAAAGATAAAAGGAAAGAAAAAAGTTAGATTGTAAAATAATATGACCCCCTCCCCTGGTTGCAGAGCAAATAAAGGCCATTATCTTGTTCCAGTTACATGTCCCTCCATGCAGCTCCTCTCCATTTTATACAAAGAGGTAGAGTCAAGGTCAGCCCTTAATTCCTGAGGTGTCCCAAAAGAGAAATGGTTTGGGAAATGGACAATTTTTGTTTCTAACCCACATGTACAAGTGAGGGGCTCCACATTAAACTGGGCCTTGTGTCACATTTCACCCTACTGGAAAGGTGGATAAATAACCTTTTAAATAACAATAAAAAAATTGACGACTTGACACAGAATGGATTATTAGAATGCTGTTCTCAAAAACTATTTACAAGGAATTTGACTCTTCTTGGATGTGCTACAAGTTCATAGCCTAGTTGCCGCCCTTGAAATTTACGAAGTTAGAAAAAAGTGTTGGCAGACATTTATTTTACTAGTCTCTACTTAGATTAAACATCATGTGACTTATTACTAGTACTGTTACAATAATAATACAGGCTGTTTAGAAAAATGTTGACATTTCTATAGGAGTCTTCCCTAGTGTGGTCTCTGTAGTATCTGTTTTGCTTTTCATAGAAATATTAACATTTTTGTTAATCACCTGAGGGAGATTCCAAGAATGTATTGATAGTGCTGTGAAGACTGTTGGAAATTATATCATAAAGGTATTAACAGTTTTTTTTTGTTTTTTTTAATCATTCTGTTTATTATTTAACAGAATGAGGACACTAGTCATAGTCCATCAGTGGATAACAGTAGGTGCCCGTGGTGTAGTCGTTATCGTCGTAGGAATTGGACACGGCGACACGAGTTCAAATCCTGGACGAGACTGATTGCATTTTCACATAGCACTAATACCCTTGGGAAAGGTATGAATCCAATTATTCTCCCTCCAGCTATGGATAAATAGTAGGACAGACTAGGTTCTTCAGCCTTGGTTAGGCAACTAGTCTAGGAGAAGGAAAAACTCTGAATTCAAACCTGTTAAACTCCACTTAAAAACTGACCTTGTGTCATATCCTGCCCGAGCGGAGGGGTTGGTAAATAGTATCAGTGGATAACAGTAATGAATACTCATTTTGACCAAAATTTTCTTTTTCATCTTAAAATGCCCTGCTTTGAGTTTCACTGACAGCTTGTCCTATATTTTTTTTATCTGTTTGGCACTGTTTCTCACTGATGTTAGAAACAACTATCTAAATGAGTTGGGATAAAAAGCAACTAAAGCTAAAAAGATGAAAGAAAATACCAGTTAAAATTAATAATAATAATAATAATCCAAACTACAGCATTGTTGAGATTGGCCAGAATAAGGAGATTTGCAGTCACTCATACTCTAGTAGAAAACTGTCAACTAACACTGGTGTGAAGAACTTTCAAATGAGTAAAATAATGATAAAATTGTACTGACAGCTCATATTCCTTTGATTCTAATTTACCTTTTGTCCCAATTGGCTATCACTTCTGGTAGGTTCTCTAGTCAGCATTCAGTATCAGCACAGAGTTGATGTAAGTTATTTGCTGGTTGGCCAAATAAGATGAATTTTGTCCTAGAAGTTGGCAATAGAAAACACTGTTTACAGTAGAACTTTTTCAAGAAAATCAATCGGGATTTTGTCTTTTCATGTCCTAGAAGACTGTCAGAATGACCTTCTTTACTGAGAGCTGCACCCAGTACTTTTTTTTTCTTTTTTTAATGGAGAGTTAGTGTAAATCCATTCTATTGACTATCTTTTTGACTCAGACTTGTATTTTTTTTTTCTAAAACATCCTTCTCCATGCATATCACACATTCTTCTGTAAATTTTGCATGGTTTGCACTTCTCAGCCAACAAAAGCTTCATGACAGATCTCAGTTCAGGCCTCGAGCACTCTGTTTGATTTGCCGCCATTTTGAATAGCCTAAAAAGAAATATTTTTATGAGATTAAAATAATTTTCATTCTAAACCAGTTTCAAACAATGAAGAGTTTACATTTATGGAAAAATATTCTGAAAAATATTTTACTTTAAAAAAAAAATTCACCTTTTTTAATTATCTTCAAGAAATTCACTCCTTGTTTTAATTAATAAGTAAATTTTTGATATTTTTTTGTGGGAAGGGAATCCCTGTGATGTAATTGTTAAAGTGCTGGAATACCCCTCAAAGTAAGCAAGTTCAAACTCTAGTCACTCTATTACGTTCACTCTCGGACTTATACACTTGAGAAAGGTGCGAACCCCTTTATCCTCCCAGCTGTAGTTTAAATAGTATAATTGCTGTTCTTCTACTAGGATGGTTTTGGTATCAAACAACCCACAAAGGTTGATATGCCATCAAATACCAAGAAACCAATTTTTTTTTCCCTTTTCAGAAAGTGGTGGTGAGATTGACATCATCGTAGCATCAGCAAAAGAAGTAAAAATTGGACCTGTACGAGAAGCAATGCAACAGGCATTTGGATGTGCTACTGTCACTGGGCGAGTAAGTTACACTTTCTAAATGGACTTTTTATTGATTACAAGAAGGGCTACCTAGCACTGCCTGGATGCAGGGAATATCACATAGAACAATATAGTAAGACATGTATTTCATTGTACTAGGGTGAGTCAAAAGTTCTGTAATATTTTGATAACATGAGGCACAATTCAGTAGCTTTGAATGTTTTTGCCAAGGTTGTGAAGGGGACAAACCACATTGGACTGATACTCTCTGAATGTTATTCACTGCATTTGCATCTTTGGCTTGGAAGATGGCCTCAGAATCCACAGTTTTAGGTCTACCTGATCTTGTCTGATCATTGAAGGTCTTGCAACCTGATTAAAATTTCTTGAACCATCTGGTTATGATATTGTGATCAGCTGCACCTTCATCTTTTTGGCCCAGTTTCAATGCATAAGTTCCCTTAATTGAACTACATAGCATGTTTATCTGTGTAGCTTTCAAATCATATATGGAGTGAAGTAATGCACAATTTGTCAACACACTATCTACCATGACACTACTAACCAAAGTGGGTACCTTCCACAACTTGAATTCTTTGGTCACATGATATATCTGCCACAAACTAGCAGATACCAAAATATTGCAAAACTTTTGATTTGACCTTGTATATTTCTACTAAATTGATTTATTATTTATTTCATTGATTCTTTATCCTTCTGTGAATGATTTTCTTTTATGGAGATATTCATCTTTTGTGTATTAAATAGGGTAGTGAATCAAATGCAGCTGCCCAGCCTGTTGGATTCTCTGCAGCGTTGAGAAGTGCCAGTGAAAGAGTTGCTCGTTTACGAGAATCTGAAGATATCAGTGAGAAACAAACAATTGCAGCCATTGAAGGTTTCATAGTTGAACTTCAACCAGATAAGTAAGTTTATTGGCTTTTATCTCTCTCTCTCTCTCTCTCTCTCTCTCTGCGTTTGGACTCATCTCTGCCTTGTCATTTCATTAGTTTATCTTCACTCTTTCTGTTTCTTCTTTCCTCTCTCTCTCTCTCTCTCTCTGTTTTTCTTTTCTCTCTCACCTTTTTTCTTTCGCGTTTTCTTTTCTTCTCTCTCTCTCTCTCTCTCTCTCATTCTTTGGGCCTGGACTCATCTCTGCCTTATTGTTCTTGCTAGTCATTTCAATGGTTCATCTTCTCTCTTTCTCTTTTCTCTCTCTCTCCCTTTTTCTTTTCTCTCTCTCTTTCCCTCTCTCTCTCTCTCTCTTTTCTCTCTCTCTCTTTTCTCTCTCTCTCTCTCTCCCTTTTTCTTTTTCTCTCTCCTTTTTCTTTTCTCTTTCTCTCTCTCTCTCCTTTTCTTCTCTCTCTCTCTCTTTTTTCTTTTCTCTCTCTCTCTCTCTCTCCTTTTTCTTTTCTCTCTCCTTTTTCTTTTCTCTCTCTCTAATTTTTTGGGTTTGGATTCATCTCTGCCTCACCCTGTCAGCTGTAGAATGCGCCAACTGCACCTCTGCAGAGGTGTAAAACCCCACCAATGAGGCTACCTGTTGGCTGTGGGTAGTGACCTGTAATGCTTGAGGATAGGACCCAGCAACCAAAGAGGTCATGTAATTTGCAGCACTTCACTTTGACCCTTACTAGGCTAGATGGGCAAGTTGGAGAAGCCCAATCTGAGCAATCAGCTGTTCATGTCAGCCCTCTTTCATATTTTGTAAAAATCTGATCAGAGGGCAGTGACTGTAGGGTCTACCATACTCCTTCCTATCTTTAGGTGAGTAATTATCTTTGGAATGAAAACCCAAGGCCAAAATTAAACTATCATCAGCATGAATATACTATGTAACCCTGATGTTTCTAGGTGAATGGGTTTTCTCCTGAGCACATCCCTGCGAAGGGTTCCATGGTGAGCAGGGAGCATTGTCAATTAAACTCACATACTCTTTATGGCTCTTGAAAATATAGCCCAAGTAAAAACCAAAGGAATAAAAAGACCCCTCTGAGAATCCTCTTCAGAAAGTGAACATGAAACTGAAGAAAACTTCTATCAATTCATTGTATTTGAATCAATAGAAGAAACCTCAATCACTAAACTATCTTCATTCTTGATTAAAAAACAATAGAAACACTGTAAACCAGTCAACATCAAAAAAGGTACATATGGCACCATTATTATATAAACAACAAATCAGAAAGAATACTAAAATGGAAACAATTTGGAAAACTGAACATAAAATCTTACCCTCACCCAACCCTAAACCTCTTGAAAGGAGTAATTAAATCCCCAGACCTTATATCATGTTCTCTAGAAGAGATAAAACTACATCTTAAGCCACAAGGCGTAATAGACATGAGGAAAATCTCTATCCACAAAGAAAGAATCATAGACACAACCACATACATACTAACATTTAACAAACCTACAATTCCAACCAGCATTAAAATAGTCTACATAAATACAAAAATAGAAAATTACATTCCAAACCCTTTAAGATGCCAAAAATATGGATCATCATTGAGATAAATGCACTAGATCACCAATGTGTGCAAAATGTGGAAAATCAAATCTTACAGAATTAAAATGTCAAAATCCTTTCAACTGCATAGGAGAAAATTGTGCAGAGAAAGTAAAATATGGAAAAAGAATAATAGAAATAAAATACACAAGAAACATCTCCTTCCCCAAGGCCAGAAAAATAGTAGGACAAACACAAGAAAAAGAATAATCCCGTTATACATACATAACAAAAAAAGAAAACAAGGAAAAGGAAGATACAAAACAAAAACAGGAAGAACTGAACAAACTGATTAATGAAGTAAAAAAAATTTAATAGAAATACTAAAATCGATCACAAAAAGACAATCAAGGAACATGTTTCAACAGTCTGAGATGAACATGAAGCATACAACCAAAATCAGGAAAAATCCCCAAGCAAAGAAAGAAAAAATCTAAACTAAATGAAAAACAAATAAATGAACCAATCCTATCATACAACAGATTCAGCCCAATAGATATAGAAAATCCTGATGAAACAACTACCCATATCAAAACAGACACCATAAAATTCCAAAAAGAGACTCAATAAAAAAATAAATACAAAAAACAACTCAACAGAAAAGCCCTACAAACCAAACTAGAGAACATCTTGAGTTTTCAGAAAAAAACCAAAAACACCCATCTTTTTAACAAAATCTGACCAAGTCAACATTTTCTCTAGTATCTGACCAAATATAATCAAATACTATTTAAAAAAAATCCCATACCCTAAATTCTAGAACCCACATAGAAGACAAAACCGACCTGACCTTTCTTGGCATTAAATGACCCACAGAGGTTGATATGCTGTTAAACAAAACTGAAACTCATCTCTGCCTTATTTTTCTTGCTAGTCAATGGTTTATCTTCTCCCCTTCTTCCGTTTTCTTTTCTCTCACTTTCTCTTCCTTCCTTTTTCTTTTCTCTCTCTCTCTTTCTTTTTTTTTTCTCTCTCTCTTTCTTCTTTTTCTCTTTATCTACTCTCTGATTCTTTGGACTCATCTCTGCCTGATTGTTCTTGGTTGTCATTTCAATGGTTTATCTTCTCTCACCTCTTTCTCTCTCTCTCTCTTTACTCTCTTTTTGATAAAACATGGAAGAAACATAGAAAGAGTGGTAGAAACTAAAAAAAAATCCACAGAAATGTTATCCATACATATATATTTTCTAAAATTTGGTTTGTAGGTTTACAAGGAATAATTAGATTTTTTTTACCTCATGCTCTGAAGATACAGTTAATTATTTTATGAAGTCCAAGAATTGATGATAAAAATAGACTGATATTTGTTGATACAAATCACAAAACCAATATTAACAGCATTTGGGTTGAGATTAGAGTGTGACATCTGATTGTCTCGTTCTTGTCTTCAGGCAGAACACAAGGAAATAAAGAAAAAAATATTTGCAACGCATTTCTATATTGTAAAATAATAAAATCTCGGTAGTGTTTGATTGGAAGAAGATTAACTTTTTTTTTTTAAAGAAATTGTTCTGTGTTTTACTTATTTATGGATGATACTATTGAGAGATAAATATGTATAAAATCATTTGCAATACATTTTTTTAGTAAAATTATTTGCAATGTATTACTGTAATAAAATAATATGCAATGCATCTGTATATGAAAAAAAATTTTCTTATGCATTCCTATAGTAAAGTCATCTCCAATGCTTTCCTATACTAAAATCATCTTCAATCATTTTCAAGTGCATTCCTATGCTAAAATCATTTCAGTGCATTCCTATACTAACATCATTTTCAGTGCATTCCTATGCTAACATCATTTTCAGTACATTCCTATACTAAAATCATTTTCAGTGCATTCCTATACTAAAATCATTTTCAGTGCATTCCTATACTAAAATCATTTTCAGTGCATTTCTATGCTAAAATCATCTTTATTGCATTTCTATGCTAAAATAATCTCCAATACAGTCTTATATTAAAATCACATATAATGGTTTTCTATGCTAAAACATCTCCAATGCATTCCTATTCTAAAATCATTTGCCTGCCCTCTCTGCTCGGGCTGTAAAATATACTGACTGCACCTCTGCAGAGGTGTAAAATCCTCCACATGAAGCTGCCTGTTGGATGTGAGTGATAACCAATAATAGGATCCTGATGTTTGAGCAGTCCTTGATCCAGCAACTGTGACTGGTCAAGTAACTTGCAACTCAATACTTGGGCCCTTACTGAACTAAGGGCCAGGCAGACCTGACCTGATCAATAAGCTGGTTGTGTCCAGCCTATATTTTTAGTCCTTATCATACTCTTCTATCTGCACTTGTAGCAAACTCCCAACAAACTTGTGGCATCTTCAATGCATTCCTATGCTAAAATCATCTCCAATGCATTCCTATAGTAAAATCATCTCCAATACATTCCTATACAAAAATCTTTTGTTGTACATTCCTGTTGTAAAATAGTAAATAATAAAAGTAAAGTTGGCAACTGTTGTCAAGGGTGACCCGAAGGCTCCTATTTTGATAGCTACTACACCGAGGTGTAGGGGAGGGCACTACTCCTTTCCCTGGATTGCTCCACTTTACCCTTGATCCGTACCTTATGATGCTGAGTGTTAAGCAAGGCGGCATCAAGTGCCTTTTTTTTTTTTTTTTTTTTTTTTTTTTTTTTTTTTTTAGTCTTTGGTATGACTCGACCTGGGATTTAACCTTGGTCTCCCGGGCCATTGGTGAACACTCTAACCATTATGCCAATGTCCGGTTAGTAAAAAAAAAAAAAAAAAAAATTTTACTAACCGGACATTGGCATAATAGTGTTCACCAATGGTCCGGGATAATAATACCTAATGATATTCGTTTTGATTTTATAATGTTCCACAAGAAATAAAATCTTTGGTTTAGAAACAAATTAACTTTTTATAAAAAAAAAATGTCAGGAGTGTATTTAAGTGTTATTCTTTATATTTGTATTATTTCTAATATTTTTTTACATTTCTCTTTCAGTTGGTATGAAATGAGTTGTCTACTTTTACATGATCCTGTAAATCAGATAACTGTGAATACATTTACACAGCCAACACCAATCCCGACTGCCTATGTATTGACTGCTCAAGATCGTACACCTGCAGATTACCCTCTTCGATGGTCTGGATTGGCTGTGACCATTGGCCAAGTTGTAGAGGAAGCCCAGCCTCATATTGGACGAGCCAATTGGCATCAAGTGTTAACTGGAGTCAGCCGACGTGAAACTCTCTGCATGGCATCAAAGATGTTGGCTTACCTCTACAAACAGCAATTCCCTACGTCTTATATTTCATGACCAGGTTCCCTCCAAAAATCCAAGAAAATTATGACGAGAAGTTGAAAAGGTCAATGTTTAAATTTTAACATATTGTAGAAAGGTCTTTTTTCTTTCTTTTTCTCTTATCACTTTTTGCATAATTTTTTTTTTCTCCCTCAATTAAAAATTAGACAAAAAATGATGTACATATATTTTCAAATCAAAGTCAAGAAGAAAATTTAAAGAAATATAAAAGTAACTATATAAAATGTTTCTGCAGCTCTTGAGACACCTCTTCTCTAAAAATATATATTCATCTCAAGCTGTATTTATCAAATAATATATAATCACATATAAGGTAACTTTCTGAGGCCTAAATTTTAGCTTATAATATTAGAGAGTCACACAAGATGTAAGATACAAACTAGGCCTAGGTTTAGCCAATTATTTACACTCAGTTTGTACCTTGCGTATGGTGCTACCCACTAATATTAGGCTAAAATTCAGGTCTCAGAAAGTCACATGATATGTAAGTATATACAGTGTTGTTTGTTTTTTTTTATGGTAAATTTTGATTTGAACCCATGAAAAGAGACTATTACAATATGTTAATATTTTAACTGTGTTTTTTTTGTGGGTTGGATAAAGCAATTAGCAAGTTGAAAATTTTCATTTGGTATTTAGAGAAGTACATCTCAGCGCAGCTGTGATAGGTCATTGGTGGACATCACCATTTGATGTCCAGCGTCTGTTTTACAAACTGCATATTTTTTACTATTTGCTACATTTTCTGTTTACTAATTATCTAAAACTTTTTATCTATATATTTATTCTAAACTAAGACAAAAAAAAAAATGAATCTTACAGATGTTTGTAAATTATCCAGTCTTTATGTCAAACTTTACCAGAAAAAAATGGTGTATGATGGGAAGGGAAATTTTTTTTGTGTTTGATCTGGAATACTAATCTATGATTGTTGCAACCCTAACATCAATTTGGCTTCCTTTATTGATCGGTTTGTGGAAATTAAACATTTTTTTTTCCTTTTTAAGCATAATATTTTTCTTTTTCATTTTTAAATTATGTATTTTTTATAGTCCACAATATAGGATAGAGTTATTACATTGTGTTGTATAATATTATATTAACTGGTGTGGTGTATGGTGGGGTGGTGTCTTCGTGGTGTAATGGTTAAAGCGATGGACTATGGAATTGTAGTAAGCGAGTTCGTACTCCAGTCGCGCTATTACGTTCACTTTCGGACAAATACTCTTGGGAATGGTATGAACCCCCTTATCCCCCCAGCTATGGGTTAAATAGTACCACTACTGTTCTTCTAGGAGAATGGCTTTGGCATTAAATAACCTACAAATGTTGATATGCCATTAAACAAAGAAACCAAACCAAACCGTGGTTTATGGTCTGTTTTATATTTTCTGTTTTCGAATGAAATTTATTTGAAAATGACTTATAAGTCACACTAGTGAATATGATATTATATAATACAACACATAAATATAATCTATGTGTATGTAAGAGTTACCAAAGGTATAAAATAGTTAATGAAAAGTAAGTAAATGAAATGAAAATTAAATAGTAAATGAATTTCTTTTCTCCTGAAGTCATTTTCATCAAAATCTGAAATGTCTTAAAATTCATCAAATTTCATAGATGAACAGTTTAATTTGAATTCTCCAAACTTTTTCTGTAACACGACATATTTATGCACTGTTGGAAAATAAAATTACAACATCCTTTATGTGGGTTTCCATTTACTCAAGATTAAACATACTGTTAATATAGCTGAATTACAGTAAATGATCAATATGTGTACAGGTTCCAAAATAAGTGATATAACAGCATTACTCGCATCCCCACATTAACACACACACATATATATATATATATATATATATATATATATATATATCCTACTTGAGTGATGATTACACAAACCTATCTCACATGCATATGATATAGTGCACTGTTGAGAGTCTTACTATGTCATACAAAATGGCCAAAGACTTTGAAAATTTAATCAGGACATCTACCAGCCCACTAGCATCCACATACTGCATCCAGGTGATAATTAGCATTACCCTTCAAAATGTTGCAATTTTATTTTCAATCGGTAATATATATGCATTTTTAGGTTATAAGTATTCTAAAATATTGTAGGGTGATGAATATATTATAATATTATTTAATATTTTTTCCTTAATCTGATATACAGCTTATAGGAGAAGATTAAAAAAAACTGATAAAAATATTACCAAGTTACACAGAGTAATACCCAGCCATTGTGGGTTCCTTCTTCATTGGGCGCTCTGTTATTTTGGCCTTATACTACAATTGTTTATAAAAATGAAATACAAACATTGGCATCAATGTATTTTGCTCATATTTCCAAACAACCGTTTTTGTGGTTCTTATCAAAAGACAATTACCTCCCTTAGTTTCAATTTGTGATGTTTCTTAAAAAAATGGCTCTCATATCTATAGATATTTAACTTAATTTTTCATTTTTGATTGCATAGGAGGCCCAAATTTATGGAGGATAACTCTATTTTATTTAACTATTGATCAGAATTTCATTTTCATGTGGTTACCCTGAAAGAAGCAAGTCTCCTGGAAAGGGGTATTTCTCTTTTGGGCATCAGGCAATAAACCCAGCCCTTACCTCTTTAGATGAAGGGTCCTGTCTGGGGTAGGAAGGCCCCCTGAAGATGAGCTGATTTATTTTCATGCCACCCAATAGATTTTTGTTGGTGTAAGGTAGTGTAAAGATCTATTGAAGTTACTTTAGGACAAATACACTTGAGCATGAATTTACATCCCTGTGCTCTTCCATCACCAGATATATTAAAAATATCTAGTCACTGATATGCCACAATGGCTGACTGAAGAGTAGGTGAGTAAATGCTAGGATAAAGTGTTTATAACATTACCTGGTCAGGTAGTAGTTAAAGTAAAAAGCTGTTACCCACATTGTCAACCTTAACAAGAACAAAGATGCCTATAACCAATTCAACAATAGTGATAAAAGTGCAATGTAACTTTACATATATTTACACTTTTAGAAGAGTTGATAACAGTAGAGTGATGTACCAGTGTGTCACATATTCTTCAAACACTTTTAAATTCAGAATTTTCTCTTCTCCTATGTCAGCTGCCCTACCAAGACTAAAGAGCCCAGTTTGTCCTACTATTTTACTCATAGGTAGGAAAGGAGGAGAAGAGATAAATTAATATCTTTCCAAATGACATTAAGTATAAAGTGAAATGCAAACAACCTCAGCCTGGATTTGAACTCCGGTTGCTGATTCCATTTCTTATGGTGATAACCATTATCTCACAAGTACCTCAATAAAATAACTTATAGTTCAGGAGCAGGTATTCCAAAATGCATTAGCACTTGTAACATATATATATGGATACACACACACACACACATCTCAATATTGATCTGAGGTCATTAATCTTATCCAGGCCCATTTTAACATATGTATTTTAAAAAGAATTTTAATATCGAACTACATTTCTTTTTAAATACAACTCATCAAATCTGTGTATTTGCAGATTTGCACAGCTGATATTTGACAACTAATCATTCTACAAAAACTAAAATGATATTATTTTTTTATCTGTTGTATCTTTCAAAACAAATATCTTTGACCCAGGTTAAGCACCTGACTCAATTGCCACTATAATCTTTGATGTTAACCACTTGATGTCTGGGTCAATGGAGCAGATCACAGGCCCATATATGCACACAAGTACACACAGATTTTAAATGGTGCTCAAATCTTCTAGGCCCAATGATGTCATATTATTAAATTTCCTTCATGTTATTTACAATCAAAATTTAGCTGTTTAGTTGAAACAAAAATATTTTTTTGAAAAATAGGGTATAAAACTCATTTGAGATTTTTACAGATTCATAATATTTCAGCCAGAAATCTATTCATCTGAGTCAGGTTATTAGAAATTGTTTTTATAGGGCTGATTTTCAACTACTTATGTTATTTTTTTCTCCATTTAACATTTTAATGATCACTGTCAGTAAAATTTATCTAAATCAACATTTTAAACCAAGAAAATAAAACAAAGAAAAAAGTTAGTGAGTTAAAATAATTCTTTGTGATGGTTTGAATCGGGATGTTAAATCCAACCAAAGTCAAAGACAAATGACTTATTCTGAGAGAATTTTTAATGTTTTGAAATAGACTTGAGAGAATAACTTTTCAGGCCGAGCCCCAAAAGCCCAACCTCTGAAGTTGCAACTGAAATTTAAGACATGGTTCAGCTGAAACTTGAAATGTGACCTGGTTTAATTTTTTTCTTTCAGTGCAACAAATGTTTTACCATTCAGTTAAGGTTTTAGCATGTTTTCATTAATCTCTATATACCCATTGTTTCTTTAATTAAAAATTAAAATTTTCATTGAATTATTATTTTGTATATATATACATTTTGGATTTATATATTTGGCTTGGTTAACAAAACTTAATGCATCACATAAAATTTTATTTTTAAAGTGATTTTTTTTTAAGTGTCAAAATTTTGGAAAGTGCTGGTCTAGACATTTCAATCTTAAATGTTTATTCCATTTATTCTTGAAATTTGATAAAATCCCATTTTAAAAACTTGATTGTAAATGTTCATATTACTTTTTATCAAAAACACTATATATTAGCTTATTTCCTCCACTTTTGTAAATATTTTCTTGTTGGGAACTTTTGTGAATATTTTCTTGTTGGGAACTTTTTGCTCAAAACTAGAATTTTTTTTTTTTTTTTTTCATTTTGTAAATTTTATTTTTAAAAGTTATTTTTTCCTCCTTTTCCCGCTTGCCCTTACTTAAAAATAACTCTTTAATCCAAAGAAACCCAATGGCTGATTTGTTGGCCATCATGTGTCGCAATTTGCATGTTGATTTCTACTCGTCTACACAGCCAATGTGCAGTTTTTTTACATCTTTTCAAGCCTTTACAGGGTGACTGGGCAGACAATTATGAGTGAGTTCGATTCTCACTGAGTGCCCTATACTTTTGGCCTTGTTCCATATCTTAGCTAAGCTTTGTAAAAAAATAAATAGGATAACTGGAGTTTAAAGGATCGGGGAAACAATCCTTGTATTTTCAGAGCTTCTCATTTAAATGAGAAAATGCTTTTATATAAAATATATATGAGTATGATACCAACATTTTTTTCACTATATTCTTATACTTAAATCTACCAGGGAAAAAAAGTTATATAAATTTAGGAGAAATTATGCGTGGAAGCTTTTTAAAAAATTAATTTTTAATGTGATTCATCCTCAAGTTTCAATTCATGACATTAGCAGAATTCTTATCTTTTATTCAAAGATTTTTATAAATCTGTTGGGATATATGCATTGGTCTTCTTATAAAAACGTTAATATATACCATTATTATATATATATATATATATATATATATATATATATATATATATATATATATATATATGATTAAAATTCACTGCTAAAAATATTTTTAACCAGCAAAGTAGAGTGCTCTATGCACAAAAATGTGGAGCAATATTACAATATTTCAACAATAAAACAGAATAAAATAACTTACTTGGCTGATCCTCAGGTGAACTAGTATTAACATTTGAAAATCAGAATTGTGAGTCCTATTCTGTTTTATTCTATTTCAATGCTGAAATATTATGTGTGTGGTTGTATGTAATTATATATATGTGCGTGTGTGTATTTTATTGAAGATAACGAACTAAGTATATTATACTTTTATTTGCTTTTGTTGTCTTATTGTTATTTAACAACTGGCTAAAGTTCAAATTCATAGATGAATAAATTTCAAGCATTTTCAACTGATTCTAGATTTTATTTTCATTTTTATTAAAGCAAAAGAACTGACAGTTAACAAAATAACCTCCTATTTAGAAGCAAATATTCTAAAATGCATTTATTCCTTGGAACATAAATAATGTCACCAATACATGATAAAATATACAATTAAAATCTTTTTAAAATTCTATAAATGATGTGTGTGTAATTAATATATATATATATATATATATATATATATATATATATATATATATATACCTACACAGAAGAGTGAATAATAAATAATGGTTTAAAAAACTTTTGATGACTCAAAAAGTGCTCCAACATTGGCCAGCAGAGCAGTATAAAAACTAAAAGAAATTATAATCTCTTTTTTTTTTTTTTTTTTTTTTTTTTTTTTTTTCCATCTTCTATTCTATACTTTGTACATAAAACTTATTGTCATGAAATAATTGTTAGGTGAGATTTTAATCACTTTTAGGTTATATACTATTCATAAATAAAGAGTGCTTAATACCAGTGATAGAACATATATAAATCTAAGTTTCAATTACGTAGAAATGATTTACAGTGCTTGTTGACTGTCAATTTCTTACCTATATGATCATCAGACCAAGTGAAACTAATAGTTAGAGTGAGTGGCTTGTCTATGTTATTAAAACTTATATATAAATTGTTGTTGATCCAATGAGAAAAGTAAATATTTTTAAATGAATAGGTCTGTAAGATTTGTGTTTGTGACATTATATCTAAGATTTAATTTTTTTAAAAAATTATCACTGATGGTATAGAACTAATCCTAAACAATAACTCTTTCCAATTTGTCAACATAAATTATATCCAAACCCTAGGAATAGCTATGGTAACTAAAATGGTACCAATGTAACCTTAGCATAGAGAAAAATCTACATGAAATCATTGGTAAAAAATACAACAAACAGAAATATTAGATGATGGAAAAGATACCTAGTTGACGTTTCATATTTTAGACATGCATATGAGGCAAAATTAATAATTTACATAACTATTGTATTCTTAAAAGGGATAAAATCATTCAAGATGGTACTTGAGTAGAAAGGAACAGTCAACACATTTGTAGAATAAAGAAAGGGTTTTATTGCTTGAGAGATACAATAAGACAAGAAATAGTGAGTAAGGACAGATATAATGCCATGCTTACTATGTGTGTGTGTATGTATATATATATATATAGTCACTTCACATGACTGAGAGTGGGTGTAGGATATTCCATTACAACAATAACTTACTCCAAAACCTACACCCTAAAAAAAATTTCACCATGGAACACAGCTTTAAAGAATTACCCTTTTTAAACATCCTCATTAAAAATCAAAATGGCTAAATTATCACAGACAGTTACTATAAACCCACAAACAACCTACAATATCTCCATTTCAAAAGTCATATCTATCTAATACTAATAATTTGCAAGCAGTAATATGGTTTCAAGTAAGCATTCCCATTTGATAATAATGATGTATTAACTAAATACATTATTATTATCATTATTGCCAAATGTATCTTCAATTACTTAGTTCCTATCATACTGCAATATCAATGTTTTAAGAGCCAATGTATCAATAAAGTTCAACCATTTTAAAAACTTCATACTGAGTTACTATATTAAGGGTAAATTTTGTTCAAAACCAATTTAAACATTCTCTGACCTATTTGACCCTTAGATGCTATCCAGACAAGTACTGACCCTCTGAGTTAGAATAAACCTGGTGTGGAGTCGCATCATTGTTGCGACTCCACACTCCTCAGAGCTCCAGAACTAGAGCCTCACCACCAGATGCAGTGTAGTGTCATACCCAAGAAACTATATTATTTTGACCTTACACTGAAATAGCATATATGAAAATAGAAGAATCTTATAAAAAAAAAAGTAAAATAAACCTATGTTGTCAGTTATCTTTAATGACATATGTCGAAAAGAAAAAATGGCTGCCTAAGTATTAACAATACTTAAAAAACAAACAAAAAAAAAAAAGGATGCAGACATCCTTTTGACAATTTATACTTTAACCATGTTTAACTTCTTTGTAGCTCTAAAGATATATAGTCTTAGACAGCCCAATCTGCAAAGATAGCTTTCTAAGAGATTTTGTAGGTGAGCAAGTTAAATGATTTCATACATCATTGAGAACCTCATCAATCTAACCAAGATGGCTAGTCATCTTTTTATTCTATATCCAATATTCCACAAAATTTGTTAATCAAACTTGATTTTGGGGAGTGTCGACTGGGGAAAGTTCATCTTTCATATGTTTGTAAGATTTATAAGTAAATTGCATTCATCCTTGTAAAACTACATAGCTGACACAGCACAATAGAATGGATGTTCAAATGAGGATAGCACATGATGCAATCATTTCAACTGCTAAATATTGTTGGTTGGTTTTATGGCATATCAACCTTTTTGGATTATTTTATGCCAAAACTGGTGTACCCCCATCTATGGTTTAGATAGCACCACTACTGTTCTTTTACAAGAATGGTTTTAGTATTCAATAACCAATCAAGGTTGATATGCCATTAAACAAAGAAACCAAAGTCAAAGTTGATGTAATAATTATGGTCTCCAGTTATATATCGTAAAAGATATATCTTCACAATTATTTTAAGTTGGTAAACACTTCATTATCTCATACAGATCTATTCATTCCATAGATAGGACTTTAACAGACACTATCACTCCAAGTTAAAGTGGACCTAGGAGTTATGGCAATAAAGAGATGACTCCACCTTCCCCAAATCTCTTGAAGTGGCGCCTCACTACCTGATACAGTTTATTTTCATATCCATGACAGCCACCACCCACCCACTCCTTCTTTTTTTTTTTTTTTTTTTTTTTTTTTTTTGCAGAAGAGACATCACATTGTAGGTTCTGCTAATAAGGGCCATAAATATTGCTGTTTTTGAATACAGTGTTGCTATGTGACTACTCTCGCAGTATAAAATTTAGGGGGCACATTAATTCTATTCCTTTATTCTGAGAGTTGTGACCCTTACAAAACACCTGTTCTATATGGAGCATACCAACTCCAGTTGGAAATTAACCTTGTGTTGCATCCTGTTTGTGTGGATAGGTTGGGTAAATACAACCTCTGCTGTATATGGAATGTAGTAAACTTCACTTTAAAGAAACAGTCATTCTAATACAATTTTATTCTTTAATAATATACACTCTTATGAACAATATGTTAGTCAAAAGTTCAGAGAATTTGAATAGAGAAACAAATATATTTTGCTACTCACATTTGCGACCAGTACCCTAACACTAAGTTTCCAGCATCTCCTTTGAAGCAATTGGTAGAAACTAGTGGCTAGGGTAAGTACCTTTTTTCTTTTCTTTTTTTTTTCTTTTTTTTTTTTTTCTTTTTTTTTTTTTTCCTTCTTTTTTAAATTTTTCTTCCCCCCCCCCCGATATTTTCCTAAAATTTATACAAATAACACTACATACAAAGATAATACAGGGTGTGGTAGAAATATCTCCCTCATTTTAAACTGTCACCTGTGTGATGCAATTGTACTTAGGTAAGTAACTATGGTAGCTCCATCTAGCTAATGTCTTATGTTTTCTTTTTACTCTCAGATATGATCATAGCTTGGACCAGCCAAGTTTTTAAAGGCTAATTTTAAAAAGAAAAAGAAACATACTACAAACTGTCTCAGTTTGGACATTTTGGAGATCTCAAGGTGTTCCAGGTGGCTTTTTTTTTCTTTTCTTTTTTTTTTTTCTTTTTTTTTAACTGATGAACCTGTGGTTCTGAAATTTTCAACCCATAGCAGTATCAATTTTTCTATCCAGAACAGCATCATTCCAACATGACATAAAATGAGCCTGGAAAGCACTGGTGAATGTGTAATTGCTGCACATTCTTAAAAAGCATTTCAACAGCAAACATACAGTAAGCACTGGTCCAAGCCCTTATTGTATCTTGCGGGGGGGTAAGACATTAGCTCGATGAAACTATCATTACCACTTGCCTAAGTTCATTTGCACTATACTGGTGATAGGTTAAAATGTGGGAGGTATTTCTGCTATACTCTGTATAAGCTCAACAAGATAGTTCATCATTTCATATATTATTATTTTGTTTCACCCATCCTGTGGCTGTTGACCATTATCAAATCAGACAAACTGACTGGCATATAAATACCAATTTCTTACTTATTCTTTCCCTTTGAACTCTTAAGCCTAATATTTTGGGTTGAGTGCTACTTTACTATACCCCAGTCTTGGGCTAACTGCTTTTGAAATGGCTGTACTAAGACTTCTTTTTTTTTTTTCTTCTTCTAGAAAAGATATTTTTACTGAAGAGAAAAAGAATCAACTTCTCCCCATTTCTAAAATAAATGCTTACGCGTATGGTCTTCTGTAGTGAAAATGGTTATGCTACCTTGAACTATTTTAGCAGTGTGGCCCGCTTCATGAAAAAGGTTGCCCTTGCCTGCTATACATTGTAAGCCCAGTATTTAAGGCTTAAGATCACTAATACAAATAAAAAGGCTCAACCATTCACAGCCTTTTTTTTCAATGGGACATCAATACCCTGGAGAAAAGTTTGAATATGTTTTGTGTTTGATTGTTTTTTGTGAAATTTGTGAGCTTAGGTACAGGGTACCTGGAGATCCAAAGACTAAGGGGTCAGACAATTTTTTAAAAAAAAATGAAGTTTTTTTTTTTTTATAAAAACACGTTGTATGAAAATTTAGTACAAAAATTTATCCAAGATATTTCAAATGCCAATATAAATTTTTCATTTTCTTAAAATAAGTGATACATACAGTACCACATATACATAAGTACAACTCTACTAATTTCTTTTCAAAACATTTTCTTCTAAGCCAAAGATACTAGTGAAACATTATATAATCAAAACAGATATTGTTAGGTATTATTTATTATCAAACTCTTCAGCATTGAAACTAACCAAAAATAAAATCGCATAAATATTTATTGGAGTTGTACTTATTTTTTGAACTGTTACATTTTCATATTTTTGATTAGTTTCAATGCTATAGATTTTGGTAATAAATAATACCAAATAATATCCGTTTTGACTGTATAATGTTCCACTAAAAGTAATGAAATCCTGTCTTTGGATTAGAAGAAAGTTAAACTAAAAAATTGGTAGTTAAGTGAATACTTATTTATAGGCAATACTGTATGTGTGTGCATGTGAGTTTGTGTTTGTATGGATAGATATATATTATATATATGCATGTATGAATGTATGTATGTGTGTGTGTGTATATATATATATATATATATATATATGTATATATATATATACACACACACTTATGTATGTGGTCAGTTTAAAAATAACTATTGATTTTATGGTACATTTAAATGTAAAATGGCCATTATTTTCAAAACAACCTTATATAAAAAAAGGTTCCCTTACCCTAAAAAAACAAAACAAAGGACTGCTGCCAGAATAACCCTAAACAATTTATTTCTTTCCCTGCCACCCCCTCCTCCAATTTCTATAATTAAAATCACAAGCAATTTACTGAACTTTTCTTGTTTCAATTTTATATAAACTTCTGCCATTGTTGTTGTTATATTTATAACAGACATTTTCTCATACCTTTTAATATAATTTTTTTTGATCCAGTGTTCTACAAAAAACAAAAAAGTTATTTCTAAATTACAATTTGATACTTTTTGGTATCTCCTGTTAATGACTTGTAAATTATACAATAACCAAATCATAACTGTCTCTAATTCTTCAAACTTCAATTTTTCACATTCTTATATCTACACAGATAATAAAATTACAACATCCTGAATATTTGTTTCAATTTAGTCAAGATTAATCATACAGGTAATTGAGCTGGATTAGAGTAAATGATCTCATATACAGATCAATACATGCACAGGTTCCAAAATAAGTGGAGTATCATCAGTGCTCAGACCCTATATTAATGTATTGTATATCCCCTCTTTGGGGATTAACACTTGTCCATACTCTCAAAATGCATGTTGAATGGTGCTACCCTGTAGCATGCATATACTGTCCCCAGGTTAAAATCAGATTCATCCTTCAGGATGTTGCAATTTTATTTTTCTTCAATATTGTGTATGCGTAGGTATGTGTGCACATATCTAAAATATTATATATAAAATTGTATACATGTATGTGTGTATAAAGATTTTTTATATATATATATATATATATATATATATATATATATATATATATATATATATAGTTATTTTGTGTGTATACTTGTGTACAAGTTTCTGATATTTTTTGTATATTTGCTTTGAAATTTCACAGTGATATTCCTGTAATGTAACTCCATCCTAAAATTCCTATTACCTCTGTTCCATAATAGTTGTCACATTTGCATACAAATTTCATACATTAAATGTACCAACTATTATGGAACAGGTAGTACTCTTTATCTCTAATACCCTTTTTGAAACCTTTCATTAATCCTTAATGGAAAATGCTACTATATTTCTCCTGTAATGGTTGTTCCATTTGAATATAACTTTCATACACCAAATGTATCAACTGTTATGGTACATGAGTCTTAAATAATAAATGTAAGTGTCTAAACAGAGAATGGTATAGACCACACTATGCATAAGAAATTGACTATTCCTAAAGTTTCTGTTAAATGGACCAAATTTTTGATAGCAGGTCAGCCTTAACTTCTTTTTTTTTATTATTAAGGCTGACCTGCCAAAAAACCTGATCTAAGACTAAAATCTTTGGAATAGTCCATTTTTAGTGGGCAATATGGCCTAAACCATTTTCTAGACACTTTAATATTCATTATTTAACAATGGCAGTATTCTTTATTTCTCATACCCATCTTAAACCTTTTCATTAATCATAATAAAAATGTTACTCTGTCTCATAATAGTTGTTACACTTGCATATTAATTTCATACATTAAATGTATCAACTATTACGGGGCATGTGTAGTATTCACTATACAATGTGTGTGTGTGTGTATGTTAAGCAGATCTTTCAAAGTAAAACCGAAGAAATCAGAAAAAAGACAAAAAGCTGTAATTTATTTTTTAATTTTTGTTTTTCAGAAATACATGTTCAAAAATTGATAATGAAAACTTTTTTTTTGTTTTAAATTAAAACCAATTTTTTTAAAAAATTTAATTGTTTCAGTTTTCAAAATTGACAGAATAAAGAATAACAACACTTTAACAAGATAACATCTTCATTCCCAATTTCAACCTGTAACTTCTGCTGTTAAAAAAATTAGAAACAAATGCTGTCAACTTGAAGACATTTTTTTTTAAAAAACAATCCAAAGATTCACTTTTTTTGTTGTTTTTTTTCGTCTCTCTTTTCTAGTTTTTCACTCTTTTTCTTGAAATCTGTAATCTCTTTTGACAGTTATCAAAATTATATCAAAATATTAACTAAATAAAATATATGGCTATTTATTTTTATTTTTTTTACCTGATCTTATATAATGAATGCACTTTTTAAAATATTTATCATTAATGATTTTCAAAATTCAAAAGTTGTGGGGAGTCCCTGTGGTGTAGTAGCTAACATTTTGGACTGTGACATCATAGTGAGTTTAAACTCTAGTCACTCTTATTACTCTTTTGGACTCATATCTTTCAGAAAACTTCGAACTTTCATATCTCCTGCTATGGGTTAAAAAATACCACTGCTGTCCTTCTACAAGAACGGATGGCTTTGGCATCTATTTTGTGAAAGTTTTCAATGATTTTGTCTCCAAATAAGTAATGATGCGAAATATTTTTCCTCTCTTCTCCAAGAGATTGTGATTGAGGGTTAATAGTTGTTATGACAGGTTATTAGGGGTCAATAAATAAATAACTCAACTCAGAGATATGAGGTGCTACACAAATGTATCCAAGTCTCTGAGGAGGGTCTCCTTGGTTCAACGTACACAAAGACAGACAAGGTGCTTACTACAGCTGCTGCTGCTCTCTGCTCTACCAGCTTAGTTCTTGGTTAATATTCTCTTTGGGTAAGTCCATTATTCTGGTTATAGGTCATTATTCTGGTCACCTACAACATATAGTATACTATTTTCAAATCTGAAACAAAAAAGAACACAGCATTATTATTAGCAGTCCATTATTCTGGTCATTATTCTGGTCACCTACAACATATAGTATACTATTTTCAAATCTGAAACAAAAAAGAACACAGCATTATTATTAGCAGAGTTATTAGCAGTCACATGAGTCTCATGTATATTGAGACACCTTATATAATTTTGAGATATAATTTAAAGAAGAGATTGGTACCAAACAGTCTTTCTCTTTAGTCAAAGCAAGTTTCTGTGCTGGAATGTCATTTTATATCACTACTTTTGACTCATCTTATCTCCTTGTCTTCAACAGCTGGCACATTTGCTTTGAAAGTTTAAGATATTAGACACTCTGAACATTTTTTGTGTAAGCTACCAGCCTCTGAAATGAAGAGATATCCAAGTTGATGAGATGGAAGTCGTCATCAAGGAGACAAGCAAATGCCTTGCAACATGTGATAGAGTATATTCTTGCGACATACATTATAAAAAAGAATAAACTGACTATTCTTTTAGATGGTGAGGTTCAACACTTTAAATTATATTCAAAATTTACATTGATACATTTTTTTTTTCTTAAATCTAAAATATAAATTAAAATAAAAAAAAACCTGGTCATAAAAGATAAAAGTGTATCATTTATGTGGACACTTTTTGACACTCTCTCTCTTCTTTTTTAATCAGTAATCATATTTGGTGTGATTTTAATCAGAATAGTCAGAATAAAATGTGAAAAAAAAAATCACCTGAAAGCAGATGACCCAGTACAATCCCCGCCCCCACCACCACCACCACCATTTCAGCCAACCCCATAAATAAATGATTCATTAGTTTTACTCAACAATAGTCCTAAGGTGCAAGGTTAGTGTTGCTGGCTATTTGGATATGCCAAAGAGAAGTTACAAAGTTCTTAGGTTTTTTAAAAAAGAAAAAGAAAGGGACTTTTTTTTTTACTTAATAAGGAAAGAAAATATTTTTCCAAGATCTAATTACTAAGATCTGTAGTAAGAATGGATCTACTGTTAGATAACTTTGAATACAGTATCTATATATTAATAAATTTGTAACTCTGTACCTACCTTTGACATGTGTCACACTTTCAGTTATAAATATGCATTTGGTGTTGGTTGCTTTTAGCAAAACACTTGAACAAAGTTTTCTGAGGGTAGGAAGAGGAGAACATCTTAAATATACCTGCACAGAGTAAAAGATGGAGGAGGGGGTAGGTGTTGAGAGAATAGGTTATAATTTATCATATATATATATATATAATTTAAAAAAATATGCTATTTATAAGTTTGGTACTATTTACCTTTAAACATCTACTATGAGTGGGGAGATCTGGCTATAGATAAGGGAGGTAACTGTTGTACCTATTTTTAAATATTAAGAATAATAATGTAACTATAATAAAGATACTTTAGATTATGACAATATTTAACTACATCACCCTCAAGGGTCCTATTCCACATGGGGGTGGAGGGGTCTAAATCGGCATAAATTACCCAGTTCTCTTGATCAATGGTATGAAGGTGTTTGACTAGATCTATTTCTACTAATTTGGAGGCACTTGTAGGGTAATGGTTATTGTCGTAGGAAATGGACGCAGCAATCTTGGTTCAAATCCTGAACAAGGTTGTTTTCCTTTTACACAGTGCTAATACTCCCGTGAAAGATATGTATTCAACTAGTTCAAGGGGTTGACTGGGCTCTTTAATCTTGCAATGGCAACTGATATAGGAGTAGGAAAAATTTAAACCTGTTAGACTGCTTAAAAATTGATCTTGTCACATTCTGCTTGTAGTGGAAGGTTTGTGTAAATAGATACTTCCACTACTTTCCATTTTGGTGCAATAGGGTAGATCCCACCACAGGGTAGAAATCCCTAGGATCATACTCACTTCAATTTTTTTTTTTTTTTTTTTTTTTCGTGTGTCCTGTTTGAAGACAATGGAATACCACTGAGGGTGATAAACAAATATCACACTCTATTCTCTGTCTATTTTGTCATAAATTCTTGGACTTCATAAAAATAATTACATATTCAGAGTATGAGGTCAAGTAAAAAAAAAAAATTATAAAATTACTCAGTTCTTTGATTTTTCAAAGAATAATTATGTTATAAAATTGTATATTGATAAGATTTTTGTGGATTTTTTTTCCTCAAATTTTTAAACTTCAAAAAGAAAATATATTTGCGGTTTGTTTAAAAAAAAAAAAAATGAATAAATAAAAAATAAAAATCTTAACAGATAATATTCTGTCCCCTTTTTTTCTGCTTGAACAGACTTTTTGTGATCCTTTGACAACTGATTAGCGGCCTCAAAATAATGTCTGTCATTGAAAAAAATCTATCTATGGTTTCCATAACTCACCCACTTTAACCTTATTGAAAAATAAAAATGAATTTCATTAAAAATGTTTTCAGATGTCTTTTTTATTTTTAGATGAATCTGTGTCAATCATCAAACCAGGCCAGTCTTAAGTGTTGGGTCCAATTGGGAACATATATATTGCAATGTGTTGTCGTAGGGCCAGCCTTAAGAGGTGTGGGTCCTAATTGGGAACATATATATTGCAATGTGTTGTTGCAAGGTCAGCCTTAGGAAGTGTGGGGGTCTATTTGAAACATTGATTGCAATGTGTTGGTGCAGGTTCCAATTCTGAGCTAGTTTTAAGTGCAGGGCCAAATTGGGAACATATAAATTGCAATGTGTTGTTGCTGGGCCAGCCTTAGGTGTTGTTGTGTTTACTTAACAAGCCAAGAGTAGGTGTAGGGTCCAATTGGTTTAAGGCCGACCTTGCATTATTTATTACTAAAATCTTCATAGGGTTTGTGTGTAACCATCTTTGAGTGGTGCTGGTGACATTCTTAGGATAATGGTTATCGTGATTGGAAATAAATTGTCAGCTGTATTGATTCAACAAACTGATTTGACAAATTCTTAAGTCACTTGTATTTTTGTGCTTGCATTTTTTTAATGACATTTTAATGAAAATTGAGCATTCATTCCTCCTTGCATTATCATTCTATGGTTTCAGTGAAGCAGAACATTTTTTTTTTAAATAGATATCTTTCATAGAGTAATTGTGGTATTTGGGTGATTGAGATTTGGAAGGATCATGTACTTGTTCTATTATGATATGAATGGGTTCATGATTGAGATTAGTTAAGCTTATTCTAGAAAAGCATCAGTTGCTTGGACAGTCACTCCTCTCCTCAATCTCCCACAATTTTTAAGGCTTTGTGCACAATTGTGAGAATTTTATCTATGATAAATAATACCAAACATGAGATGTAGATTTATTTATAACAAATGAATACAAACATTTAGATAAATATCTTATCTATCCTCACAGGAAATGGAATCGGTGACCAGAGTTTAAATCCTGGTTGAAGCTGTTGCATTTCACTTTGTGCTAATGCCCTTGGAAAAGGCATGAATCCATCTGTTTTCTCTCCAACTATGCATAAATAGTAGAGCATCCTGAGTTTTTGGCTTTGGTTAGGCAACCAGTATAGGAGAATGAGAAATCTGAATTCAAACCAACTGTACTCCACTTAAAAATTGACCTTGTATCACATCCTGCCCTTGGATGAGGGGTTGGGTAAATACATACAGGTGACAAATCTTTAAGCTAAAGAATATATTCATGTAAGGCAATGCTGACTATTGCCCACTTTACCAAAATGTCCTTGGTTTTGCACAACATTGCATCTGGTGGTGAGTTTTCAGTTATAGAGCTCTTGTACTGTGGAGTCACCCCTTCATCACCATTACTCCCAGGTCCACTCTGATCTGGAGTGGTTAATACCCGTTAGTGTTATATCTATGGGTAAAATAGATATGTTCAAGATGTTTAAAATGATCTCAGTTCTTAAAATATTGACATTGCAACTCTTACACTCAGTTAAATCTCATTATGATTTGCTACACTTTTCAGCTCAGTCAAAAAAATTAAAAGCAAAAAGAAAATTATTAGGAATATCTGAAACCATACAGTTGCTTGCAAATTATTAATTAGACAGGAATATTGGGACTATTGACCTCATCTTTATTATTATACTCACATTTCGGCTGAAATATTCTTTGGCCTTTTTCAGGTGCTTCATATTGAACTTGGGAGCCAACACAGAACCTCAAACTGAACCCTTTATTTAATCTATGGAGGTAGACTGTCAATTCTGTTAATCATGACTGGGTACAAGTGTTAAGTTATAGGAAGGATATATCATCTGAAATGTAATGATGATAACAATAAAAATGAGGTCAATAATCCAAATAATTCTAAGTGGTAAAAATTATCATGCTTCATCTCAGAAATTCAGACAAATAATTTGAGAGGAATACTTGAAACTTAGTGCAAATTATCTTTAATAATCGTTACTTGTAGCTATAATTGTTTATAATTATTCCTTGACACTATATACTTGCTTGCAAAATAAAACCCCACAAAAAATAAATTTCAGTAATAATCCAACAAGAGTTGACATACCTTGCCAACCAATATTACCAAAGTGAGCAATCATCAAAACACAAAAGATGGTGTAAAATTTGCAGTGATTTGATAAGCTTAACTTAGTACAAAGCTTGAAGTATGGGTCACAAAGTGAGAATCAAACCCACTAACAATGGCCTACTAGTCTAGCTTGATAACCATTATACCACAGTAGGTAACCAAAAAGCGAGTTCAAACTCTAATCGCACTATTATGTTCACTTTAAGACAAATACCTTTGGAAAAGGTATGAACCCCCTTATCCTTCCATCTATGGGTTAAATAGGTACTATTTAACCCATAGAACTACTGTTCTTCTAGAAGTATGGCTTTAGGCATAAGATAACCTACAAAGGTTGATATGCTATTAAAAACCAAAGAAACTGAAACAAATTTAAGTAATGAGTCGGCTCATTGTTCCTGATAGTGTTATTCAAACTTTTAATGAAATAACAGTAATAATAAAGTCTGTATTGAGCCAGAGTTTTGTGGTAAAAAGCAACAATAAGATGAAGTAAAACTTGTAATAAATTAACAATAATAAGGAAATTTGTATTGTTCCAGAGAGTTGTTTGAAAAGGCAATAATAATATGGATTCAAACTAGTAATAAAATAGTAATAATAAAAATGCTACATCAAAAAATTTCATAGAATCTAACCAAATTTCTTTTTCAAAATTTATAAGTTGCCAGTTTAATTTAAAAAATGACAGCCATATTGATTATACATGATTGTGTTTGGCACACTTCAGTTTTCATAAATCGAAAAAATAGAAAATCTTTTACTTGAGGCAAAATAAGATTGCAATTTAACATTTGAGTGGCATTGTTGTAATGCAAGATAATTCGTTTATTACTCTTTAAAATTTCAATTATAATGTTGCAACTTTCCATACATCAGAGAGCAAGGAGCTGGTGACAAAGATACTTGCTGGTTTAGCTCAATGGTTTGAGTAAAGGATAAGAAATTCCAAAATAAATTGAATTTTAAAACCAAAGTTAGAGATTTGCATACCTAACCACCTATTTATCGACATACAGTATCATGTATAATTCTTTATAAAAAGATATTTTTTTCTTCTAAAGTATATATATATTCAAAAATATATGTATTCAAAAAAAGATTTTTAAAAAATTACTGTAACTACAGTATTTTGATTTTAAAAAAAAAACATTAACTTCAAAATCATCATACAACACCCTCATATTTTGTTTTTTTCTATAAAACCACCACATACTTTAATTACTGTTTTACAAATTCTTCACATTCTTTCCAACAGTTTTTGAGAAAAAAGTAAATAGCAGCCCTTCCCAAGCATTCTTCAAGCAGTGAAAAAGCTCACTCTCACTATTTGGGTATTCTCTTTGAACTCTCCTATCAAATTCATTCTTATTCTAATTCAAGAAAGGTCAGATTAAGGTGGCCAACTCATAATTTCCAAAATTTTGTTTCTTTTTTTTTTTTAACCAGATTATATAGCATGGCTTTGCAAAATTAACTGGTGTTTTGTTTTTTGTTTTTTTCTCATGATTCCCTTGACCTGAATCAAATCTCCAGCCCTCACTCCACCAAAACACTCTTACGCCATGCTTAACTATTGAAACCACACATTCATAATTTAGTTATTTTCTAGGCTTTCTTCTCATATATATTCTCCTTGTATAATTAAAAAGTTCAAATTTATATTCATCTCTTCACAATAAATTTTGCTTCTCTTTCAATGTCTAGTTTTTATGTTCTTTTGCCCATAATAATCTTTTTTGCCCATAATAGTCTTTTCTACTTATTCACCTTCTGTAATGGGTTTCTTGATGATTATATTCCTCTGACCTCTACTGATCTAAATAGAGTTTTCACGCTGGATAGCGTCAGTGGAGACTATTACTCCTTAAAATAAAAGCCCTATGAAAATATTGTTGTAATAGCAAAACCCTTTTTTTCCTTCAAAGACAACTATATTTTAGCCAAAATAAGTGGTCCTTGTAAACAAGAATCAATGTTATAACATTAGAAAGTGCTGTTAACATTTAGAACCTGTAATTAAAGTATTTATCTTCAGCAGTATTTGTCAGATTTTGCCTTTTTATGCAAATTATTTGAAAATCAAAAAGTAGAATTGCCGCGACCGGCCGACAAACCCTTACCGCGACCTGCCGATAAACCTAAACATATCAAATCATACGCCCGAGTTAGGACGATTATATCCGAGTACGACCGGAACTGACTAAGCCCTTTTTTCTTGCTAACGACCTTGACATCTAGTTATAGCTAAAAGAAAAGGGAGAATTAAAATTAATAACATTCACAAAACACTTCGGCCAAAAATTACCTGATAAGACTTGAACTAATAGTCGTCGCCAGCCTATAGCAGGTTAGGAAAATACTTTACGGCTACACTCATTTTTTATCAAAGAATTTTATATCCACGCGGCTGGAGCTGTGTGTCACAGCACCTTCGTAATATCAGCAAGCCCTTGCTGGGCCGTCTGGCATTCGTGCCGGATGGGTGCTCGAAACCAAGAGCAGACTCGGGGCCGAATAGGCCCCCAGCTTCGGCTGGGCAACCTTCGGGTGGGCGAGCTGCACTTTTGTCCCCTTTGTACGGCACTAGACCAAGCGTCTAGTTTAAGCCGTTAACTGGCATACGTGCCCGGACCCACATTTGGGTTCGTGAAACTGCTTGCCTCATCAGGCTCACATTGCACTAAGTGAGCCGATGAGCAGCACAGACAAGCAGGGTTCGAGTCTCGGCTCCTTCCCGACCTTCCCCTCCCCTTTATCCCCACTTTAATCGGCCTTCAGGCTTTTGACCTTGTGTCAAGTCGTGTCTGGTGGGAGGCAGCGACAAATATATGGCACGCTCCTAGCGAAGCTCATTAAGGAGGAATCCTGCATTCTGTGCGGTCGCATTCACCTTAACTTCCGACGTTGATCCCACTTCTCGTGGTAGATCCCCTTTTTTTTTCCCCACCTACATAGGTATGCACAAAGGTCCTTTTTAGGACCATAAGAGGTCTCTGTCTGCGGGTCAGAGCATCTCTGACTGGTCAGTAATGATCAGTCGAAGTAGACGGCCAGGCGGCAAACACGAAGACGGATTCTAAGACCAACCGGTCTTAACTCTCAGTCGGTTCCGATAGTCCGATAAGCTGCGCAGCGCTAATGGCACGGTCCAGCCTTTAGCTACTCCTTCGCTATCTGCGCAGCGCTAAGATAACGCCCATCTTAGCCTTGGCCTTCTGGCCTGTCCGCTCGACAGCTCGGCTTTGACCCGACAAAGCCTTCGCAGCTGTCCGCTCGTCCGCACGGCTTTGACCCGACAAAGCCTTCGTTCCCGTCAGCTCGCCCGCACGGCTTTGACCCGACAAAGCTTTCGCTCTCGTCCGCTCGTTCGCACGGCTTTAACCCGACAAAGCCTTCGCTCTCGTCCGCTCGTTCGCACGGCTTTAACCCGACAAAGCCTTCGCTCTCGTCCGCTCGTTCGCACGGCTTTAACCCGACAAAGCCTTCGCTCTCGTCCGCTCGTTCGCACGGCTTTAACCCGACAAAGCCTTCGCTCTCGTCCGCTCGTCCGCACGGCTTTGCCCCGACAAAGCTTTCGTTCTCGTTCGCTCATCCGCACGGCTTGGGACCCGACAAAGCCTTCGCACTAGTCCGCTCGTCCGCACGGCTTTGACCCGACAAAGCCTTCGCTCTCGTCCGCTCGTCCGCACGGCTTTGAGACGACAAAGCCTTCACTCCCGTCCGATACGTCCGCACGGCTAGGGGGCCCAGCAAGGCCCTAGCCTTTCCTCGACCTCGACGCTCTTGCAAGGTACAACGCAGTCCACGTAACGACTCGCTGTTACGGACGGTTCTACCACTGCAACACCTGACTCACGTACGACCCGTCGTACGAGTCAACAACCCGATCGACACACCCTTGGTTAACCACAACATACCGTCACAACCAGGGATATCGATCTACCAACCTCGATCGAACATCTAGCTGTACTCAACGACTCGACCTACGCCAGCGACCCTCGTCGAACGCCCAGCTGCGAACACATACAACCGCCACGGACATTTACATTCACGCTTGTAAATACGACGAAATAAATTGTCATTTGTAATTATCATTATCTCACCTTTGTTCCTTCATATTGCTTTGGCTGTTCTCATTCACATAAATTCATTTGCGGGGTCGACATACTTATAGGCCCCGCAACAAGTGGTGACCCCGAACGTGAATACAGACAGAGCAATGGAGGGCAGCGGTGAGTCCGATACATTAATGGCAAACGTCACCGTGGCGTTGCCAACGTACAATCCAGATGTACATTCCTGGTTCCAACAAGTCGAAACCATCTTCCTCATGCTGAGGATAAGATCCCAGCGCATCAAAGTAGCCAACTTGATGCAGAAATTGCCACCAGACGTTATCAGCCGGATTACGGATGCTCTCGCTGAACTCCCAGAGAAAAAACCCTACGACTACCTTAAGGACATAATCCTTAAACGTACAGGCCGCTCTGAAGAAGAAAGAATCCGGGACGTCCTTCAAAACATCACGATCGGAGACAGGACACCAGCCCAACTTTTAAGATTCATGAAGAGTCAGTTAGGCTCGAAGCATGTCTCAGAGACCGTCCTGCGAACCCTATGGATGGAGCGACTACCATCATGGGTCTCGCAAATAATTGCTCCAATGTCCCGATCCACCGCATTGGACGGCTTGGCCGACTCCGCTGATTTGGTGTTCGAACGATCCAACAACATCACCTCTGTCCAGGCACCAACATCGGAGTCGCAAACAACAAAAGAGCTGCGAGCCATGAAAAAAATGATGGCAGACCTGCAAAAACAACTTCACGAGATGAAGGTCACCCGACGACAGAGGCCAAGGGATAGGACGCATAGTCGCCATCGACGCCCTCGAACCCCTAGTAATCACCGGACCAACGACGAAGACATTTGCTGGTATCATCAGACATTTGGAGACCAAGCAAAGAAATGCAGGCCGTACTGCAAATTCACGTCGGCCCAGGAAAACTAGGAAACCGGAGGGTAACGACGACGAACCCATCCGGTAACGAACTAAAGACATGTCGTCTCTTCTATATATGGGACCGGAGGAATAAAATAAAATTCCTTGTAGACACGGGTGCAGCCATCAGCGTCATACCTCACACAATTGACCCATCCGCTAAGCCCACCCCACTCAAACTACAAGCAGCCAACGGTTCCACTATAGACACGTACGGTGGAAAGACGCTCTCTCTAAACATTGGCATGCGGCGTGACTACACTTGGACCTTCACGCTGGCCAACGTCAAAATACCAATCCTCGGCGCAGACTTCCTGGCGCACTACGAACTATCGGTTCACATGAACCCACGAACATTGTCGGATACCTTGACGAACCTCCACGTCATAGGGACGCCAGCACGACACAGCACCACGGGGATCGGAATCGCAGCATGCCATGGCCAGGATTACGTGGACATCCTGAATCAGTTCGTGGATATAACACAACCATTCAAATCCACTGATTCGGGTGTCCACCAAACGCAACACCACATCAAAACGAGTGGTCCACCAGCACACTCCCAACCCAGACGACTCGCGCCACACAAACTGGCTTATGCTAAAGAGCAGTTTGAACAGATGCTAAACGACGGCATCATACGACCCTCGGACAGCCCCTACGCTTCACCTCTACACCTGGTACCGAAACCTGGAAACAAGGAGTTCCGGATATGCGTCGATTACAGGAAACTGAACGCCTCCACAGTTCCTGATCGATATCCGGTACCCCACATCCACGATTTTGCTTCCGGACTGCAGGGTTCTCGTATCTTCTCGAAAATAGACCTTACGAAGGCATACCATCAGATCCCTGTAGCTCCGGAAGACATCCCAAAAACAGCAATTACGACACCGTTTGGCCTGTATGAATTCCTAAAAATGCCATTCGGTCTACGTAACGCGGCACAAACCTTCCAACGCTTGATGGACGAAGTCCTGCGTGGTCTACCCTATGTATATGCGTACATCGACGATATCCTGGTAGCCAGCAAAGACGATGATTCTCACAAACAACACCTACGTGAAGTGTTCAGACGACTTTCACATTACGGATTACGTCTGAACCTTGACAAGTGTGTTTTCGGGGCGCCCAGCATCGAATTCCTTGGACACAACACCGATGCTGAGGGAATAACCCCTCTACCAACGAAGATCAGTGCGATCCAGGATTTTCCAACGCCGACGTCAATGAAACAGCTGCGACGTTTCATTGGAATGATAAACTTCTACAGAAGGTTCATCCCAAAGTGTTCCACTATTCTCCAACCTCTTACGAACTTACTACAGAGGAAGAATAGGAACATTTCACTAGAAACAGACGCTCTTCACGCATTCAACGCCGCAAAGACCGCGCTGGTGAACTTCACCAAACTCTCGTACATTAAGGACGACCCAAAAACGCATCTCGCCCTTACGACTGACGCATCGGACGCCGGAGTAGGAGCTGTAGTTGAACAGGAATACGACTCCCAACGCAAACCAATCGCATTCTTTTCGGCCAAGCTTTCACCAGCACAGAGAAGGTACAGTACCTTTTCACGAGAGTTGCTGGCCATATACTTGGCCGTCAAGCATTTTAGACACCTCCTAGAAGGCAGAGACTTCGTGATCTACACAGACCACAAACCACTGACGACAGCAATGAGAACTAACTCCGACAAGTACACAGCTCGGGAAATTCGACATCTCGATTACTTGTCACAGTTTTCCACCGACATACGTCACGTCAAGGGGAAGGATAACACGGTCGCAGACACTTTATCCCGGACAGATATCCACGCTCTGGATAACGATGTTCTGAGTCAGGATTTAATCGCGAAAGAACAAAAATCCGACTCAACATTACAAGAGGTGAAAACGAACACCTCCCTGAAACTTCAGGAGTTCCCAGTACCTCTCAGCGACGGAAGACTGTACTGCGACATCAGCCAGGCCAACCCAAGGCCCTACGTCCCCCCGGCATTACGAAAACAAGTATTTCGACACTTACACGGATTGTCACACCCGAGTAAACGTACGACCGTCAAACTCATTACTGAACGCTTCGTCTGGCCCAACATGAACACAGACATCCGCGAATGGGTCTCTACGTGTCTAAAATGCCAGCAGTATAAAATCCACCGGCACACAAAATCTCCTATTGGCACCTTCAGCAGTCCTGACGCACGTTTTTCCCACTTACACATCGACCTGGTCGGACCAATGCCAATGTGTCAGGACTACCAATATCTATTGACGGTGGTGGACCGCTTCTCACGATGGCCCACTGCTGTGCCTATCAAGGACATCTCAGCAAGCACTGTTGCCAAGACCATTCTGAAAGAATGGATAAGTACGTTTGGTACACCTCAAGTCATCACAACCGATAGAGGAGCACAGTTCCAATCATCCCTCTTTCAGGAATTCTCGAACCTACTCGGCGTCAAACACATAAAAACGACTGCTTACCACCCACAGGCTAACGGCCTTGTTGAGAGGTTCCACAGATCTTTAAAAACCTCTTTGGCCGCTAGAACTGACTCAACAAACTGGGTGGATGAATTGCCTCTGATCCTCCTCGCATGGAGAAACACTGTCAAGGAAGACATTGGATGTTCGCCTGCCGAACTTGTTTTCGGCACACCGCTCTCACTCCCGGGTGAATATTTCAACGACTCCCTCGACACAGCTTCAAAGCCATCAACCCCGTTCATCCAGGAGCTCCGCCACAAGATGGCACGTTTAAAATATACTCCTCCTCGACAGCAACAGACAGGCACATTCATACCACAACATCTCCGGGACTGTAAGTACGTTTTCGTACGAAACGACACCGTAAGAAAACCGCTCACACCAGCTTACCAAGGTCCATATAAAGTGATACGACACTCCAACAAACACATCACGATTAGGCGCGGTAACACGACCGATACTGTTTCTATCGACAGGACTAAACCAGCGTTTTTGGAGAACCAACACCCCACCGAATCAACGACACCTTCTTCCGAAAGTACTCCAACGCCATCACGTCAGCAAACCCGATCTGGAAGGAAGGTCACTTTCCCTAGCAACCTACGGACCGATTATTACTACTAATTGATGGACGATCAATTATCTAGGGAGAGGCCTTGCCGCGACCGGCCGACAAACCCTTACCGCGACCTGCCGATAAACCTAAACATATCAAATCACACGCCCGAGTTAGGACGATTATATCCGAGTACGACCGGAACTGACTAAGCCCTTTTTTCTTGCTAACGACCTTGACATCTAGTTATAGCTAAAAGAAAAGGGAGAATTAAAATTAATAACATTCACAAAACACTTCGGCCAAAAATTACCTGATAAGACTTGAACTAATAGTCGTCGCCAGCCTATAGCAGGTTAGGAAAATACTTTACGGCTACACTCATTTTTTATCAAAGAATTTTATATCCACGCGGCTGGAGCTGTGTGTCACAGCACCTTCGTAATATCAGCAAGCCCTTTTCAACCCTCGTTGGCACGCTCCTAGCGAAGCTCATTAAGGAGGAATCCTGCATTCTGTGCGGTCGCATTCACCTTAACTTCCGACGTTGATCCCACTTCTCGTGGTAGATCCCCTTTTTTTCCCCACCTACATAGGTATGCACAAAGGTCCTTTTTAGGACCATAAGAGGTCTCTGTCTGCGGGTCAGAGCATCTCTGACTGGTCAGTAATGATCAGTCGAAGTAGACGGCCAGGCGGCAAACACGAAGACGGATTCTAAGACCAACCGGTCTTAACTCTCAGTCGGTTCCGATAGTCCGATAAGCTGCGCAGCGCTAATGGCACGGTCCAGCCTTTAGCTACTCCTTCGCTATCTGCGCAGCGCTAAGATAACGCCCATCTTAGCCTTGGCCTTCTGGCCTGTCCGCTCGACAGCTCGGCTTTGACCCGACAAAGCCTTCGCTGCTGTCCGCTCGTCCGCACGGCTTTGACCCGACAAAGCCTTCGTTCCCGTCAGCTCGCCCGCACGGCTTTGACCCGACAAAGCTTTCGCTCTCGTCCGCTCGTTCGCACGGCTTTAACCCGACAAAGCCTTCGCTCTCGTCCGCTCGTTCGCACGGCTTTAACCCGACAAAGCCTTCGCTCTCGTCCGCTCGTTCGCACGGCTTTAACCCGACAAAGCCTTCGCTCTCGTCCGCTCGTCCGCACGGCTTTGCCCCGACAAAGCTTTCGTTCTCGTTCGCTCATCCGCACGGCTTGGGACCCGACAAAGCCTTCGCACTAGTCCGCTCGTCCGCACGGCTTGGGACCCGACAAAGCCTTCGCTCTCGTCCGCTCGTCCGCACGGCTTTGAGACGACAAAGCCTTCACTCCCGTCCGATACGTCCGCACGGCTAGGGGGCCCAGCAAGGCCCTAGCCTTTCCTCGACCTCGACGCTCTTGCAAGGTACAACGCAGTCCACGTAACGACTCGCTGTTACGGACGGTTCTACCACTGCAACACCTGACTCACGTACGACCCGTCGTACGAGTCAACAACCCGATCGACACACCCTTGGTTAACCACAACATACCGTCACAACCAGGGATATCGATCTACCAACCTCGATCGAACATCTAGCTGTACTCAACGACTCGACCTACGCCAGCGACCCTCGTCGAACGCCCAGCTGCGAACACATACAACCGCCACGGACATTTACATTCACGCTTGTAAATACGACGAAATAAATTGTCATTTGTAATTATCATTATCTCACCTTTGTTCCTTCATATTGCTTTGGCTGTTCTCATTCACATAAATTCATTTGCGGGGTCGACATACTTATAGGCCCCGCAACAGAATTTTAAAACTTAAAAAAATACTGTCGTAAACGCACAATCTTTTTTTTAAACAAAGGCAGTTATATTTTAGCCAAAATGAATGTTCCTTATAAACAGTAACCAAGGTTACAACATTAGTGAGTGCAGAGTTAACATTTACAATCTGTATTAACAAAATGTTTATCCTTAGCAGCAGTTATCACGCAGGATGGGTCAGTTCTTTTTCTGTTAACATTTGCGCCGATTTCTATCTACCTTTGTAACAAATATTGCACCTAATGTCTAGAAATCATCATCTTCTCGTCAATTTGTCTTGGAGAGTAACCCCCTTTGAATAACATTTAAACTTGTGCTCTCACCTAAATGCTTAGATTTTGCCATTTTATGAAAACTCTCACCTAAATGCTTAGATTTTGCCATTTTATGAAAACTACTTTAAAATCAAAAAGTAAAATTTAAAATCTTATAAAAATACTATCGTAAATGTACAATCTTTTTTAAACAAAGGCAGCCATGTTTTGGTCAAAATGAATGTTCCTTATAAACAGCAACCAATGTTACAACATTGCTCAGTGCTTAGTAAACATTTAGAACGTGTATTAACATTTTGTTGAAAAATTTGTTAAGCTTGAGAAGTTTACTGATAGGTTACTGACGAAAACAAAATATAGTGTTTCTCATAGAAATTATTTATATTTTAGCATGATTTATCGAGACGAAATTTAAACTTTTTGGTACTAAGAGGAGTGTTTATGTGAGAAGAAAAACTGAAAAATAACAGCAAATTCATTTCAGTTTTTGAAATTCTATCTTTTACTTAACATGAATACAAAATATCTCATTTTTAGTTGGTTTGTTTTTTTTAAATAAAAGCCAAGTGACACCAGACTCTTTCTTTGTAGTATATATATATATGTGTGTGTGTGTGTGATTGTGTAGGTGGGTGGGTGAGTGTTTATGGGAGTACGTGTATGTGTATCCATATTTTATGGGATAGTGTTTTATATTATTTCCTCGTACAAAATAAATGCAAGAACAATTCATGATGAATTAACAACATTTTATTGCCTGAGCAAATTTGATTAAATGATAATGAGATACAAAAAGAGTATGTGTGAAGAAATGTCCTTAAATGGACTGAGACGTCTTTAACCTATGTACACGTAATAGAAATAGAGTTTTTAAGGAAAGCTTTACATATTTAAGAAGTGTACTGTTCTGTAGTATCATATTCAGTGCGACACGCAGATTTTTGAGGAGGAGAAGTCCCGTTGTTTTGTCTGTTCAAGGTATCATCGTGTGGAAGAAGAGAATGGACATAACATATTGCTTGGCCAGAGACCAAGCACATGTAGATTGCTTATTAGTTGTCGAGATTGAAGACGTTTTAACTTTCATGGGCCCTATATATATATATATATGAAACCAGAATGTTTTACTATTAAAGAAAATATTAGTTTATTTATTGTTAAATAAAACTGAATGAACATCCTTTAAGTATGATCATTCCATAATTTTTGAGAGTAGTATATATATATATATATATATATATATATATATATATATATATATAAAAGCGTGGTGTATTCAATAAGTTTCCAGACTTTTTTTGTACAGGCATTTAAAATTGTTGTAGACTCTTGAAAATTCAGTATGTTATTGCTATACATCTTATGAGATGACTGATCAATTGTTATGATTTCAGGTTCAAATGAACATCTACAGCAGCAATTGGAATACACCCTACATTGTCACAGCTGGTGAATTTCAAAAATGCAATCTGGACGTGAGGACACTTTATAAGAACGATATGCAATAAAATTGTGTTTTAAACTTGGAAAAAATGCCAGAGAAACGTATGGAATGTTTCAGATGGCTTTTGGAGCATCTTGCATAAATCGAGCATCAGTTTTTGAGTGGCATAAGAGATTCAAGGAAGGCAGGGAGTCCGTGAGGGATGATGAGAGGTGTGGGAGGAGTAAGGAAGTCAATACACAAGAGTTGATTGGCCAAAGGGTTAGGGTTAGGGTTACTATGTTGAAGTTTTAAGGGAGTTCAGGAAGAGATTCCTAGGGAAGAGACCAGCACTCATCAAATCGGGTCAGTGGCATTTCCACCAGGACAATGCACCAGTCCACAACTCCATCCTTGTCACAGACTATTTGACCAAGAAGAGCATCAAGACAGTTCCTCCCCGTCCCTATAGTCTAGACATTGCTCTCTGTGACTTTTGGTTATTCCCTAAGCTCAAAGGCTGTCGTTATGAGACAGTTGAGGTGATGAAAGAGTCTGTGACGAAGGTCATTGACACACTCACACAAGAGGACCTCAATGGGGCCTTCCAGAAGTTGTTGGAATGGTACAACAAGTGCATTGCAGCCGAAGGAGATTACTTCGTAGGGAACTTGAGTTTCATGTGTGTACTATCAATAAAAGTGCCCATATGAAAAAAGTCTGGAAACTTATTTAATGATCCTCGTATGTATATTTTTGTATACCTGTCTGTGTGTATACATATATTTATGTATGTATTTACCCAGCCCCTCCTTCTTGAATATAATGTGACACAAGGTCATTTTACAGCGGGTTTTCCAGGGAAAGGAGTAGCGCCCTCCCAACACCTTGGTGTAGTAGCTATTGAAAAAGGAGCCTTCTGGTCGCCCTCGACTACGGTCACCAACTTTACAACGGGTTTGAATTAAGTTTTCCTTCTCCTAAATTCATTGTATTAACACAGTTAAAGAACCCAGTCTCCCGTACTATTTACCCATAGCTGGATGAGTGAGGAAGAACAGATAAATTTAGGTCTTTTGTGTGACCATTAGTGCAAGGTAAAATGCAAACAGAATTTGAACTCGGGTCACCGATCCCATTCCCTACGACAATAACCATTGAGCTAATCTCCCTTTCTCCCCTCTCTCTCTCAGCAGGTCCAAGTAGCCATATGAGAGTATACATTATTAATACCAATGCCAAAGACTCTTGAGTGAAAAGTTGATTGAAAAATAATTAAAGTTACTGTCTCTTTTCTTGTAAGATCATATTAGAGCATTAATTTGCCCCAGTATGGTATTAACAAAAAAATAGTTAATTGCAGTTCGCATTGTTTTAAAACTAGATAATATAATTTGTGTATATAAAAGATCTTTTCTTTTGTATGTCATTGTGTAGAAGCAAAGTATTTTGATACGATAATATGTACGTATAATGCTAAGCTTAGAAATTTGGGGTAAGGAATGTTACATTAGCATAAGCTGCTCTATCGAAAAGGTAAACAAAAAAAAAAAATGCTTTTTACTTGAACAAATAATCAATCGATGTTGAAAATAAATACATTCTGAATGAATTTAATGTTGTAAAGGCAACTGAAATTCACCCAATAGAAATAATGACGAAAGGTGAGTAACATGAAGAAATTCTCTTATGCATACTGAAGGTTAGTCTATTTTATCGTTTTATCTATAATATTTTCATAGACTCCAAATTATATCAAAAATGGATTAATTTATCCACGATTCTAATAGGTTGAAAATGTATTTTTAATAATGCATTAGGGAAAAGATTTCTTAAATTATTTTGGGTTTTAATCCTTCAAAAATTAATGAGGCAAATAAAATGGTATCATTTGCTAATTCACTGAAAGGATATGTTCCAAATATCTTAATTCTTTTTTTTGTTTATATATATTTTCACTTATTTATTTATTGGTCAGGCTATCTAATGTTTTCCATATCGCTGACCACAATGCATCTCAGTCTTGACCTTGCCATTCTTCTCCATGTTTGTCCGAATCACTAGACTATTTCATTTTTCCATCGTCCTAGAAGTCTTCTGAATATTCGTTTCCGGCCTCTTAGATACCACTCGATAATTGCACACATCCACTTGTCTGTGAACCTTGTGACGTGTCTGGCCCAGCGTAACTTCTACTTTCAGTATTCAGTAATCGCGTTTTTCATTCTGCTCTGCTCTCGAATAACCTCGCTTCGAATGTGCTCACGCAACAATATTCTTGGCATGGATCATTCCCAGACTCCCTTTGTTAAAACAGTCTATGTTCCTTATTTGTGGTTGCCCACGTTTCGTTTGAATATAAGATAGCTGGAGAAACAGTACTATTGAAAAGATTGGTCCATAGGATCTTGTTCAGCTTTAGCTTGAACAAGTATTTGAACACCCCTTCCACCTTGACCTTGTTCTCTACCGAGATTTCCACATTCATGTCTCGGCCCATATTTACCATACGTCCAAAGTAGAACAATATATATATATATATATATATATATATATATATATATATATAATATAAAAAACTACAGTCTCTTTTCTTGTAAGAGAAGGTAATATTAGTTAGAACGTTCATATACCCCAATATAGTATTATGAAAAAAAGTTAATAGCAATTTTTATCATTATCTTCATCCAGTCACACTGACAGCACAGACTTCCCTGACTCTCTCTTTCTCTCTCTATCCGTCGCTATCATCCATCACCGCTGGCAGGTCTTCCAAACTATATCTTGTGTTCACACAAAGCTGATGTAAATAAATTCTTACTGGTCAGCCAACACTGGCTTGTCGATATGTAGGAGTCAATACAAGAAAGTCACTTATGAGTTCGTCCTTGCTTCTCCTACAGTGTCCCGCATATTTTTTTCGTCTTACTTAGATGTTTTTGAGATGTCAGGTAAGTGGTCGTACAGCTGTTGTTTCGTAGGGTGTTGCTTCCTGGATTTTTTCAATATAGCTTGTAGCATTATTCTGTAGTTCCCATTCACCCAACGAAAGATTACTATGACAACCATTTCAATACAAGATAATATATTTTGTGTGTGTAAAAGATCTTTGTGTGTGTGTTATTATGTAAAGGCAAAGTATATCAATACGCTAATATGTATGTGTTATGCTTATGTGACGGCAAAATTATTAAAATCCCAAGACGGGAATTTACTTTTCGCACGTGTGAAGACGGGGTGGTCTGGCACTTGATCCCTCGTAGAATAAGTCCTTGTTCAAAGTCCTTTCTCAGGCATATGGGAACTGGCATATTATGTGGGGGTTAATTTGGGGCTAGACTGACCGCCGCTGGCAAGGGGTTTCCAGATTTCACATTGCACACACACCCAGTAGGCCACTAGCTCTTCCTACCCCTAGAATAATGGAAGATATGACCTCTAGTTTTTGATATGATAATATCAACTATAGTAGTCGACAACTCCGGTTTCCCGTATAATATTTTTAAAGGAAAGAATAGGACAATTTAGGCGAGAATAACATAAGGCGAAAGAAGCTGAAAACAAACAGGAAACAGACAACTTGACAGTAGATAACACAATGAACAAACTTCAAAACGTGGGGACATTAAAATATAACAATCCTTTTAATATACACGCGGACACACATATTCAACGTGTCGGCTACATTATCAGCGGATAATACATAACTATAAATGTCTTTCTTCCTTTTTTCCTTTTCTTTAGTCTTTCTTTAAATTGAGAGAGAGGGGGGGCAATTGCAATGCTTAAGAAGGGTGTAGGGAGAAACAGTCTTAGTGTTTACTTATCGTTCGACGATTTCCTTTGGAGAGTATTTTCTCTTTTACGGGCTGGCGGACTTTATATAATATATAGCTCTGGCTTGAAGATATGGGTTCTTCTTGTCCAAGATACTTTCCGTCTTCCCCCGGTGATTTCGACGGTAGTTTCATTATATCTTATCACTTCAACTACTGTCCCGCAAATCCCGGTGCTGGTGCTTCGCCCGGAGTTTGGCGCGAGATTCGTCCAATCTGTTCACAACGACATCTCTCTTCAAAACTGATTTTCTTTTACCCTATTTCTGCTGACGGAAGAAGGTGCCACTTCCGCCTTAGGGTTCTGGCCAATCATTTCGCTTCTTTCTTCTTCCCTTCTTTATCCATCCGGTCACAGAGTGCAGGCATCTGTTGGCTTTCACTCTGACCCACATTCTTTACTTTCTCCGACAGGCCGGCCGAAGTTGACCTACATTACTATTCCTCTTTTTAGCGGTCAGCCTTTGGTGGCCTGCTAATTCAAACTGGAGGGTAGTAGAAATTCCTTACTTCTCTTCTCTCACTAGCAGACCACGTGACACTTAGCTTAATAATCAGCCGTTGGGAATGCTATATAAATGCTATGAGCTCAATCGAAAAGGTAAGCAAAAAGAAAGATTTTCGAAGTACAGAAATAATCAAGCGATGTTGGAAATAAAATAATTCTGAAAGGAACTGAATGTTGAAAAATAAAAAAATAAATCTAATTAAGCAATTAAAAATGTGAGTAGCATAGAGACAGATCTCTATTGCTCACAGAAGTTAATTTATTTCATTTATTCATAAGATTTAGATTGGCTTCAAATTAGATAAAAGTGGATATATGGTGCTTATGTAATCGAGGACGTAAAGAGAGACAAAGAGATACTTTTTAACTTCCAACATTATTTTCTTTTGGGTTTAAAAACGGCTTATCTGTGGTGAAAAAATGATTTCCTGGACCAGTAGAAAATAGTCGTATCTCTCAATTAAGACGTTGAATTATATGATTTATTTTCTGTGGTAAATGTTTCAAGTCCAGTAGATATTTTCAGCAAAAGCTTCAACCGGTATTTCCCGTAAGATATGCTTCAGTGGTATCGGTTTGCTATTAGCAGATATGGCTAATCATCAAGCCATAAGACCCTCTAAGCACATGTGTTCGCTGCTAGCTGCCGAGGGAAAAAAGGATCCGTTCAGTATTATGGTGTAATCTTAAGTGAGGCCGGATTTCTTTTTCGGTGCCAATAATTCCGTCTTCTAGGCATGCGCAGATTTGGCTTCCTGTCAAAGACTCCGCTACACTTTTTGAATTTATTTTGTTTTAATTTTTTATTTTCTTTTTATAAATTACCAGATTAATTCATATATGATTCTAATTGGTTAAGAAATGTATGTAATGATCTATGAGAGAAAATATTTCTTAAATTATGTTGGTTTTTGATCTAACAAATTTTTGTGAGGTAATTCAAATATTATCGTCTGCCATCTCAAAGAAATTTAAAAAATGGTGACTTCTTAAACGACGGTCTTGATTGGTTTATAAATGCAAAAATACAATTTCTAAGATTAAAGCTACTGAAGCCAATTTTTTGTACCAAAATTATCACTTTTATTTAGCATGGAAATTAATCGATTTTCCATGAATATACATATGGCGCGGTCACACCAAGACCATTGCCAATGAACAACGAAAATCAAAAATACATGTACCCGAGCCATAATATCAGTTTCCATACAATTATTTAACAGCCTTTATCCTCATTTGCGAAATCTCACATGTGAACATGAAAAGGCTAAAAAAAAAAAAAAAAAAAAATAACAACGCCAAGTCCTTGTGTGTCACCTTTAATAAAATATGCTTACAAGAAAATCAGCTGCCAAAATACTGTGTGTGTGTGTGTGTGTGTGTGTGTGTGTGTGTGTGTGTGTGTGCGAGCGTGCGTGTGTTGCTTTATATTAGCTAATAATCACCTTAAAAGGATTAGATAGCAAATGAAAAGTCTAGTTTTAAGCATCTCTTTTCTTTAAATCATAAAAAAGAAGAGATAAGATTTTTGCAGCGTGACAGAATCTATTCAAATTACAGCAAGACTCAAATGGTCAAACTAAATGCTTAATTTGAAACAAACCTGCATGCTTATATTTTAAATTGACGGTTTTCGCTTCTCACATTTCAGAAAATTAACACATCTAAAGACGCTGCCTTTTTTTTTCACTTCGTGAAGTGACAAACGCTAAAGATAAAGAAAAAATTCTAAAAATAAAAGACAGATTGTTGCGGAGCCGATAAGCACGTCGACCCCGCAAATGTTTTTTAGTTAAAGCGTGCGAGTAATGACAGCCAAAGACAATGAAGGAAACAAAGGCGAGGTAACAAATATAATGAGTGACAATTGTCGTATTTACAAGCGCGTGTGTAAAGTTCGTGGTTTAGTATTTGTGTCTTCAGCTAGATGGGTGATGTCGGTAGCTGGTATGGTCGAGTCGAAGATGTGTGCAGCTGGACGATCGCTGCGGGCAGCTGGTGTCGGTCGAGTCGTAGAATACAGCTGGACGATCGTTGCGGGAAGCTGAGGTCGGTCGAGTCGTTGAATTGCAGCTGGACGATTGTTGCGGGTAGCTGAGGTTGGTCGAGTCGCTGAATGCAGCTGGACGATCGTTGCAGGTAGCTGATGACGATCGAATCGTAGATGTGTGCAGCCGGACAATCGTCGCTGTTAGAAGTTGGTGTTGGCAGCTTGGTTGCGTGGAGTCGAGCGAGCGTGGTGACTAAGACCTAGCCGTGTCTTAGTACTATGGACCAAGTGCACGCACGGGGAAACCGTGGCTAAGGTTTGCCGGGCCTTAGCACATACGAAGTCTAGCGAGAGAATCGTGTGGCTTTGCCGTGTCAAAGCGGTGCGAACGTATCCATGACGGTAGCTATGGCTTTGCCGCGCCAAAGTTGAGCGGACGGTCGGGACGGTAGCTGTGGCTGTGCCGCACCACTTTCATCCGCGTAACTGGTGATCGTACCAGGGGCGTATGGCAGTTCCTGGATACAGTTCGTCAGACCGACGTGGGTGTAAAGTCGGCGGAATTTGAGCACTCCTCACTAAGATGATGCCTACCATATTGTTCTGGGAGGGTCCCTATTTTGGTTCACCCCTCCTTTTACAGGTCACTAAAAGCGTGGTACCCATTAGATGTTAGCGGAGTGTCCAGGAATGGCCGGCATCGGCTCTTTGAGACAGGCCGTTGGTATCCTCACCCCCGAGGATTTCCGGTCCATCATCAGCACTGATTAGGTAAGTGGGCCAGAATGGCTTTAAACGTTGCCAGTTTAAATACGAGGGGACTGAGGGATGCAAGCAAGTGTGCGCACTTCACTTGCGAGGCGGACTGTCGGGTGCTGGAGGATGACTTTGTCGTTTATTCAGCATTCAGCAGCCAACTCAGCACTATTAGATGGACGCAGCCTTGATGCGATTGTCAATATGGTTTTTACAGGTGACGGGGGCCGGCTGCTGGTGGCTGATGTTGCCGTGAAAACCTTCGAGTTTCGGATAGCTGCGGTTCATGCACCCTGCTCCGCTGCAGAGAGACACCCCTTCTTTCGGCGGATGGGATCGTTCCTGGATGTCTCGAAGCGGACAGTTCTAGTGGGTGATTGGAATGCGATCCTTGATCCCAAGATAGATAGGGCCGGTCGTGATGGTTAAGGGGCAGTAGCTGTGGAAGGCCTTACATTATTTCTTTTAGTACTTACTTCATGACCACTTCTTTGGGGAGCTCTTAAAAGTGTGTTCGCAGTGGACTGGGTGAAAGAAACTGATTATCTCCTTTACGGAAGTGTGGCCATAAACATGGGCAGATAACCAAAAACTATTTCCGGTTCTTTTTATTTTTCAATGGGAAAATGTATCAATTTTATTTTTGTTTTGATTCTTTATTATTTTATTTATCTATTTTGCGTTATTCTACCAAAGGTGATTTAAAACCGGAGTATGCCTTTTCCCCAGTAATTATATGATTTCAAGTAACTAATAATGACAATCCTTTGTAAGCTTCAAGTAACCATTCTTAATTCAAATAATTTCTAGAATTATGTCTAATACTAATTGTATACGAACAGAACCATTGTTAGAAACCCCATCTCGATGACAGCCTCCAGCATTTTTACTGTATTGGAATGGTTAGCAGTAGAGTTCTCACTCACCAAGAGCTAATATTAGCATTAGTATATCCGTGATACACTAACCCTAAACACAACTGAAATAAGGACAAGATAAACGCATTTGTACACATAAGAGCATTTAACCTCTTATATACACAATATACAGACGAATGGTTTTGAGATGAAAAAAATCATAAACGTGTCTTGAACAGCAAGAAATATACAGATATTCTTCCATGAACAAGCAGTATGTGGTACATATACTAAAGTGAAAAAATCCTTACTTAAGGAGGAAAAGTATAATACCCACGTGTGAGTTTGAAATACATCTCTCTAGTTCTGAGAGAATATATGCAAAATTATCAAGAATGGTTTGGTTTGGTTGGGTTGAGTTTTATGGCATATCAACCATTGTAGGTTATTCAATACCAAACCCTCTTTATACATATATATTAAATATATAGGACTTGTAAATATTTTGTTGATAACACTATTCCTTCATTTGCACCTCGTTAAATGGCTCCAAGTATTGATATGTAATACCAATTTAGGCACATAGTTAAAGAGTTTCAAATATTGCTATTTAACACAAATATTTCCATTCAACATTATTCATTCGTTTGTATTCAGTTAAATAGTCCCAAGTATTGCTATCTATCACTAACAATTCAATTAGTCATTTGTTTACACATAGTTAAATGGTAAAAAAGTTCTATTCTAACAATTCAATTTAGCATAAGTCATTTGTTTCCACACTGGTTAAATGTCAAACCGTTCTATTTGACAAATTGATGGGACTCTCTCTGGTGCTACCACTTCGGGTCAAACTATAGCAATGAACCGGTACTCCACGTTCTCTAAATCTCCAAGACTGAAGCCTCACCCTCAGATTGATTAATTTCATATTCAGGACACTCATTAGGGAAGTCTTAACCCTCTGCAGAGATGCACAGCCACAGCCGATGGGGTTCATCAAGAATGGGTTTTCAGGACTGTCATGTGACGCCCCACGGGGCACCTAATGAACACGTCCATTCTCAAAGGAAGATGATTAATCATTGTCTCTCTTTAATAGATTTTTTGTTTTTTTTTATATGAGGGTATTTCACATTAAAAATGATCCAATTGATTTTTATGGATATTATGAAAACAAATTTTAAAATCAAATAATTCGGTTCTTATACAAAAAAAATTCTTCTTGTACTGTAAGGGATATTAGATTCGTCTTTTCATTTGCTGTCAATCGATACCAAAATTGTTGACATTGTGAAGTTGAAGTATACATACCTACCTCATGATTTACAAGTGTACATAGCCACCCTATGATTTACAAGTGTACATAGCCACCAGGTTATTTACAAGTGTATATAGCCATCTTATGATTTATAAGTGTTCATAGCCACCAGATGATTTACACGTGTACATAGCCATGACATGATTTACAAGAGTACATAGCCACCAAATGATTTACAAGTGTACAGAGCCACCTCATGATTTATAAGTGTACATACACACCAGATGAGTTACGAGTGTACATAGCCATCTCATGATTTACAAGTGTACATAGCCACCGAACAAGTTACAAGTGTATATAGCCATCTCTTGATTTACAAATGTAAATAGCCACCATATGATTTACAAGTGTCCAGAGCCATCTCTTGATTTACAAATGTAAATAGCCACCATATGATGTACAAGTATACAGAGCCATCTCTTGATTTACAAATGCCACCATATGATTTATAAGTGTACATAGCCACCAGATTATTTACGAGTGTACATAGCCATCTCATAATTTACAAGTGTACATAGGCACCGGATGATTTACAATTGTACATAGCCACCAGATGATTTACAAGTGTACATAGCCACTTCATGAATTATAAGTGTACGCAGCCACCAGATGATTTACAAGTGTATATAGCCACCTCATGATTTATAAGTGAACATAGCCACCAGGTAATTTACAAGTATACATAGACACCTCATGATTTACAGATGTACATAGCCACTTCATGATTTACAAGTGTACTGAGCCACCTCATTATTTACAACTGTACGTAGTCACTCCATGATTTATTATTGTATGCAGGCACCAGATAATTTACAAATGTACATAGTCACCTCATGATTTATAAGTGTACATAGCTACCATATAATTGACAAGTGTACTGAACTACCTCATGATATATAAATATACCTAGCCACCAGAGGATTTACAAGTGTACATAACCATCTTATGATTTACATGTGTACATAGCCACCAGATGATTTACAAGTGTACATAGCCATATCATGATTTATAAGTGTACATAGCCACCTCATAATTTATAAGTGTATAGAACCACCTCATGATTTATAAGTGTACAGAGCCACCTCATGATTTATAGGTGTACATAGCCACCAGTTGACTGACAAGTGTACCACCTCATGATTCATAAGTGAATCCCCGATAAGTGTACATAGCCACCTCATGATGTATAAGTGTGCACAGCAACTAGATGATTTCCGAGTGTACATAGCCACCAGATGATTTCCAAGTGTACATAGCTATCTCGTGATTTACAAGTATAAATAGCCACCAGATGATTTACAAGTGTACAGAGCCATCTCAATATTTACAAGTATACATAGCCATATCATGATTTACTAGTGTACATAGCCAACTGATGATTTCCAAGCGTACGTAGCTACCTGATGATTCACTGGCTAAGGCTTTAAATTGTACTCCCTTTTCTGATTTTCGATTCACACTGTTTTGTAAACATAACAATTAAATTAAAAACAACATATCTTCTTTCCTTTCTCATCAAATAATACGTTTCGACAAATTCTTTCACATCAAAATAACATATTCTCAATCTATACTTCATTTCAAAATCCATTTTGGCCAACCTACACATTTGTAATGTACTACTTTAGTTTTCTAAAATCCGAATCGGTCGTATCTTTTTTTTCTGGTTAATAAAATTTTTCCGGCTACGTCTCTGACTTTATGGGTTAACAGAGAGAGAGAGAGAGAGAGAGAGAGAGAGAGAGAGAGAGAGAGAAAGAGACAGAGAGAGAGAGGAGAGATAGAGATTAATATCTCAGTTGAAAAATGGATCTGACCCAAATCATGCTATTGGATGGGCCGTCTCTTGGCAGGATATCTTGTCAATTCCCCACTCACCAAGGTTCAATATTAATTTTAGTATATCCATCATACTCTGACTCTGAATAAACGGAAGGAAAGACAAGCTAACCTCATTTACACATATATAGTAAGTAAGTAAAGTTGGCGACTGTAGTTGAGGGCAACCAGAACGCTCCCTTTTCAGTAGCCACTACACCGAGGTGTAGGGGAGGGTGCTATTCCTTTCCCTGGATTGTTCCACTTTACCCTTTATGCGAACCTTAAATTGCTGAGTGTTAAGCAAGTAGGTATCAAGTACCATTTTAAAAGTCTTTGGTATGACACGACGCGGGATTGAACCCAGGTCTCCCTGACCATTGGCGAACACTTTAACTGCTAGACCAATGAACCGGTCAAATTAATTAATTAATTAATCCACACATATATAAACATCTAATAAATTCATGATATGCATACCAAGAATACATGAACGTGTCCTAATAGATAATATGTACTTGTATGTTTCATTAACAAGCAGTGTATGAAAAAATGGAAAAAAGCCTTACTTGAGTTTTTGGTGATCATAGCCATGTATGCTTAACATTTTAATACCGATGCGAGAGACAACGACTTTGCAGGTTAAAGAACAGATTTAAAAAAGCCCACTTCTTAACAGTTCAAAGAATAAAGAAAAAAAAAAAAGACCGAGATGGCTTCTCATGTGACCGCAATGAATCCAAAGGACATGCGCCTAAAATCCAATGGAGACAATGATTTATTGTCTCAAAATATCATCTCCAAAAAGACTTGAGAGGGAAAAACACGTAGTAAAACTTTTTGTCGCTGCGTTTCATTTCTGACTTTCTTCCCTCATAGATGACCACATCTAACATAGCGTATAGACTCAAAAGTTGTCTCTTGATCTTAAGAGAATGCCAGTGGACAAAATGCAAGCGTCTTGTAATATCATACTGCCGCCATTGCATTTTTCATGATACACTTTTGGATGGAACCTACTGAACTATTTTAACACTTGATACACATTCTGCCCTTTAGATGGTAGTTAGAATACGCTGACTCTATCCCCAGCAGAGGGTTACCCCTCCCCAGAGAGTAAGATGCATCGGTATTGCCATAGGAGTTGCCAGAACGAGGTTGAAAACAATGTCGAACTGTCTTAGGGGCTCCAGTTACTATTAAGGAACTCTCCTTGATCGGTTGCCCGCCAAAATTAGAGATATAAAGAGACAGGCGAGGAGGGGAGTCCAGACGGCCCTATTATTCACCCATAAGAGAGAGGAGAGATGGATAAATGCCGTTCCCCTAGAGTATTAGTGCAAAGTGATATGCTAATAGTCTCATACAGAATTTTGGCTCTGTTGGCGAGGATTAGAATATGCTGACTGTATCCCCTGCAGTAGGGTAATATCTTTCTCTGAGAATGACTAAACTGCATCTGTTAGTGAGGTTCCTGTTCTGAAACACGGGGAAGGATGGAATACCACTTAATTGCCATTACTTGCAGGTCCACTCTGATCCGGAGAGGTCATACCAGTGTTGACGTTAGAAAAGAAGGGGAAAAAAAGGAAAGAAACAAATAGAATGAAATAAATAAAAAAATGTAGCAGTTCCCAGAAGCCTCTGACAGGAAGCGAAATCCGTGCATGTCTCATCGCTTGTACTGAAAAACCCTCTTTCACTCGGCTGCTAGCAAGGTAGCGCACCTGTTTGCCAAGTCTCGGGGCTTCTCAAATAGAATGTATCTACTGCGAGCAAGCCGCCACTGCCGAACATATCTCACTAAGTGGCACCTGTTGGACATGGCCACCGACCTTGGACTCGCCACCCATCAAGGATGACTCTAGTATATTTTAACGCCTTGACTGAGAAACGTGACTACGACTGGTTTTAGAAAGAATTTCCGGCCAAAAGAATAGTTGTTATACCTGAAATAAAATTTAGAGTTAAAAGGTATCCTCGTCTCTTTCCTTCCTTCCTTCCTTCTTTCCTTCTTTCCGTAATTCTCTTGCGGCCTTCCACTGACAAAGAAGTCAACAAATCAAATGGGGTAAAAAGAACAAAAGGAATCAGATACTTAAGCCCCAAATCAACAACCAACGAACAACGAAACAAATAGCCAACAAAGCATTTCTTATGCCCCATAATGGTGACCCTCCGAACGTGAAATAGACAACTTCCACGAGATACATAACATGCCAATGTAAAAAAACAACAAATCTCTCTGTCTCATACCGGTTAGGGTCATATCTAAGGGTTAGATAGATCTATTTGCAGATTATTTGTGTTGAATACGAATACTTGATATCCTATAACCGTGTGCAAAAGCTTTTAAGAAATTGCACTAAAGGGTGAATTTAAACGATCCATAGGGAAACAATGAATAATTGTTTCCTTTGTGTAATGCGTGAGTTCGTTGACGGTCACGGGGCAATCCGAGAAAGCCTTTCCCGTTCTCTTTTGTCTCTGTTCTTTGAACAGTGGAGACGTCTTTTCTCCCGGCTATGGCCGTTGAACTTATTTTTATAAAGTAAGCCTTTTTCCTTTTTTACCCCTTTCATATATTGCTTGTTCATGGAACACTATTTAAATATTAGACTACGTTTGTGTATTCTTGTCAATATTTCTTGTATGCATATTATGTATGTATTATATGTTTGTGTATGCGTAAATGAGCATATCTTGTCTTTCCTTCTCTTTATTCAGTGTTAGTGCATCATATGATATTTTAATACTAATATTTGACATTGTCGGATGGGGAACAATCAACCTAATGATATAATATACACAATTAACTAACTTGTAGGCATAAAATAATCCCAGATGGGTTGACATGCCGTTGAAATTTATCATTGATCATTATGTTGATGCTGGATGAATATATTGAGTGGAACCTGTGTTAGTCTCTCAAGTGACTACATAGCAAACTACCAGTACCTAAAACTTAAATAAAATCAGATATATTTATCTCAGCTTTCAGATGAACGATAGGAAAATTGTCCTCATCAAATGTCGTGAGGAAGATGTTTGCTCTGATAACTGTTGATTAATATGGAAAATTATTCCCAAATAATTACTTTGATATCGTGGTGAGATATCTGCATTGATTTTGTTCACATGCATTCACTTAAGAGACTACGGCCGGGTCCACTCGACATATTCTTCAAGCATTAATGTGTATTAAAAATTACACTAGTTCAGTTGGTTCCATCAAAACATGTATTATCAGAAAAGTAATGACAGTGGTCTGATATTTACAAGATGTTCTCATATTGTTTGTATTTGTTCCCTTATGAGACGACAACAGAGTTCAATCTTTAAATACCAATTTTCATTAAGTATTATATAACAATAATTCAACATACGATAAAAATATACAGAAGCAACTTTAGCTTTTGTTTAAGATTGGATTGGGTTGATTTATTTTAACGGCATGTCAATCCGTCTTGGCTTATCTTATGCTAAGAGGTTAGGGAACGTATTCATTGTACGTTTATATTCTCGTTTTTGCGTTGTTTTATAACAATCTTTTGTACATTGTTATGATATCAAGTATTTCTATTTAATACAAATAATCCGCACGAAGTTGCATGGTTTCAAGTATTCTTATCTAATACTTATAATCATATGGTTTCAAATAATTATTTCTATTCAATAATTGTCAAATGTTTGCACAGTGTACACAGTTTCAAGTTACATGATAATCCTTAATAAACAATGATTACTTCAAGTAATTATTCTTAATAGAAATAATTTATAGTTAGGTATCATTTGCTTGCAAACCATTTTATCGTTCCGAGTAATTAATGATAATAATACTAAGTAACAATTCTAAATACAAATAATTTGCATACTGTTATATGCTTTCAAGTAATTAATAATAATCCTTACTAAACAATTATAGCTTCAAATAACAATTATTAATACAAATAATATGCACACTGTTATATGCTTTCAAGTAATTAATAATGATAATCCTTAGTAAACAATTATAGCTTCAAGCAACAATTCTTAATACAAATAATTTGCACACTGTTATATGCTTTCAAGTAATTAATAATAATAATCCTTAGTAAACAATTATAGCTTCAAGTAACTATTCTTAATACAAATAATTTGCACATAGTAATATTAATAATAATAATCCTTAGTAAACAATTATAGCTTTAAGTAACTATTCTTAATACAAATAATTGGCACACTGTTATATGCTTTCAAGTAATTAATGATAATCCTTAGTAAATAATTATCGCTTCAAGCAACTATTCTTAATACAAATAATTTGCATACAGTTATATGCTTTCAAGTAATTTATAATAATAATCCTTAGTAAACAATTATAACTTCAAGTTACTATTCTTAATACAAACAATTCACAGTTCTATGCCGTCAAGTATTCCTATGAAGTCGGGATAATTTTTCAAAAAGATCTAGTTGATTCATAAGTAAGACCCTTATAGATACTACCACTCCGTGTCAGTGTGGATCGGAGATTAATGGCAATAAAGGACTGACTCCACATTCCCCAGATTTTCAGATTTGGAGCCTCACCACCAGATGCAGTTTAGTGTTACCCTGGTCACCCCCTTTTTAGAGCAGGCGATGTTACCCCTCTTCAAGGTGTTACTTTAAGTGTACCGTTAGTATAAACGAGAACGACAATAGCGCTGTGTAAGAGACAAGTTTATTCCTGGGTCATTCTTACAAGAACTGGTTGTTTGGTTGGTTGATTGGTTTTCATGGCATATGTGTAATTTAATACCAAATCCTGTTTATACATATAGATATCATATATATGATTTATAAACGAGTTGTTCGTTGGTAACATTTTTAAACGAGCTAGTGCTCATTTTATTACTCACAGTTAAATAATTTCAAATATTCCGATCTAACACGAATAATTTTATTTAGTACTAGTCATTTGTTTGCACACAGTTAAATGATTTGAAGTATTGATATCTAACACTAACAATTCAATCTAAAATCAGTCATTTGTTTGCAAACAGTTAAATGAGTAAACACTTCTATTTGACATATAGATGAGACCCTAACAGGGTCAAAGTGGACTTGGGAGTAATGGCAATAAAAGGGGTACTCCACATTTCCCAAAACTCCTGGATTGGAGCCTCACCATCAGATTCAATTTAGTGTCGTACCCAGGAAACTCGTTAGGGCGATTTTTACCTCTCTGCAACGTATTCTACAGTCCCAGCCGATAAGGTGGTGGTTGGTTGGGTTTTATGGCATATCAACCCTTGTAGGTTATTTAATGCCAAATCCTGTTCATACATATGTATTAAATATATAGGATTTAGCTGGGTTACGTTTTATAGCATATAAACCATTGTAGGTTATTTAATGCCAAATCCTCTTTCTACAAATATATTAGATATATATGATTTGTTTTGGTTGGGTTTTATGGCATATCACTCTTTAGACATATATATTAAATATTTACGATTTTGAAACGCATATTTTTAGGTAACACTTTAAAAAGAGCCTGAGCTCATTTATTTGCTAACATTTTGATAATTTCAAGTATTCCTATCAAACTCAATAATTCTGATTACTATCATTTGTTTGCACTCAATTAAATGGTTTTAAGTATTACTATTTAATCATCATCATCATCATCATCATGTCGTGCCGCCCGCACGGATATCCCTGACCCTCTCTCGCCACTTTTCGCTATCGTTCATCGCCTCCGGCAGGTCTTCTGGACTACATCCCGTATCTTCACATAGCTGCTGTATGTATGTTCGAGCTGGTCGTCCTGCTTTTGCTCGGCCATAAGTAGGGGCCCATAGGAGTACATTAGTCATTTGTTTGCAACATTAAATGGATATACATATATGTTATTGAATATTTTGTACGTTATTTTATTTTTTTTAGAAAAGAAAGCAGTAATTTGTTTCCACACAATTAAGTATTGTGATTGCTTGTATTCAGTCAAATGGTTCTAAATATTGCTATGTAATACTAATAATTCAATTTATGCACACAACCAAAGAGTTTCAATTATTGCTATTCAAAACTAATAATTCTGTTCAAATCAGTCATTTGTTTGCACACTGTTAAAATGGTCAAACGGTTCTATTTGACCTATCGATAGGACCCTATCAGGTACTACTACTCCGGGTTGGAGTGTATCTGGGAGTAATGGCAATGAAAGGGCATTCCACATTCCCCAAATCTCCAGGGCTAAAGCCTCACAATCAGTTGCATTTTATTGTCATACACAAGATACCTACCGATAGGGTGGTCATTTCTTTTGCAGTATTGGAACTAGAGTATAAGACAGCAGTAGAATACATTTACTGCATCTCTGCAGAGGGGTAAGACTCACCCAATGAGTGTCCAATAGCCCTGTCGGCTTGGGCTGTAAAATACACTGACTGCATCTCTGCAGAGGGATAAGACTCACCCAATGAGTGTCTTATGGCTCTGTCAGCTTGGGCTTTAGAATACACTGACTGCATCGCTGAAGAGAGGTTAGACCCCCACCCAACGAGTGTCTTGGATATGACACTAAACAATCTGTTAATAAGGCCCCAGTTCTGAAACTCTGACGAATGTGGAGTATCCCTTCATTGCCATCACTCCCTGGTCCACTCTGTCCCCGAGTGGTAGCACCTGATAGAGGGCTTATCTATGGGTCAAATAGAACTGTTTGACAATTAAATTGAATGCAAACAAATGAATTGTTTGAAAAAGAACTGTTTGATCATTTAACAAATAACTAATGTTTAATTGAATTGTTAGTAATACATAGCTATACTATGAACCATTTAACTGTGTGGAAAAGAATAAGCTTCGGCTCGTTTAAAAATGTTATCAAGCAAATGTGTTTGCAAATCTTATATATTTAATATATATGTATAAAGTGGGTGTTGCATTAATTAACCTACAATAGTTGATACGCCATAAACCAAATTAAAAAAAAAGAAAGAAGATTTACGAACATGAAGGAAAGTTACTTGTTAGTACATACGCGAGGGAAAATACAAAAACATCGTAATGTCTGTAATATAAATATATACTTGTCAGAGTTTTTTTGGTTGTTATTATTGTGTGTGTTAGTATATATTTATGTGCGCGCGCGTGTGTGTGAATTATGTAAAAATCTGTCTAGTGTCGAATTATATGTAACGCGCAGTGTGCGTGTTTAGTGTGTTACAGTCAACAGATATCATGGAGTGACGGAGAAGAGTCTCTTCCTTCTCTCACATTCTGGCTGAAAAGAGAAAGATTCGTTTTCACACGTTTTTACAAGGATGTGTTGCCCATAAGTGATTGTTGTTTTGCAAGTAAAAGAGGTAATTTCACTTTGCTATTGCAGAGAGGCAGGAGTGTTTTGTGTTCAGGTCGGATCTTCTTGCAGGGTCTTCTCTAAAGTTATTATGACTCTTTCTCCGAAGACCTGTCGGCAGGGCTTAGAATATGTTGATTGTATCCCCCTTTCCACTTAACAAAGTCCTGAGTATGATCCTAAATAAAATCTGGTGGTGAAGTCCGCTCAGAGGGACGATAACAAGTCTTTGCTTCTATCATATGTTGGATGAAGAAAGAAAGTTTCTTCTTTCTTTTATACCAAGTGTCACTTAATAGTGTTGATTGTAAGAATCATTTGGCGGACAAGGGAGGTAATACCATCATGTTATTGTAGAAAGTCCGGAGGTTTTTTTTTCTGTTTAGGTCGGTTATTTTATACCATATGAACTGTTTCTTTGGGATTCTCTATCCTCAACGTAAGAGCTTCTACTAAGGCTCTATCGAATGTATGGCCTTTTTGTGGTTGTTTGACAACATACAATAAGAAAAACTTCATTCAAAACAAGACAAACAAGGAACATCTAAAATTTAAACAACCTTTATAAAACAACAAAGCGTCAACTTGGATTTGAATGTTCAGAAGTTCGCCTTTACATGTAGTAAGTTTTCAAAGTGGTGGAAAGTCAGATGTTAAGAAAAAAAGGAGGAAGGGAGGAAAATGTTTATAAAGAGTACTTATTCCTTTTCTTTTCTTCCTTTTATCGTCAGGTAGTGGAACTAGCAGAAAAGTAGTTTCAGCTCCTAGCTCGAAGGCGGATGTTACTTCTCGCTTGATCACTGTATCTATATGCTTCCTTTGGTCTCTTTTGTTCTCACTGTCTCGGTTCACAGAAATCCCGAGTTTGTATATGGCAGCCGACGAGTCAACATCCGGTTGGGAGTTTTATTGTTTATTCCTAAATCCCCACAAATGTCTCTTTGTGACTTTTTCCTCTGGATCCCACTGTGATAATTTGGCATGCAAGTGTGACACTGCAATAGCTGTACAAATATTTTTTGGAAAATGAAGTTGCCTTCTTCATCTCCATCTAACGTCGAGGGGTCGCCATTTTGTTACGGTATTTGTTGTGAGTAAATGCTACATTTTTGTAAGGCCTTACAATTGTCAGTTGTGGAAAGCGAGAAAAAATTGGAATAAATAAACTAAGAAATGTCGAGCTTACCATTATTTGTTGGGAAATTATTGTAGCAGATAATGATGTTTATTGATGCATAAAATTAACAAGGAAGAAGATACAAGAACAGAAACAAAAGAGGGAATATTGTTGGGATTTTACCCGAAAAGAATATGACGAAAATCATATCTGTGTAAGGAAAAATAAGGCTTACTACAACACGAGACTTGACGGGAAAAAAAGGAACAAGACAATAATTTGGTCGAAAAAAAAGTTTATATTTAGTGAAAAAGATAAAGAAAAGAAGAACAATTGCAAAAAGAGGTGTTTTCTGCAGACTTAACTATAGCATTTGTCTTGGTAACAGTTCTTTCAGTTCCATGTAGTTTTGGTGGCCGGTCCGTACAAATTCAAAGGCTTGAAGAAGGAAAATTTTGGGTCCCAACGTGCATAGAGTCTCTCATGGGATGACCGTCCTCGTATGTAGTGCACCACATGGACTCGTAGTCTGTTTCGTCAGAAGTCAAAATTCCGTGTTGCATCGTTGGTGCTAAAAGGGAAAGAGGCGTTAGTTTGAAGAATGCGTGCATGTGTGGTGGTACGGCAGATGTGCTGATAGCGGCCCGGGATTGCTTGTTTTTTGGCCAATCACGGGGCACATAAAAGGTACCTCCGTAAATAATTTCCAATAATATGTGTATGAAAGAAAAGTGATTTGGTTTAGTTTGTATTTTTAGTTAAATAAAAAGTTACTTTAAATTATTTTACTGTATTAAAATTATTTGTATTAAGAAGAGTTACTTGAAGCTATAATTGTTTACTTAGGATCATTATTGTTACTTACTTGAAACCTTATAATTGCTTGCAGACTACTGGTGCTATAAAGGAATACTTGATACAACTTAATTGCTTACACCTGCGTGTACCAGCAAATAGACTTTTCTTCCTACACACATCCTCAGTTTTTTGTATTTGTAACGGAAGTTCTTTTTTTTTCTTTTTTCTTTTTTTTTTACTGAAATAAAGTCAGTAACAAACATGCAACAGTATGATATACAAGAAGAAGACACATATTGAAATAAATAAAAATTTGTATTTTGAAAGTTTAGATTAATATAAATTTTCTCATCTACTGGAATTGATGTTATATACACCTAGTGAAGGCGTGGTCTGCTATCGACAGATTGTCGATCATATGGAAGTCTGATCTATCCGATAAAATAAAACGGGATTTCTTCCAAGCTGTTGCTGTGTCAGTACTCCAGTATGGATGCACCACAAGGACGCTAACAAAGCGTTTTGCGGAAAAGCTAGATGGGAGCTACACAATAATGCTACGAGCCATGTTGCACAAATGGTAGAAACAACAACTGTACGGCTACTCCCATCTAAAAAATCATCCAAGTAAGACCAAAAAGACATGCAGGACACTGCTGTAGAAGTAAGGACGAACACGTGACGTTCTTCTATGGACGTGCCTGTGTTGGCAGACCAACAAGAATTATCTATTTACATCAGCTCTATGCAGAAGCAGGATGAAATTTAGAGGACCTGCCGGAAACAATGCATGATAGGGACGTATGGAGAGAGAGAGAGAGAGAGAGAGAGAGAGAGAGAGAGAGAGAGAGAGAGAGAGAGAGAGAGAGAGAGAGAGAGAGAGACTCAAGGAAATCCGTGCAATCAGCATGACTTGATGATGATTTGTATGTAAAACTAACAAGGACATAAAGAGGAACAAAGAATACAAAAGATGGAAGAAGTGTGTATTAAGGAAAGTCCGTTTACTGGTACGTAAGTGTGTGAAATTACTAAAGGGTCGGTTAGAGAAATACATATTTGTTTGATGTGTCCGGAATTACAGATATGTATGTACGTGAGAAAGATTTTGGTACGTACGCGTGTGAAATTTTGTACTTGATTTTGGTTCGTACGTACGATGGACTTCTTCAATTTCATTGTTGCATGGAATAAAAATTTGGGTAACTTTTCTGCTGTCTTTCTTTTTTTTTATCTAATTCGATTCATTAGTAATAAATTGATACTGATCTGCTGAATTTTAATCAGGGTTGCTAACCTGAAAAATAAAAAGTCTTTATATTCTAGATACCAAAATTATAGACACATTACTTTCTAAACGTACGCTAGGCGAACGTGTTTTTAACGAAAAGAATATTCCCAGAGTTTTACAGTCCCCTTACTCCCCTGATCTGAATTCTTGGGATAATTCCCGGTACCCCAAATCAAAATCCAGCTCTGTATTTACTATTTGAGAATAGATAACAGGTTATGATAAACCAACCGAATGCTGTTGATGACTTCCAACGCTGTTTCCAGGAGTGGGAACAACGCCTTTTTTCTTTACTTTTCTTTACTTTTACTAATTTAAATCTACATATGTCGTCTTGACACCTCATCTGGTGTAGTGGTTAGCGAGCTTGGCTATCCGACTATTGTAACTGAGTTCGATTCTAACGGGTTATGTGGGAATACGTACTTGGTTAATGTGTCTTTGCAAAATGAAAATCTTATCCCTGAATCCTTGACGGTTCCACAAAGGAAGAACAAGGCGAAAACAAAAAGCTGAATAAATGTTTAACAGAGGAAGAGGTGTGTGTGGCACTTCGCAAAATGACGGCCTGCAAAATTCCCTTAACTAGAACTAAGGCTGACTGCTAGATTTTCGGGTCTCTTTATCTGTTCTGCGTGTCTCTGTTTCTGATCCCCTCTGCCTGTCCTTCTGTGTCTGTTCGCTATATCTCTTCTATCTATCTCTGTCCATTCTGTCAGCTCATCTCTATATCTGTCTCCTTCTTCTTCATTCATTGGTCCCATCTATCTCATCCTATCTACATCTTTGTATCTTTGGTCTCATCAGACTATCCCTTTGCCTGACCCTTTGCGTCTAACCCTCTTTTCTGTATACCTTCTGTGTTTGTTCTGTTCTTCCCTGACTGACCCTCTTGAATATATGCAGAGGTGAACATTCCTATTTCCAGATTTTCGGCCCCAAAAAAACAAGACATAAAAATATTGCACGATACTACGTCTACAGGAGATCCTAAAAGGTGTGATGATAATTTTTTTTTAAAATCGCGTCCCCACTTTTATTTGACATCTCCACTTAACTCCCTGGGCTGAAATACTTGTTCTCATGCAAATATGTCTCGACCCCCATATATACACACATGTACATACATGCGCATATACGTATCTATGGTCAACTCAGAACCAGACATGCACGTATATACATACACAAATACATGTACTCACACCTACCCATATAGAGCTAAGTATATATACAACCATAAATGGAGTCACAGGTGTTTTATACTTTTGATCTTGTGACAAACTAAACAAAGCTTACTAGAGGACACCGTCTGCGGTTTTCCGTAAATTTAAAACAATTTCAAATTTATTTATTGATACCAAACTCTCGAATGAAAAAGTGTAACTTAGCCAGTAGCAATATGGCGTATGTGACATGTCTAGGGTCAATACGATCTATATGACGAGGTCTTTTGTTTCGCTTTTCATGGTAATGTTACAGGGTTATTCTCTCCCCATTCACATTCGATCACCTCCACGCTGACAAAGATCGAGGGTTTTCGTTGTCGCTTCTGAAATAACTTGGGCCGTGTCATTTGTGGGATTGAATAAAAATAAACAAGATGAAATAAAATAAACAAATATAAAAAGGTAGGTTTCCTAGCGCCAAAAAAAAAAAAAGAAACATTCAGCCCTTTTTCTCTTTACATCTTTCAACTGTACAGACTCTTTTCTTGGCTCGGAAAGAAAGTTCCCATCACGAAATAGTTGTCGACCTGGAGAATAAAGGTTCAGTTTAAAGTATCTTTGTCTTTGCCCTTTTTCCATTTTAAGTTCATTTACAGCTCCAGCCAACCATAAGAAAAAAAGTTAATGGGGTAATAAAAGAAACCAAAGAGTCAGATACCAAAAACTACAAGGTCATCCCATAGAACCCAGTAATTAACGAAATTGAAACGGACAGCTACCAACAATCTACTAACCAATGAAATAATAACAACCAAACTTCATTCAGCTCCATACACTCAAGTCTGGTAACCGCCTGCCTTTCCGGTGACGATTCTGTTGAACTGATCTTCTTGTCTTCCTGAAAATCAAGTCGTCTCAAGATTCCTTTTTCAGGGGGAAAGATATCCTGCTCATCCGGTTGAGACAACTTACACAAACGCAAGGGATTTCAATTCACTGCTGTCGTTATAGCTCGCGCGTTGGTAGGCAGTCAAATACACTTGATCGTTGACCAAGATATATATATAGAGAGAGAGGGGTAAAGAAAATGTTGGGGAGCTCGTTCTTAAACTCAACTGAACGAAACAGGGATTCTTTTGACTTGGGAATCAATCCCTCTCTGTATACATCGAGACGAAGTCCTCTTGTTATAACCAGCTAGAGCACCCCTAAAAGTTTGTTTTTCTTAATTAGCCCTTTTCTTTTTCTTCGCGTGCTAACCTCACCTTTAACCACCTTATTCCAATTGTCGCAAGCCTGTCTCACCTTGTAAGTCCCTGGAGTTTTCTTCATGTCTTAAACATATTTTGGGGGTGTCATCGTGGTGTAATGGTTAAAGTGATGGACTGCAGAATCGTAGTAAGCGAGTTCGTACTCCAGTAGCGCTATTACGTTCACTTTCGGACAAATACCCTTGGGAAAGATACCTTTCCCAAGGGTATTTGTCCTACCCCGTATCCTCCCAGCTCTGGGTTAAATCTTACCACTACTGTTCTTCTTGGAGAATAGCGTTGGCATTAAATAACCAACAAAAGTCGATATGTCATTAAACAAAGAAACCAAACCAAACCTAAACATATTTTTTAAAACTTTAAATCTGGGTGTAATTTTTCGCTGGTCAGCACTTAAGACCCTTTAACCTAATTTAACAATCAGTCTTGGAATCACCCATTCTTAACCAGTACTGAGATTCTCTATGTGTGCGTTAGTCGACCAGATCACTCATTTGCAGGAAAACATTGGTGGAGAGCTTGAGGGATTGGAGGAATGGTAAAAGGAAGAGTATGCTATTTGCCAACGGTCTGGATGGAAGCAAAAGATCATGCTATTTCTGCATGATAAATATAAAAGGAATAAATCGCAAGAACAAGCACCATGTCTAAGACCCCGATGTTCATTCTGTCATAAGACCAATGCCTCATGACCCAAACATTCCTGTCCCCGAACCAGATGATAACATAGAATATAGCTCTGATTACGAACATAATGACATGATTGTTGAGTGACATGACTGTTGGAGCTAGGGATGGCACATACAAGCCAAAAGAGGACGACTAGCCAGTACCCTTGACATAAGCAGAACTCAACGACCTGACACGAAATCTGAATCTTTCACAGGAGTCTCTTCAGCTGCTTGGCTACATCTCAAAGAGAAACATCTTTTGGCATCAGGAACAACGAGGCAGTGAGAGAGAATTGAAACAGTTTTTCACGTTCCAGGATAAGTCAAATTGTTTATTGCAAAAACATTGCTGAATTCGTCAAATCAATGGGTACGATGCTACGGAATGGAGACCTTTTATAGAATCATCCAGATGAAGTCTCAAAGCAGTTCTATATAATGGAAATAGTTTTTCTTCTGTCCCTATTGGGCATTCAGTACAAATGAAAGAAACTCACATCAGCCTGGATCATTTACTATCTGCTGTTAACTACCAGGAGCGTAAATGGTTGATCTGTGGAGATTTTAAGGTTGGATTGGTACTTGGGCTCCAAGTTGGTTACACAATATATCATTGTTTTCTATGTCTCTGGAAGAGCCGAGCTGACGACGAACATTATAATAGACGTTAAGACAAGGGTTAAAACCTGGCTTGCATAACGTTCACTCTCATCCTCTCGTTTAACCAAACAAAATACTGCTTCTACCCTTACATATCAAGTAAGGAGAAAAGAAGAACTTTGTGAAGACAATGGACAGAAAAAGCAGCAGGTTTGCTTTCCAACAGGAGAAGTTCCCATGGATAAGCATGGAAAAACTCAAGGCGGGTAGATTTGACGGCTCTCAAATAAGAGAACTCATGACGGACCCAATGTTTGGCGAAGTACTGAAAGAAGCTGAACTGTCCATTTGACTGTCACTGAAGTCAGTAGTTACAAACTTCCTAGGAAACTACCGGAGAGTGGAACACAGGAAGGAAATTGAAGAGCTACTGAAGAGTTTCCGCCAACCCGGGGCACAAATGTGAGTCAAACTACAATTTCTACGGTCACACTTGGACTATTTTCCAAAGAACTGTAAAGATTTGACTGACGAGCAAGGCAGCGCTTTCACTAAGACATTCGCATTATGGAAGAGCGCTGCCAAGGCCGGTGAGATGTAAATTTTCTCGCTAACTACTTCTGGAGCTTGAAACGGGATGCGGTGGCTGCCGAGAATAGGAGGCAGTCCCTGAAAAAACCTTTCATCTATGAATAGCTTCTTTTGTGTATTTTTCAGTTCACTATAGTATAATAGGAGCTTTCTGCGAATATATCATTATTTGTTTAATTCAACAAGAAAATAAATACTGTTCTATACATTTCAAGTGAGAGCTTGTATCTTAAGAATTTGATCTGATTAGAAAATGAGTTTGATTTTTTCATTCAGCGTAAAAAACTGCCTTAAAATCAGCTATTATATATTTAACCCTTAAAAACATCGTAGGCAATTGTAATTGATACTAAATACTAATTCGTTTAGGAACATAAGCTCTGGCTTTACAATCATAAATTGTTTACAATCATAAATTGTTTACAATCATAAATATCTTATATATGTATGATTTAATATGTACGATATAATATATATGATTTAATATATATGATTTAATATTAATAAATAAAATTGGCGACAATAATCTTGGGCGACCCGAAGGTTCCCTTTTCAATAGCTACTACACCGGTGTAGGGGAGGGTGCTACTCCTTTCCCTGAATTGTTCCACGACCCTTGATCCGTACCTTATTATGTTGAATGTTGGGCAAGGTGGCATCTAGTACCGTTTTTGAATCTTTGGTATGACTTGACCTGGGATTGAGCCCAGTCTCCCGAGCCATTGGTGAACACTCAACCTACAAGAACCGTCTTGGATTATTACAAGTGTGTCAGGAAAATGGAAATCAAGATCAAATTCAGTGTCAGACTTCAGCATATGACAGAGGTATTTAACAAGTTAATATAGACTTATAGAGATCAAGTAGAGCATAGGGCTTTAAGTCGCAAAAGTATTTTAGGTGGCCGTGTAGCTTTGGAAGAACCTCGTTATGGGTGACCAGTCACTCAACGAACTGAGAAAAAAGCAACTTAACTCACGACACTCACCAGATTAGAATGATTATTTGTGAATTAGAATTGATTCGCTTATTTTCAATCAGTGTTGTTAACCTGAAAAATCAGTTTGATTCTCATCTAGATACATACACTCTGCACAGATTTTTGGCCCGAAATGATATTTCCGTGGTACTACATGCCCCTTACTTCCCTTATTTGAGTCCTTGTGACAATTTCTTGTTGAAAAAAAAAAAAAAAACACAGCTCAGAAGTCGTTTTTTTAAGAACTGTTCAGAAAAGATAACAGTTCATGATAAATAAATCAAAAGCAATGTCAGTTGATGACTTCTAGCACTGTCCCCAGCAGTAGGAACAACCCCTTCGTCAATCTAGAATAGCTGTTGATAATTTAATGAAAGAGAGAGTAAGTCACTACACAGAGCGTGTTTCGATATTTTTTACCCGTATCATATTTATGTAGTGGATTAAACTATCGGATGGTTTAATATCATATCTGGGACGCTCGTTGGAGGAGTCTTATCCCTCTACGGAGGTGGAGTCAATGTATTCTACGGCCCTAGTCGACCGTGCTGATAATTAAATGGTTCAACATATTGCTATATAAGCCTATGCTCTTTTTTGCACACAGTTAAATGGTTTCAAGTATAAGTATATAACAGTCACAATTTCACATCAGTTATTTGTTTGCACACTGTTTGTTCTATTTGACCCATAGATAGGATCCTAGCAGGTACTATCACTCCTGGTCGGAGCAGACCATGGAGCTATGACAATGACTTCACATATCCCAAAGTTCCAGAATTGGAGCCTCTCCATCAGATTGTTTAGTATCATATCCATAACACTTTTTTGCGGGGGGGGGGGTATTAGTCCTCTGCAGAAATGCAGTCAATGTATTATCCAGTCCCAGCCGACTTGGCTGAACTTGAAGGTTGTCTTTGTATATTTGTCGCATCTGTGTAGCATTACTCAATCATTTGAGTGTGAGAAGAAAACAATTAGAACACTTGTAGTAGGATAAATATATTATAGAATTGGCAACATATCTTATTGCCAAAGCAAAGTAAATAAAACATATACAAGAATGATATGATGTACAAGAAAGAGCTTATAAAGAGTTGTATGAAGGAATGTCCTAAAGGTCTTTTAGTATTAGTCGAGAGTCCTAAATATCATGGTTGTTGTGTGAAGACTACGTACCATGCGCTATACGATGCGAGATTTGTTGGGGGGGCGCAAACACACACTCGTGTCAAGGCAGGAATGAAGAAGCTTGGGTTTGGCGAGCGCTTCTTTTATATGCTATAAAATACTGTAAATTTGATAAATGATTAATACAATACATCCACACCAAAATATATTTTTTCTTTCGTTTTCTTTTCAACATATTTGTCTGATTCATTTTTTTTCACACGCACATCCATACCCCCACGTATATATATATATATATATATATATATATATATATATATATATATATATATATATATATATATATATATATATATATATATATATATTGTAATAGTTATTGTCGTTGAAAATGGACACAGTGACTCGAGTTCGAATTCTGGACAAGACTATTTGCATGTCATATAGCGTTAATACCATTGGGAAAGGTATGCATCCAACTATTCTAACTCCAGGAATGGGAAATGTAGTTGGATCGACTGGGCGCTTTAATCTTGTTATGGCAACCCATCTAGGAGAAGGAAAACTTTGGATTCAAACTTGTTAAACTCTGCTAAAAAATTAACCTTGTGTCACATTCTGCTCGTGCGGGGGGGGTTGTAATTACACACACACACACACACACACACACACACATATATATATATATATATATATATATATATATATATATATACGAGGGTCATACAAAAAATTTTACACCTCACTCAGATTTTAGATTTGTCACATACATCTGACCTTTAAATGGGACTTAACTGCACAAAGATTAAGACAGAAAACAGAACTAGTTTTACTAGTTTATAAGAATAAAAATGTTCAGTTATGGCTTTTCTTTCTGGATGAGGCTAAGAACATTTGTTCTCTTCTGTTTTTATAAGAATACGTTTACAAATAGGCTTAATTTTTTCCAAAGAATATCCGTATAGTATTCAAGATTAATACAGACCAAGTAAGCTTACAAAGGCGAGTATACCTGAAATGGCGGATTCAGTTAATGTGTTTATTTTGACAAACAGGAGAGTTATAATATAGAAGATTTTTGAGCAGCTGGAAATTTTTGTGGATACATCATACACAGTCACTGGGTATCCAAAATGTTAACACAAGAGCACAAAGCTTCATACTGCAGCTGGAACAGTGGAAACCATTTGTGGGCTTGGTTGGAAACAGCTGCCACATCCTCCTTACAATCCTGATCTGGCCAATGATTTTCACTTGTTTGGCCCCCTCAATAGATAGACAGATATGAGAGAGAGGTGTGGTAGATGATTGAGTGATTGATATAAACAGACTGCGATATATAGATATATAGGTAGATAGACAATAACCGAATATGATAGATGTAAAACGAATGAGAAAGATAGATGATTGTTTGCGATAGATTGATTATCAGATAGATAGATAGATAGATAGATATGAGCTGACTGAGATAAATAGATAGATAATTGATTGATTGATTGATTGATTGATATAAACAGACTGACATTGATAGATTGATAGATAGATAGATATGTGTAAGAAATTTCTTTTCATTATATTGGTGGTTTTCTTTTTCATCTCTTTTCTAAACTTAATTGACCTCTGAGATTTCTTGTTCTTTTCAATTGTGTATGTTTAATATAACTTGAATTTCATAGACAAGTTATAATTACGTGGAAATTTCCGTCCCATATAAAATATGAATGCATATGCTATTCTGTGTGTATTAATTGTAGCCTTAAAGTAGCTTCGAGTCAATTTTCTTCCTGCTCATATTCATTACTGCAATTAATTAAGCACAGCGTGGGATGCAATTATATTGTTATCATTATTATAATCGATACAGACCATTGTTTGTCCGAGTTTATTATAAAGATTTTGCCCATTTTATCTGAGAGACTTTCGTAATTCGAATTTGGATTCTCTTTCTCTCTCCCATCTCTCTCTCTCTCTCTCGTGGTGTAATGGTTAAAGCGATGAACTGCGGAATCGTAGTACGCGAGTTCGTACTCCAGTCGCGCTATTACGTTCACTTTCGGGCAAATACCCTTGGGAAAGGTATGAACCCCCTTATTCTCCCTCCAGCTATGGGTAAATAGTAGGACGGACTAGGTTCTTCAGCCTTGGTGAGGCAACTAGTCTAGGAGAAGGAAAACTCTGAATTCAAACCTGTTAAACTCCGCTTAAGAATTGACCTTGTGTCTTATCCTGCCCGAGCGGAGGGGTTGGTAGATAGTACCTCTCTCTCTCTCATCTCTCTCTCTCTCTTCCATCTCTCTCTCTCTATTTCAATCCATTCTTACCTCTCTCTATCTATTTCCATTCATTCATATCTCTATCTCTCTATTTCTCTCTTTCTCTTTCTCAATATATATATATATATATATATATATATATATATATATATATATATACACAAGGTGCATACGATAAGTTTCCAGACTTTTTTCGTATGGGCATTTGAAATTGCCATAGACTCTTGAAAATTCACTATGTTATTGCTATACATCTTATGAGATGACTGACCAATTGTTATGATTTCAGTTTCAAATGAACAGCTACAGCAGCAATTGGAATACACCCTACTAAAGCTTGATTGTCACAGCTGGTGAATTTCAAAAATACGATATGACACTTTAGAAGAACGACATGCAATAAAATTCTGTTTTAAACTTGGAAAAAATGCCACAGAAATGTATGGAATGCTTCAGACTGCTTTTGGAGCATCTTGCATGAATCGAGCGTCAGTTTTTGGGTGGCATAAGAGATTCAAGGCCCGGAATTGTAGCACCTGATTGAGCCCTATCAATTGGTTAAATAGAACTAAACTGCATACTTATGCTGAACTGAATTGTTTGAATTAGAACTGTTTGACTAAACTGAATAGCTTGAAATAGAAATGCTTTTGACAATTAAACTGTGTACTTACATTTAAACTGATACTAATGATAAACTGAATAGTTTGAAATAGAACTGTTTTGACATTGAAACTGAACTTACTAAACTGAATTGTTTAATATAGAACTGTTTTGATATTTAACTGTGTGTAAACAAACTCTGTACTTATACTAAACTGAATTGGCTAAATTAGATCTGTTTGACTAAACTGAATAGCTTGAAATACAAGTATTTTTGACAATTAAATTGTGTACTCACTCATGCTTTATGCTAAATTGAATTACTTGAAATAGAACTGTTTTGACATTTACCTGTGTGTGGACAAAATCTATACTGATACTAAACTAAATTGTTTGAATTAGAACTGTTCGACTAAACTGAATAGCTTGAAATAGAAATATTTTTGACAATTAAACTGTGTACTCATTCTAACCTGAATTGTTTGAAATAAAACTGTTTATTTGAATAAAAATGGATTTGGCATTAAATAACCAACAAAAGTTAATATACCATAAAACTCAACTAACCACTCTGTTCATATCTATTTTATTCTGTTAATCTATCTATCTATCTATCTAAAAGCATACACACGCACACGCACACGCATACACATATATACATGTATATTTCCCTCTGTTCATATCAATCTTACTATGTTCATTTATCTATCTCTCTATCTATCTATCCAAAAGCACGCACGCACATACGTATATATGTATATTTCACTCTGTTCATATCTTACTCTGTTCATCTTTCTATCAATCAATCCAAAAGCAAGCACACACTTTCCTTTCTATAAGTTTAAAAAATTTCTTTCGTCATTTCTAATTCACTTTCTTCTCTTTCTTTTTCTATTTGCTCAATTCTGTTCAGCCGAAAATATCAACACATACTAACCCACATCAGTCAGTTAAAAGCACGAACTGAATATTGGCAATAGATCAATGCTTTAAATTGCTTGCTTGATCAATAACTCCAAATATCAACCACAAAATATTGTAACCTTGAGTTGTACTTTGTGGGCGATGATCAAAGCAGATACTAAACTTTTCTCACTCTAGCACACAAGCTGTGCTCGAAGGTTGTATTCAGTTCCTGTTGTTATTTAGTAGTCACCTATCTAAGTACTCAATGCAGATTTTATTTTCCAAAATTTTTTACTAATCATATTGTACCAGTACATTTCTTAACTTTTGTCTAGTCTAGTATAGAGCCAAAGATGATTGCGTTCACAAAAAAGTCTTGTGGAATTTTAAAAACTTGACAGGAAATGTGGGACAATTCTAAGAACAAATCTGGAATCAGCATACTTGATTTGATCTTGGGGGAAGGAGTCCTCTTGATGTTGCGGCTAACATGCTTGACTACATCTTAGTAACCGGTTTCGAATTCCAGTCGTGCTATTACGTTTACTTTCCGATTAACATCCTTGGGAAAGGCATGAAACCCTTTAAACTCCCCAACAATGGATTAAATAGTACCATTATTGTTCTTCTACTCGGAGGATTTGGGCATTAAATAATCCACGAAGTCTGATATGCCATTATACAAAGAAATCAAATTAATCAATTTGATATTATACTAGAAAAAGAAAATAACAAACTGTTGTGGCCCTGGAAAGGGTCACTAATGAAAAGGCAAACACGGATATTAGATAACAGATTATATTACACAAGAAAGATAGAGTTACATTGAAAAGGTAAGAAGTCTCGTACTTGTTGCAGAGCCGATAAGTATGTCGACCCCGCAAATGAGTTATGTGAATGAGAACAGCCAAAACAATATGAAGGAACAAAGGCGAGATAACGATTATAACAAGTGACAATTTATTTGTCGTATTTACAAGCGTGTATGTAAATGTCCGTGGCGGTTGTATGTAGTCTTCAGCTAGGATGGGTGATGTTGGTAGCTGGTATGATCGCGTTGTAGATGTTCGCAGCTGGGCGTTCGACGAGGGTCGCTGGCGTAGGTCGAGTCGTGGAGATACAGCTGGTTGTTTGATGCTGGTAAGCTGAGGTCGGTTGAGTCGTTGAGTACAGCTGGTTGTTTGATGTTGGTAAGCTGAGATCGGTTGAGTCGTCAAGTACAGTTGGACAGTCGTCGCGGGCAGCTGAGGTCGGTCGAGGTTGGTAGATCGATATCCCCGGTTATGACGGTATGTTGTAGTTAACCAAGGGTGTATCGATCCGGTTGCTGGCTCGTACGGCGGGTCGTACGTGAGTCAGGTGTTGCAGTGGTAGGACAGTCCGTAACAGCGAGTCGTTACGTGGACTGCGTGATACCTTGCAAGAGCGTCGAGGTCGGTAGATCGACATCCCAGGTTATGACGGTATGTTGTGGTTAACCAAGGGTGTGTCGATCCGGTTGCTGGCTCGTACGGCGGGTCGTACGTGAGTCAGGTGTTGCAGTGGTAGGACAATCCGTAACAGCGAGTCGTTACGTGGACTGCGTGATACCTTGCAAGAGCGTCGAGGTCGAGGAAAGGCTAGGGCTTTGCCGGGCCCCTAGCCGTGCGGACGTATCGGACGGAAGCGAAAACTTTGCCGTGTCAAAGCCGTGCGGACGATGGCTATGGCTAGGTTCGCGCCAAAGCCGTGCAGACGTATCGGACGGGAGCGAAGGCTTTGCCGTGCCAAAATCCGTGCGGACGAGCGGACAGGAGCGAAGGCTTTGTCGGGTCAAAGCCGTGCGGACGAGTGGACAGGCCATGAGGCCGAGGCTAAGATGGGCGTTATCTTAGCGCTGTGCAGATAGCGAAGCAGTAGCTAAAGGCTGGACCGTGCCATTAGCGCTGCGCAGCTTATCGGACAATCGGAACCGAGCGAGAGTTAAGACCGGTTGGTCTTAGAATCTGTCTTCGTGTTTGCCACCTGGCCGTCTATTTCGACTAATCATTACTGACCAGTCAGAGATGCTCTGACCCGCAGACAGAGACCTCTTATGGTCCTTAAAAGGACCTTTGTGCATACCCATGTAGGTGGAAGAAAGGCAGATCTACCACGAGAAGTGGGATCAACGCCGGAAGTTAAGGTGAATGCAACCGCACAAAATGCAGGATTCATCCTTAATGAGCTTCGCCAAGAGCGCGCCCATATTTGTCGCTGCCTCCCACCAGACACGACTCGACACAAGGTCAAAAGCCCGAAGGCCGATTAAAGTGGGGATAAAGGGGAGGGGAGAGCGGGAACGAATCGAGACTCGAACCCTGCTTGTCTGTGCTGCTCATCGGCTCACTTAGTGCAATGTGAGCCCGATGAGGCAAGCAGTTTCACGAACCCAAATGTGGGTCCGGGCACGTATGCCAGTTTGCGGCTTAAACTAGACGCTTGGTCTAGTGCCGTACAAGGGGGACAAAGGAGACAAAAATGCAGCTCGCCCACCCGAAGGTAGCCTAGTCGAAACTAGGTGCCTAATTAAAGGCCCCAAGTCTGCCATTGTTCCTTTTGCAGAGCCACGCTCCGGACCGAAGTCCAGAACAGGCTCCGAGTATTTGTCGCTGCCTCCCACCAGACACGACTTGACACAAGGTCAAAAGCCCGAAGGCCAATTAAAGTGGGGATAAAGGGGAGGGGAAGGTCGGGAACGAGCCGAGACTCGAACCCTACTTGTCTGTGCTGCTCATCGGCTCACTTAGTGCAATGTGAGCCTGATGAGGCAAGCAGTTTCACGAACCCAAATGTGGGTCCGAGCACGTATGCCAGTTTACGGCTTAAACTAGACGCTTGGTCTAGTGCCGTGCATGGGGGACAAAGGAGACAAAAATGCAGCTCGCCCACCCGAAGGTAGCCTAGTTGAAACTAGGTGCCTAATTAAAGGCCCCAAGTCTGTCATTGTTCCTTTTGCAGAGCCACGCTCCGGACCGAAGTCCAGAACAGGCTCCGGGGCTTCGCAAAAAGCTAAAAGCCGAGTGCGCTGTATTTATCCTACGTCCCACCAACGTACGAATATGGCACAAGGCCGTGTTTAAGGTGGGTCCTGTCGCAGGGCCGTAGCCCAACGCGATAGGCAGTTCCAAAAATACCTCGGACCCCGTCGGCATTCCCCTTTTCGGGGCGCCTCAGGCGCCGGGCGATAAACCCAACCCCTCCGAAGAGGGTTAAAGCCTGGGGGGAAGGCCCCCTGAGGCCAGAGGTGATGTATCCAGTGGTGGAACACACCCGACCGAACCGTGCAGCACGCAACCACAGCCGGTCGAGAGCGCCCCACCACAGGACACAAGAGAACGCTCGCCAGGAGCGCGAGTGCGCGCCAACGAGCGTTGAAAAGGGCCTGTTGATATCACGAAAGTGCTGTGACACACAGCTCAGCCGCGTGAATATGGAATTCCCCCATAAAAAATGAGTGTAGCCATAAAGTATTTTTTTAAACCTGCTATAAGCTGGTGAGGATTATTAGTTCCAGTCTTATCAAGTTATTTTTGGCCGAAGTGCTTTGTAAATATTATTAATTTTAAGTCATCCTTTTCTTTTAGCTATAACGAGATGTCAAGGTCGTTAGAAAGAAAAAGGGCTTAGTTAGTTCCGGTCGTACCCGGATATAATTGTCCTAAAGCGGGCGTGTAACTTGATATGTTTATGTTTATCGGCAGGTCGTGGCATACTATTCGGATAACACCGATTGTGATCTACCCGTCTGGAGCGAAATCTCTCCGTACTAATAACGGTGAGAAGAGTCTATTATGATGAGATGTAGGCTCCTACAACACCCCTCCTCCAAGCCTTTTATTCCGTAAAAGTGCTGTTCATATCTTTTTCTTTTTGGGTCGATCATCGACGGGTCGGTGAATTTCCCTGACCGACGTTTTTCGGTGTTGACTGAGGAGGATCTAAATCGAACATGTCGAAAATAGTGTCTATTGGCTCTTCTTCTGTTTGTGGTACGTCGCTGGAGTCGTTCAAACGGCGTTTCTGTAACTGGTTCTTTAATTATTCCACGTTCCCATCAGAACGTGTTATTTTGATATCTTTTAAAGTAATTTTTTCTCCTGGGTTGAACCTTTTTTAGGCGCTAATGTAGTCTTTCGCAGCTTATTTGGTTTCGGGGGTAGCTTATCGCTGAATTCCCCTTTCGATAATATGCCCATATTCACTAATCAGCCTTGCTCTTTATTTATTTCTTCGGTCGCAGCGAACGGTACGTTTCGCTTTTTTCTAAAAATGGGGTGTGTATTTTCCTTCAGTTCAAATTTTGCCTTAATTTTAGTACATTTGCCAAGACCAGCTGAAAATACTTCGGGGAAACTACCTTTTAGTTCCATCTTAATTTTTTCAGCTTCGGCCGTAATGCATTCTACTTTTTGGCAAAACGCATTAATTAGTTGATCCCAGAGATTAAATTTCTGAGACCAGTCCGACCCAAACAAATTTTCTGTGTTCTTCAGTACGAAGACTTTTAATTTTTTGGTTATACCATTTGGTGATCCTGGAATAATTATTTCGCCTTCAACGAACGGTAACAGGAGACAAAATAAATTGTTTCCTGTTACCGTTCGCGCTGTCTTGCTGGTCATCTTTATTATTGGCCTATTTAATTTTTTCCAAGTTGTAAGTTTATTATTGATAAATCAGAGCCAGAGTCTAACTGAAATCTTACCGACTTATTTAGTACTTTGTTATGTATTTACGAACGACTTTGTCTGACTTGTCCTCCCTTTTTGAATGTCTGACTCTGTTTTTAATTATTTTTCCGTTTCTACACTGAGTGAAAATAGTAGTACTATCTGTAGGCTGGTTATTACTTAGACTTTTTAAAAACTGCTTCTTGTCGTTTTTGTAATTCAATGAAGAACTGTTGTTTTTCCTCGTTTTTTAAGATTCTTTCTTCGTTTTCTTTCTGAAGTTGTTGTTTTTCCTCGTTTTTTTTAAGATTCTTTCTTTGTTTTCTTTCTGAAGTTGAAGGAGTTTTTCCTCGTTTTTTAAGATTCTCTCTACGTTTTTTTGTTGAAACTCTATTTTGAACTTCATTATTTGTGCAAACTTTTCTTTAAGGTCTTCCATTTTTTTTTAGACTTTAAAAAAAATTTCTATTTAAAAAAATCTATTTTTTTCTGGAGGGGGGAAGTTTTTTTTGTTTTTTTTCTTCGGTAAATATCCCCAGAAATCAAGAATAATTACTATGTGTGTGTGTGTTTTTTTTGGGGGGGGGTTGTACAACACAAACTGTTTTTATATAATTGCGGAAGGATTTTTTTATATTATCATTTTTCGTTGGTTATATCTTATCATTCGGGTTAGTTAGGTGCGCACATTGAGATCAGGTGTTCACGCTCATGCGGGGAGGATGTGTCAATCACAGATATCATAATAAAAATCCTGGATTGAAAATAGGACTGGGGATGTGAGTGATGTCATGCCCGGAAGCGATGGGCTGGGATTCTTGGGTATTTTGAAAAAAGCAGTTAGTTGAAATTTGAACCTAGACGAGACCAGTTGGGTCTAGGGGGTGCGCTGCGCGTTGTCGGTTCAGGTGGAACAGTCAGCATAGTAAAAATTGTGTGTCTCTCTCTCCTTGTGTTGAAAACCTAAAAGTCAAGAAGGTAATAAAAGTTTCGTACCTGAACCAAGAGAGTCGTCAGTGTTTCGGGATTCCTATGCATCTGAATATTTTGTCGTATGTTACACTGTAAGCGCCGAATTAAATTTTTCTCTCTGAAGTGGGAAAAAAGAAAAATATGAAAATCACTTTTTGATTACGTGACAATCTTACTTACAGATTTTTTTAAAATATCCGCTATCCAACACACTCCGTTGTTTGTACAATTTGATACCATGTAGTTGTTTAATAAAAATCTTGTTCGGTTCGTTGTATGCTGGAACTTTGTTGTAGATTCTTTAACAAATTGTAATTGGGTATCTCTTTGTTGTTGCGATGTATCTTCGCTTGTATGTTGTGCGATTAACACCTTTTGCTTGTTGGAGAGTCCCTTTTTTCGTTCGAGTTCCTCGTCGGAAAGGGTCACGAATGAAAGCGCAAACACGGATATTAGATAACAGATTATATTACGCAAGAAAGATAGAGTTACATAGAAAATGTGAGAAGTCTCGTACTGTTCATATAACACCGATAGTGATCTGCCCATCTGGCGGCGAAATCTTTCCGAACTAATAACGGTGAGAAGAGTCCATTATGGTGAGATGGGTAAGGCTCCCACAACACAAACAAAAACGGAGAAAAAAAAAACAGAGGAAAACAAAGAAAGAAATAAAAACAAAGAAAGAGAAAACCAGAAGAAGAAAGAAAAAAAAAAACAGTGGAAGAAAGAAAAACAATGGAGTAAAGAAAAACAGAGAAAGCGAGAAAAAAAGAAGAAAGAAAAAACAATTAAAGGAAGAAAAAGAAATAAAGGAGGAAAAATTGGAGGAATTAAAAAAAGAAAAGAGGCGATGAAATAAAGAAAAACAAAAGGAGAAATGAAAAACACGGGAGAAAGAAAAAACGGAGAAAGAAAAAACGAAGAAAGAAAGAAAAAATAAAAAAGGAAGAAAGGAAAAAAGGAAGAAGGAAAAAAAGGAAGAAAAAAAAATGATGAACAAAGAAAAAACAGAGGAATAAAGAAAAAATCTTTTTTTTTTATTCCTCTGTTTTTTCACAGAAAAAACACAGAAGAAAGGAAATAAAGAAAAAAGAAAACAGTGGAATAAAGAATAAACAGAGAAAAAATAAAAAGGGGAAGAAAGAAAAAAAGCCAAAAAAAAAACAGAGGAAGAAAGAAAAACATACAAAAAATAGAAGAGGAAGAAAAGAGATAGAAAGAAAAAACACAGAAGAAGAAAGAAAAAACAAAAGAAGAAAGAAAAAAGAAGAGGAAAGAAATAAAATGGAAAAGGAAAGAAAAACAGTGGAAAAAAGGAAGGAAAGAAAACAAGTAATAAAGAAAAAAAAAGGTAGAAAAAAGAGAGGAAGAAATTTTTAAAAAGCGATAGAAAGACGAAAAAAGTAAGAAAAAACAGAGGAAAAAAGATTAAACAGAGGAAGGATGAAAAAAGAAAAAACAGAAGAGGAAAGAAAAAAGACGTGAAGAAAAACAATGGAAAAAAGGAAGGAAAGAAAGCAAGGTTATAAAGAAAAAAAGAGGAAGAAAAAAGAGAGGAAGAAATAAAAAAAGCGATAGAAAGACGAAAAAAGCAAGAAAAAACAGAGGAAGAAAGACTAAACAGAGGAAGGATGAAAAAAGAAAAACAGAAGAGGAAAGAAAAAAGCGTGAAAAAAAAAAAACAGAGGAAGAAAAGAAAAACAAAGGAAAGAAGAAAAAACGGAGAAAGAAAAAAACAGACGAAGAAAGAAAAAATAAAATAGACGCAGAGAGTAAAAAAAGAGATAAGAAAAACTAAGTAAGAAAGAAAACAGGAAAACAAAGGATGGACGAAAAAAATGCCTAAGGCAGAAAGAAAAAATGAATTATAAATGTCGGGAAAATGTTTTAAACTTCTATAAAAGAATATTAAGTAATTTTTTTATGAATAATTTGGGCCAATATTACTCTACAACTTTCTAATTCAATTTGTTTTTATTGAAATTTATGGTAGTATAAAAAGGGATTTATCGTGGTTGTTGTGAATTGTTGGCATTGTTAGGAAATTTTGAGGTTTGTAAACTGACTCCTTTCCTTCTCCTTACCCCATTTCACTTGTCTTCTTTTAGTCTGTCGAAGCTGTAAGGAATTAAGGACGGAAAAAAAAGACAGGGATACCTTTAAATTCATTATTTTTGAATTTGCGACTTTTCTGTGGTGCTTTCCTTAACCAGTAGAAATTGCATGTTTCTTTAATAATTAGAAAGTTTCATTTTTAACTAATAGAACAAGAAACACTGGCAATCACTTCTATTAATAATTTTCACAAGTATTATCCTTTATCTTCCTAATTCTACTTGCTTTGTCAATCATCATTATGAATAATTTTCTCTAGTATTATCCTTCATCTTCCTAATTCTACTTGCTTTGTCGATCATTATGAATAATTTTTAATCGTAATATCCTTCATCTTCTTAATTCTACTTGCTTTGTCAATCATCATTATGAATAATTTTCACTAGTATTATCCTTCATCTTCCTAATTCTACTTGCTTTGTCAGTCAATATTATCAAATATTGTGTAACCAATCGGAGAGAATGGTATTGAGTTGCATTGTAGGTGTTATTTCTATTTGTCTCATTAGTCTCTAGACCGACCTAACAGGTAACTGTCGACCTGATTTTCATGTGTTCAACCTTTTCGCATTGAATAACTCGAGAGTTTACCATCAGTAATTAAATTTGAAACCGTTATGACTTTACGGAAAATCCCAGATGACGTCCTTTAATAAACTTGGTTTCGTTTGTCACAAGGTTTTTAGGTATAAGGCATCCTGTGACAATCGAATTCAATAAGAACAGTCTGATAGCCAAGCTCACTAACCACCATTCTACCACTTAGGGTCAGAATGAACCTCGGATTAATGGCAACGAACTGGCGTTTCATCACCGGATGTTGTTTAGTGACATATACAGTAAACCCCTCTTTGGAGGTGGGGCTTACTCTTCCGTAGGGGATAGATATTCAAAGTCCTGCTGATAGTACGTATTTATGATGAAAGTAAGAACATTGATTAAAAGGTTGATTGGCAATTATCAGATGCACTCATATTGAAAGGATATGAAATGAAATTCTTGATATAACGGAGATAACTATGAAATACTTATTCAAATCCTTTACTCCTTTTCAAATAGACGCATCTCTATCATCATGGACAGCTTTTAATTAGAAAATGCTAATTGGAATCCTTCATTCCTTCCTAAATAGAAGCATCAATACCATCATGGACAACTGTTAAAGATGAAATGCTAATTAGATGATTGATTGAATGAATGATTTTAATAGCATGTTAAACCGTTAGGGGTTATTTTGTGCCAAGAGGTTAAAGAATTGTGTACATTGGAAGATTGTATTTACGTTTTTTGTAGAGTTCCTTAAGATTTTGGCAGTTATATAATATCAAGCATTCTTATCAAATACAAATAATTTTAAACAGATCTTTTTAATTCATCGATGACACCCTAACAGGTACTACTGTTATATACTCCTTCAGAGTATACACTACATGGGCCTTCCACTAAAATCGGTCAGTTCTTATCTCCTCCTTTCGTTTCCCTTCTCCTTCCTTCGATCTTCAGTCGCCTCGTGCCATTCTGATGTCTCTTTCGTGTCACCATCTTTGATCTTGTTTGTCGTCCTTTATCAGTATACCCAATTGTTCTAAATTCTTTTCTGCTAGGATGAGGAATGGCAACGTGACCATAATTTCATAAGCATATTTTACTTTTTATTTCATGGCGACTACAATTTCAGTCATTACTCACTAGGGCCCTAACGGGAAATCAGTGAGAGCAATATGGAGCGTTTAAACTGTCTATTTAAGAGTTTCTCACTAACTTATTTCTAACTCTAGAGCCATTTTGGTCCCCTGACTAAAACCATATAAAGAGATCTGAGGTTGACCTCGAGTTCAACGGTTGTCCATCATACTGGTTGATAAGCTGAATTTTTCCACGCATTTAACAACTCGGACTTAATAGGAATCCTATACTACATGTCAAAAAAGATATCACCAATCTATTATGGACCCTAGAACTCCAGGTCAGAGTGAACCATAGAGTAATGGCTATGAAGGTGTACTCTACAATCTCGAGAGCTCCAGAACTGGAGTCTCACCATCAGATGTAGTTAAGTGTCATACCCAGGACACGCCTTCGGGAGGTCTTATCCTTCTTCAGGGTTTATAGTCAGCGTATTCTAAACCCCATCGACAAGGAGAGGTCATTATAATCCTTCAATCCTTTCTAAATAGAAGAATAATATCATCATGGACAGGCGTTACAGCGTCAGCCAAACAGTTCCTTGGATCGTCTAATTTAAATAAATTTAGTATTTATTATATCTTTACTACTTTGTGATACTCGGTTGAGTTAAAAGTTTTGCATTATTTTGGTGCACGCATATAAATCACAACACCAAAGCAGTTCAAGCCGTGGAGATACCAACTGTCTTTAGTAGTATCGTGTCATATGGTGCGCTGACACGTTGTGCATTGCTTCTGTCCGTATGTGATCTCTTTTATGAGTTCGAACCGAGCCATAACACCGCAGAGGCAACCAAAAACATTTGTTGTGCGAAAGGTGAATGCTAAGTTGATCAAAGAACAGTAACCAGATGGTTGATGAAATTTTGCTTGAGTTGCAATCACTTCGATGACCTGATAAGGTCAGGTAGATCTAAAAGTGTGGATTCTGAGGTCGAGTTCCAACCGAGTGTAATTCGATACCTTCAAAACTTCTGTAAAAGCATCTTGATTTATCCTGACGAACTACCAAAACTTTTTACTCATCTTAGTAGATAGAAAGAAAGATAGAACTATTTTTGACATGACTAAACAAAAGAAAAAAAAGAACTAAAGCAAAACAAAAAGCAAATGTATTAAAGAAATTAGTGAAAGCTAAAAAGAGGAATTCCAATGGTTTAATTACGAACGTGGGACTGACATCGAAGTAAGTGAGTTCGAACTCCAGTCGCGTTATCACTTTCATTTTCGGACTAATACAGTTTTGAATCACCCTTACCTCCCAGCTATTGGTTAAATGACCCACGAAGGTTGATATGCCATTAAACAAAGAAACCAAAACCATATAGCAGGCATTTATCCTCCCTGCTATAGATTAAATAGTACTTCTAGTGTTTTTCGACAAGGTTGGCTTTGACATTAAATAAACCATAATGGTTGATATCCCATTTGAATAAAGAAACTAAAACCAAACGATAAAACCAAACAGTTTTGCTTACGTTGTTTTTTGTTTTTTGTTTTTTTGTTTTTTTTACATTTATGAACAAAATGCCTGCTATCGGTCAAAGTTGTTTTAAACCAAATATAAACAACTGAAATGTTTACTAAATGGTTTCTTATTTATAGCTCCAAAATCCACTGTATACGGACAGCGCACAATCGGCCATATTGACTTGAAAAATGATGTTTTTTTTTTCTGATCGTGAGTTGCTTTGTTTTATGGGCAAATGCAAAACTGGAATCGCTCAGAAATTACAAAATACAGCTTATTGTTTTGTCTAAAAGCATTCAGACAAAAACAAACGAAAGGATTGTTTTTTAATCAAATTTTAAGAATTCTAATTAGACTTTAATTGATTGATTGATTGATTTCAACTGCATGATATCTCAATTGGTTTTAATGGTATGTCAACCTTTTTAGGATTATTTTATATCGAGATGTTACGAAATCAAAGTTCAAAGTTTTTCATTTTTTTTTTTTTTTCATTTTTTTCTTTTGTGCAGGACACTTGGATCAACGCATGTAGGCATTTGGTTGAAAAGTGCTTCCGAGTGAAATCATCTGGAGGTTTCAGGTTCAATCCCAACTACAGGTAAATAACAAAGTATATTTACGATAGCTTAACACTTGTACTCGCTTATGGTTAACGGAATTAGAAGAATCTTCCCCTATGGATTAAATAAAGCGTTCTGTTCGAGGTTCTGTATAAGCTCCATATCTTGACATGAAACACCTGAAGAAGGTCGAAGGACATATCGGCCAAAATGCTTTGAGTATAATAATGAAGATGAGCTCAATAGTCCGAATATTCCAAGTGATATAAATTATCAAGCTTCATCTCAGAAATTTGACAAATGTTTCTTAATACTTGATTATTTGATTTTAACGGCATGTTAATCTGTCTAGGACTATTTTATGAGTAGTAGTGAAAAGGATCTGTCAGTCTGTGCATATCAACCTTCAAGAGTTATTTAATGCCTAAACCTTCCTTGTTGAAGAACAACAAGTAATACTATTTAATCTATTACTGAGGTGATAAGAGGATTCATATTTTTCCCAATGGTATTAATCTAAAAGTGAACATAATTGAACAACTGGAGTTCGAACTCGCTCATATCAATGTCCCAGTCCGGCTCGTTAACCACTAAAATCCCTCCCCAAAAATGCTTAAGGGGTAATAACATGATAGATAAAAGAAAAAAGTGTTTCTATTTATTTAAAACTTGTTTTAAAAGCCTAATATTTCTTTTCTGATATTTCTGGCTTGAAAGAAAGAAAGAAAGAAAATAGAACCATGAAAGAGAGATAGGGAAATAAAAAAGAAATGCATAAAGAAAAACATAAAATAAAAAAGAAAGTGAAAGAAAGAAAGAAAGAAAACAGAAAGAAAGAAAGAAAGAAAGAAAGAAAGAACCATGAAACAGAGACGGGGAAATAAAAAAGAAAGGCATAAATAAATAAATAAATAAAATAAAATAAATAAATAAGATAAAAAAGTGAAAGAGAAAATGAAAGAAAGAAAGAAAAAAAGATATGACCGTAAGTTCCCCCTCCAAAAAGGGCTTTCTGGGTATGACACTAAATTACATCCAGTGATGAGGATCCACTTCTGGAACTTTGCTGAGTGTGGAGTACCTCTTCGTTGCTATTACTCCCATGTCTACTCTAACCCTGAGTAGTAGTATTTATTTGGTACCGAATAGATTATTTGAAACCATATAACTATGTTTCAACTAATGATTTTTATTATTAAATAGGAATGGTGACACGAAACCATATAATTGTGTATAAATTATTAGTATTTGACAGGAGTACTTGAAACCATATAATTGTTTGAAAGAGAAAAAAAGACTGACTTCAATATGAATACCGAAGCCAGTCTTTTTTCTCTTTCAAACAATTATATGGTTGACATGCTACAAAATTAGAATTTGATAGTCCATGATGATATAGATGCTTCTATTTAGAACTTGTATGAATATTTCAAATGTACTTACCTGTTTCGCTACTGTCTGCGACGAAAAACCTAATTCTTAGCTCCGTGTGCGACTATAGTCGAACTAAGTTGCATTCTCTGCGAATAATCGAATCAAAGAAAAATTTTGCCAAGAAATCTCTCTTTACTTTGACACGAAATCTAATAATATTTGCCATATTTTTCAATCCTATTATGCTATGGAAATTTGCAAAGGCAAATAATATCAGTCTCTTCGAGCAGCTTCCGGCGGAAATTCTGTGTGATTTGAGTTGAGTGAATTTTAGAGACAACGAAGTCGTTAATATTCGATAGTTATCGCCGTTTATTTTGAGAACTCGGATAATTGAAAAATGAGATTTAGCGAGGACGAAGACACCACAGAATTATTAATCATTTACAGAGCGCACAAGAAATTGTTTTATTCTCGAAGTTAACCAGTTTAGGTGTAATGCTTGATGATACACGAAAAAGACCGAAAAAACAAGAATAAGACAGAAAGTTTACTTGTTTTATTGAGGAAAGGACTGTGGAGTACTCTTTCATTGCCATTACTCCCAGTTCCACTCTGATCCGGAGTGGTAGTACCTATTAGGGTCTCATCTATGAATCAAATAGATCTATCTGGAAATTATTATTATTCGGCAAGGATACGTGAAACTATATAGCTATGTGCAAACAAATGATTATTATCGAATTACTTGAAACCATATACATATGTATAGATTATTAGTATTAGATACGAATATTTGAAACCATACAACTATGTACAATTTTTTGTATTAAATGGGAATACATGATATCATAACTGATATATTTAACTGACAATATAAATTATTATTATTATTATTATTATTACGGTCCATTGGCCGAGTGGATAGAATGTTCGCCAATGGTCTGGGAGACTGCAGTTCAATCCCAGGTCGAGTCATACAAAAGACTCAAAAGTGTTACTTGATGCCTCCTTATTTAACGCTCAGCATTATAAGGTATGGATCAAGGGTAAAGTGGAGCCATCCAGGGAAAGGAGTAGCGCCCTTCTCTTACTCTTCGATGTAGTAGCAATTGAAAAAAGGAACCTTTGGGTCACCCTCGACTATGGTCGCCAACTTTACTTTTTTTATTTCTCCTTGAGAGTTTTCCACATCAGTGTTAGCTGATGGTCTTTTATTGGAGTTTGAGCGACAGCAAGTCTCCTCAAGTCTCCAGGACTCCTCTCGATCTCCATAATGCACTCGTCCTCTAATTTCCAAGTACTCCAGTCCCTTTATTAATCCTCCGGTGACTGTACCTAGAGCACCAATTACAATTGGTACAAACGTCACTTTCATGTCCCCAGTTTCTTCAATTCCCTAGCAAGGTCGAGGTATTTATCATTCTTTTCATTTTCTTTCAGTTTTACTCTGTGGTCAGCTTAGACTGAAAAGTCCACAATTTTGCAAGTCCTCTTTTTTGTTGTTGTTGATTAATATAAGGTCTAGTTGTCTGGCTGAGATTATGTCATCAGTTTGTATGTCAAAATCCTAGAGGGGTTTGTGTTTGCCATTCTCCAGGAAAGATATTGGGTTGTGCATACAGCATTTATTTGTATAGACAAATTTAAATTTCTTGCACAATTCGTACTGGATCACTTTGCCCACCTAGTCGTATCTAGTCTTATACTCTTTCTGTGTAAATTTGCTGCATTCACTTATTATGTGATTGATGGTTTTGTCTCTATCACCACTTCACCTACATTTGCTGTTTTGTTGCGTCTTCTTCCTTTAGTGTGATTGGTTTATATAGCATTGTTTTGAGCTGCTACCAGGGGAGATTCAGTTTCTTGCTTAAGGTTTCCCTTTCTTAGCCACGTCCATGTTTTCTTGTGTAAGATGTCGCTTATTAGTCGCTTAAAACGTCCATAGAGTTGTTTTTCTTCCCATTTTTGTATTCTGGTTATTGTCGTTCTATTAGTCCCTGTGTTGTCAGTACTGTTTTTCGTGGCTGCAATTAGTCTTTCTCTGTGCTTTTGTATATAGTCTTCAAGTCGTTGTATTGATGGGTTAACGCTGTCTTCAATGCTGGTAAGTCCTCTTCCTCTTTCTTTTCTTGACATATATCGTCTGTCAACGTCATCCATGGGATTTAATGCCTTATACATGGTCATTAGTTTTCTTGTTCTCTGGTCCATTTAAGTTCTTCTCTGGTCCACTTCAAGAATGGTCCTAAATATCTTATGATATTTGATAAGGTTTCTGCTATATAGTTTTGTTTCGAGTAACGGTTTCAAACCTTTCCAATCTTTTGGGGATCGATTATTATTATGATTAATGTTTTTCACACCAGCGTTAGCTGATGGTCTTTCACTGGAGTCTGAGAAACAGCAAGTCTTCTCAGATCGCCAGGACTTGATATAGTTTGGATGATCTCAGCTCGTTCTTCGATTTCCAACTCTTCCATCTTCCTTTCCAAGCCTTTGGGGACCGTTTCAAAGACCAATTACAATTGTCACCTCGATGTTCTACAGCTTTCTAAGTTCTCTAGTAAGGTCCAAGTATTTGTCTCTCTTTTAGCTTTCTTTAGTTTTCACTCAGTGGTTTTTGTTGATCATCTCAAGGTCTGGCCTTCTATCTGGGATTAGGTGATCTGTTTGTATTATTATTATTATTATTATTATTATTATTATTATTTGAGAGATCTTCACACCAGCTAATCATTTTCCCCTGGAGTCTGAGTGACAACAAGTCTCCTCAGGTTTCTAGGGCTCTTCTTAATATTCTGGCTGATCCCAACAATGCTGTAGTTTGGATTGTCTCTTCTTGTCCTCTTAGTTTCAAGTCCTCCAGTCCCTGTACCGATCTTTTAGTGACTGTACCGAGCGCACCAATTACAATTGATATCACCGTTACTTCCACGTTCCATTGTTTTCCCAATTCTCTAGCAAGGGCTAGATACTTATCTCTCTTTTCGTTTCCTTTCAGTTTTACTTAATGGTCAGCCGGAACGACAAAGTCCAACTATTCAGCAGGTTCTCTTTTTTTTTCTTTTTGATTATCACTATGTCTGGTCGTCTGGCCGAAATTAGATGATCCGTTTGTATCTCAAAATCCAAAAGAATTTTCTGCTTCTCATTTTCTAGGAAGGATTCCTGGTTGTGCACATACCATTTGTTCGTATAGTCAAATTTAAACTTTTTACTCAACTCCCAGTGGATCCCCTTGCCCACCTAGTCGTGTCTAGTCATATACTCTCTTAGCGCCAATCTACTGCTTTCGCTTATAATGTAATTGATCGTTTTGTCTCTGACACCACATAATCTACATCTGCTATTTTGTTGCGTCTTGTGGTTTCTTGTTACGTCTTGTCTATTGACATAGTCCTTACGGCGTTGATTTGCGTTGCTATCAGAAGAGATTTTTTCAAAGGTTTTAAGAATATTTCCAAGCGCACCAACTACTATTGGTATCACCATCATCAGGACGTTTCCCGTTTTTTTTTTAGTTCTCTAGTAAAATCCAAGTATATGTCTATCTTTTTGCTTTCTTTCCGTTTTTACTCTGTGGTCCGCTAGAAGGGCAAAATCCACTAGATGACAAGTTCTTTCATAACTAACACTTTCGTAAACTAACACTTAGACTGATCTTCCAGCCACGATTAGGTAATCCATTTATACAAAAAAAAAGCTCACGTAATTTTATGCATCTCATTATCTTTTATGGTTTGGTTTCTTTGTTTAATGGCATATCAGCCTTTGTAGATTATTTAATGCCAAAGCCATTCTCTTAGAAGAACAGTAGTGATATTATCTAACCCATAGATGGGAGGATAAGGGGGTTCATACCTTTCCCAAGTGAATGCAGTAGCGCGACTGGAGTACGAACTCGCTTACTACGATTCCGCAGTCAATCGTTTTAACCTTTACACCACGAGGACACCCCCTATCTTTTATGGATTCTGGTTTGTGCATATACTATTTGTTCATATGGTCAACTTTTAATTTCTTGCACAATTCTCAGTAGATCACCTTTCCCACCCAGACGTGTCTTGTCTTGTAATTCCTTTATATTGGTTTGCTGCATTCGCTTATTATGTAATTAAAAGTTTCGTTTTTGTCACCACATGACCGACACTTTTTATCCTGTTGCGTATTATCAATTTCTGCTTCAATATAATTGGTTCTTGTGGCATTTATTTTGTGTGGCTTTTAAGAGAGATTCAGTTTCTCTCTTGAGGTTTCTCCTTTTTAGCCATGTCTAGGTCTTCTCATGTGCTATCTTCCCAGTTTGTTGCTTAAAATATTCGCACAGTTGTTTTTCTTTCCATTTCTGTTTTCCAGTTTTTGTTATTTTTCTATTTGTCCTTATCTTGCCATTGCTGTTACTGACTGCTGTAATAATAATGAAACTATGGAACATGAAAGTGCCGATTGTACCAATTGTGATTGGTGCTTTTGGCACAGTGACTGAAGGATTATTAAAGGGTCTGGAGGATTTGGAAGTTGGCGGGCGAGTGAAGACCATCCAAACGACAGCATTATTGAAGATAGCCAGAATACTGAGGAGAATCCTGGAGACTTGAGGAGACTTGTTGTCACTCAAACTCCAGTGAAAAGCCATTAGCTTACGCTGATGTGAAAATCTCTAAAAGAGTAAATAATAATAATAATTATAATAATAGTAATAATAATAATAATAATGATTATTATTATTATTATTTAGGTGAGAAACAAAATAATGCAAAAAGTAGACAAATATTGTAGTGATATTAAAATAAAATTTTATTTTCCAATTCACACTTAATCAAACAACAATATTAGACAAAGAGAACACATACAAACACAAACATCACATCATATATATATATATATATATATATATATAACCTCATACTTTAAAATGCTTTTTATTACTGAAGGAAAAAACTAAAAATGATTAAACATGTAATATATTTCAAATGCTTATTCTATTTGAATAAGAATATTTTGTCTTTATTTCTTTTCAATTCTTATAAGAGTCATGGTTCTTGTTAAAACGAATGAAGCAAGGGGACAATTCCGGTTAGTACATTGTTTGTTTCAAGCGATTTCAAATTCCTGATTGGTGAATCGATCTTGACGTCAGTTTTGACGTCAGTGACTTGACATCTTTCTTTTATTTTCATTTTCCCTCCTGTTTTATTCTTTTTAACGGATCTTCAGTTTATAGATCTTCGTCGAGGGTGGGCACAGAAGAGGACGGTAACGGAAGAGACAATTTAAAGCGGAAACATATATGATAATTCCAGAAATTTCTTGCCATAGGCTTTTGACTGACTGGAATTGAAAACTACCTTCGATTTATCTGTCCTCCAACAACCCCGACTCGTGATGACGACAATGGTCAAAGAACCATACTAAACTGCACTGATTTATCAATGTCATCGTATAGTCGATTGTTTAACCCATGGAAGTCATATTTCTATTATAGAGAAAAAATTATAGCAGATCTTACGAGGAACGTTCCGAAAGTAATACCCTAATCAAGTTCCATGGAAACTGCTACAAACACAGGGAATGTAATAATACCATTGTATAGAGCAAGTTTTCAGCAACAAAACAATGTTTGTCCCCTCGTCACCATTATCAGCAACGAATTTATGCCTGCAGTGAAAAAGTTTATGCATGGTATGTTCATGTGAGGGTCACTCCAAAGATAACGCTCTTTATTTTTTTATGGTGGCTCTCAATTTCAGAGGAGAATGTTGATGGTATGGCAGCAGAGGATAACTTTCCGCCAGTAGATTATTTCTTTTGCCATCTTGTATACAGTGACAGCGCAGTAATCTGACTAAATAAAGTCTGACATAAAAATAGAGTCGTATCCCTGAATTCCTCTATCTTTGCACCCACTGACATTCATGAAATCGAACAGTGAATGTGAATACAGTTAGTCGGTAGCGACAACGATGTGAGAGAGTGAATCACGTTCAACACCCACGGAATGGAGAGTGCCTCGATCAGCTCACTCACGAGAATCGAGCCAATGTAAGAAGGACTACGAGGACAATAAATTCCTAACAGTAACACTGGGTTGCTTTTACAAGTGCTTCTTCATCGCGGGCGAAAATGCATTGTTGATGGAGGTGACAATGAGAAAAACTAGTGTCAAGCAGGGCTCGAGATTAACGATGTTCTATTGTCCCGGGAGACACTAGAATATTCCTTGGGACACCAGAACCCTTCGTCGGGGATACCCTACTGGACAGTCATTTTTTTTTTTTTTTGAATTAGAATAAATTTAATCAAATCTTAAAAGAAGAAAAAATTCGCAGATCATTTTACATCATTTTGAGAAGATGTTTTTAAAATTCGTCCGAATCTGTGATGAGGTTTGTTTGTTTGTTTGTTTGTTTGTTTTGTTTGTTTTTTGTTTCTACGGTTTCAGAAATAGAGGCAGTATCGTTTATATTTATTTCTAATATTATATTTGTTTTGACTTTAAAAATTGTTTGGTTTATTTTATACTCTTTACTTTTTGTATCATCAATTAAAGATATTGTTTTAGACTTTCTTTAATGACTTAAAAATTTGTCTTTATTTTAAACAAGCAAGAAATTGTGTTTTATTCTTTGTTTTAAAATAAAAATTTTCCCTGTTAATTGATAGATTCATTGTTTCTCAAAAAAACCTAAAGAACACAATGTCAAGACTAAATAGACCAAAATAGATATTATTTATTCCCGAAATGTTTTCATGATGTTTTTAGTATGTTGCTAATAATTATAGACGATAACAAAGTAAAAAAAAAATAATTTCGGTACAGTTTAAAATTGTTTTTTGTGATAGTCCCTGGACAGTTGTGAAAAAAAATTAGTCTGAAACCCTCATGTCGGATAGATGAAAACTCGTTCTATTCACAGTTGCTTTTGTTTGTTTGTTTATTTGTTTGTAGTTGTTTTACTCCTTGTATTGGTTGTAGTTTATGTGAAAATAATCAGGAGGAGCAACCCATGTAGTTCCTCATTGGTCTCTTGATACAAAGTAGATATTATTTTAATCCAGGTTAAAAGCTCTGTAAGAGTTTTTCCAATGCAGCTACCATTAGGAACGAGAAAGTTTTAGTAAACGGAGCTGCTTTACCCGTTTACCAACACTTTTCTCTTTCCCCAATGATACCAACATCGGAAAAATAAGATGTGAAAACTCTTATAAAAGTTCGACTTTGAGTTACCCTTACTGCACTTTTAACCAGGACGAATAAGTTTGACCAGCTATTTTATAGCTCGAAAGTAAATTTAACCGGAAGCTTTAAACGAGAAAATAAGGAAGGGGTATTATTTGTTTGGTCAAGATTTAGACCAAGTTGTAAGTTCCTTGCAATATTTGTCTTTGATAGTTATTGCTTCAAACGTTACGACAGGAGCTACTTTTGTTATTTATACGTTACAACTGTTATATATGTAAAAATTTGAAAGGCGATTGATTTCAAGAAGGGGGTTTCCAGATTGTGAACAGCCAACATAGAGTTAAGGGACACTAAAAAAACTATTGCTACCTCTACGGCAAGGAAGAGACAAAGATTAAACAAGGATCAAGTATTCTAATGGTAAGTTCAGCTAATAGCCGTAGGGACATCGGTAACAGCATCCTTTCCAACGAGTAAGACTACAACACATGCAAGTACTGTAGGCACTTCCAAGGTTCAATCCCCGTTTCCTCACCAACCCGGATGTTTCGACTGGAAGGGAATTTTTTAACCCAACCGTTTCGACGCCCCCCAGTCCTGTGGTTATTCTGCACATATCACAACATGATTTGCTCTGGCTGGCCTGACAACACGTGCAGGAGACGAGGCTTAAGTCTGTGATACTGGCGCGAGGGGAGATTTGCAAGTCGCTCAACAAAGGAGCTATTTCACTGCTGCTTCCGTCTCGCTTTTTCTCAGGGGTGTAAAAAGGGATCGGAGCATCCCAATGGCTGGTGCACGCGTGGCAACAGGAGGTATCGTACGTTGCTAGGCAACAATAACAGCTACTGGATGCGATGCTTCGTTTCACTTGGGTTTTCACATGTCCGTTAGGCCGTTGAGTGTCGTCAATGGCAACTACCACGCTGAATACGGTTAAAGCAACCAAGAGGCTACATATTTCAATTGCACTGATGCTCAGTCTTGATAGCCTGCAACATAAAACAAAAAATCATATTACTCATAAGTACAATTGTTTCTTTTTAGTGGATAGGTGTCTGCATAAAGAGTTCGCAAGACATTATTTGCTGATATCACTGTTCTTTCTTTATAATATTCACTTTGCTGAAAATAATGTAATTGTCTAACAATATTTTCCAAATAATATTCTTCTTTTCTCATTGTATTTATTTTGCTGACGTATTTTTGTTGAAATATTCATTTTGCTGATACACACAC